>CM059310.1:5065000-5537500 GCA_030340665.1 Neosalanx taihuensis
CTTGCCCAAGGACACAATGTCACACAGCCACGACCGGGAATCGAACTCACAACCTTCCGATCATGAGCCCAACGCCTCAACCCGATATTCAGATGGTTTGGAGGCTACGCTCAAATGCTGAGTAACCACTGAAGATTTTAAAAGACTGAAGGCCGTGAAAAGCGAAACGTATTGAAAGTATTGAAAAGCCTCGGCTTTCAGAAAAGTGTGGCTTAGTCTGTTAGGATTCTGCCCACTTGAGCGTGTGGGAAACAAACACTTGTACACCCGCTTCCCATTTGAAGATTTGGTAGATTTGGTAGAGTTTACGGACCTCTAAACTGTTTAGATGTTGCTCGTTTCATTTCTTTATTTCGACTAAAGTCGTCTTCGTCTTTCGTCTAAAGGGAATGGTGAAACGGGAGGGTTCCGCTTGGGTTCTGCTCTGTGCTCTGCTCTGTGCTCTGCCAGAGGAGTGGGAAGGCGGGGGTGTATATTGGCTCCAACAGCACCTCTCCTGGGCCTCAGATCAAACAGACTGTTGTTAAAAAGAGGGATGGGCCGTGTGTGTGGGTGTGTTTGTGTGTGTGTGTGTGTGTGGGGGGGGGGGGGGGGGGGGGGGGCAACAGTGTTTTTGGCATACCTAACTCAGCATGGTATCACAGCCACTACAGGCAGGCAGCGCCAGCTGGATGGAGACAGAGAGAGAGAGAGAGGGGGGGGGGGGGGTCATGGTAGAAATGTAGAAATTGATCAATGCACACTTAAGGTTCCACCAGTCCCTAAAGAATCACCGGCTGTTTGTTCTTTCTTTTCTTTTCACTTGAATCAGTTTGCTAGCAAAATCTCTCCCTCACACTCTCCAGCTCTCCTTCCATCTAACTACCTACCTAACTACCTCCCTCTCTGCCCTTCTCTCTCTCTCTCTCTCTCTCTCTCTTTATCTATCTCTCTCTCTATCTATCTATCTCTCTCTTCCTCTCTTTCTCTCCCTCACTCTCCAGCTCTCTCTCTCTCCCCCTCCCTCCCTCCCTCCCTCTCTCTCTCTCTCTCTCTCTCTTCCTCTCTTTCTCTCCCTCACTCTCCAGCTCTCTCTCTCCCCCTCCCTCCCCCCCACCCCCCCCCTCTCTCTCTCTCTCTCTCTCTCTCTCTCTCTCTCTCTCTCTCTCTCTCTCTGTCTCTCTCACCGCCCCCCCTCTCTCTCTGTCTCTCTGTAGCTGTCTCTCTGGCTTCGTCTTAAATGATGTGCGGTTGAACTCTTCGTTCAGAGAAACGGAGAGACGGCAGAGCGCACCTCCCTGGACTCCCGGACACCGACGGGGTTTCACTTGACTGGACTCAAGCGCGCTTCTTATGCATTATTCGGTGTTGGCGGAACGAAATCTAATACATGAGTTTATCTTTGTTTTCATTCAACATTTTGGCGGAGGAAGACGAAAAAGGGACCTTTACTCGCAAATTTCTCAACGTTAAAATATCCGTTAAAATGTGACTTTAAGTGAAAAGAGGTTGCTGTAAGGTTGCGGTCAGGACCGACAACTCTTAAGGAGATCAGTAAGGGATGACACTTCTTAAAACTAAACAGAGCGAGGACGCACGCTAAACTTGTAATGCTATATGACAATAAGATTCACTTCGAGTGCGAACTGAATTCAACATCTGCATTTATCGGTTTTGGTTTTTCCCAATGCCTCCGATCACCTGGTGGAACCGTGCGCTCATGGAGAGACGCAGATGTGAGCGAGATGTTTGGTTAACGGATCGCTGTTAGGGCCGGCAGTGTGGGAAAACTTGAGCTTCAGATTGGTTTGGCGAGGGATGCCTCACTCCTTGGATATCCTAAAGAACCGGACAGACCCAGGGACTGCACACGGACAGGTGGTAGACCGTGAACTGGCGGCTGAGGAGGAGACTCGGCCGGCATGGGTAGTAGCAGTTCTGGCGGCTGTGTTGATCTTCACAACTGTGGTGGACCTGCTCGGCAACCTGCTCGTGATTATTTCGGTATTTAGGAACCGCAAGCTGAGGAATTCTGGTAAGATCGGAGGGAGAACACATTTAAGAACACAAACCTTACAACAGGGGTCTCCAATCCTGGTCCTCGAGGGTCATTGTCCTGATGGTTTTAGATGTTTCCCTGCTCCACACCTCCACAGAGTTTGATAACGGTGTGCAGAAGCAGGGAAACATTTAAAACGATCAGGACAGCGGCCCTCGCGGACAGGATTGGAGACCCCTGCCTTACAGTGTTTCAGAAGTTCCTGTCCTGTAAGTCCAGGTGTGGGCTGTTCGTTTAACCTTTGCATTCAATTAAATTCTGATCTGGGCATGTTCTGTCACATCACAGTGTGTCACTTCTTGATCTTCGTATGAACATTTGGACAACACACCATGTAAAGTGATCGCAATTTAGCCTTGAAAAGGGGTTAGTGTTACAACATGTGTGTTTGTGTGTGTGTGTTGAAGCCAGTGGTCCTCAGGTCTATTTCTGGTGTGTCAGCGCCATTGAATAAGGTCAAAGTCTGTTCCAGTTCTTAGGAGCTAATGAAGGGATGGTTAACACCCACGGGGATGTAGGACTACATTGACTAAAATGTAATAAAGATGCATATGTGTGTTTGCATGTGTGCCAGAGTGTTAGAAAATCTGTTTGCACTCATGAATATAGATGAGGCTTGATGCAGATATCATGGTAATGATTTACAATAAATGTGCATTAACGAACGTTCATGAATGCTTTAACGAATGCATGAATCATTTATAAGTTATAACTACTCATACTACTAACCTCTTCATCTGTTTTCCTTTTAATCAATGTGCAATGGTTCCACAGAACAAACACACCCAAACCCAACCTTGACTACATACAGACGTTCATGGCCATGTGCCTCTTCCAGTAAATACACAATATAATGCTACTTTTATTAATTATGAATAAAAACAGTTCAGTCAAGACACTCACGTGATGATTGATATAAAGAATATTTATTGATAACCATACATGGAATATGTTTGACTTTGGCGGAGTGGAATGTCTAAGGGAAAGTGCTCCCTACCGCCTTGAGCGACACATACGTGCATACGTATATGACATGAGGCATGGAGCAATAGATATATAATCCCCCTGATAGACAGATATACATAAATTCAGACAGACAGACATACAGATATGCATAAATTCAGACAGACAGACAACCGGGGGAGAAAGGGGATGGTGCTGGGAGGCAACAGTAATGATCCTAACCGTTCTGTGTGAGTGTTGGATATCCGTGCAGCCTTTTAAGGCAGTCTTACCGGGCGGAGCCCAATGGGCTTGCACTAGCCGGGTCAGGTGTGTTCATGATTGATTGCTTGCGCTACCTGTGTGCTTGAGCTGTTACTGCATGTGAACTGCGGTGTGTGATGAGTAATAGTGTACTGAATGAGTGAAGTGTATGCTGAGTGTATGATGAGTTATGTGAATGAATGATGATATGTACTTGATGACTGAGTGATGCGGGCAGCCCAGGTGCCGTTGCCAGAACTAGCTTCGCCCATATATGGATGACTATTTACACGGTCAATATTTAAATAAACTCCATGAGTCACAATCCAGTCACAATATTTGAATAAATTAGTGATAACCATGCTGTTTTTGCAAATGCTTAAATGAACTGCCATTTGAAAACGGTATCAATATGCATTGCCACCTTCAGCAAGCTTGAGGACTCCTTGAGGAGTTTCGACTCTTTGGGAGCGTTATTATGTTGCATGCTTCGCTCTTCCACAAGGTTTCATCTGCTGGTTGTTGTGGTCTTGTTTTTTACTCTCCTCACACGCTGCACACGAAGACAAACAGCATTTCTGTTGGAACGCAGCAGCCGTAGCTGTCAGCCAGCACGCTAGCTGGAGGTCAGATCGAACAGAACAGGCGCATCTGCGAGTGCAGAGATAACCTGCAATGGATTCAATTTCTTAGGAGCTAATGAAGGGATAGTTAACAGCCATGGGGGATGTTGGACTGTTCATTGATGTAAAGATGGGGAGGGAGAGAGGAAGAGAGAGAGTACACCCGAGGGAGAGAGAGAGACAGAGAGAAAGAAAGGGTGCGAGATCGAGGGAGAGAGATACAGCAAGAGGGAATAGAGGGAGAGCGCGAAAGAGAGACAGACAGAGGGGAGAGAGAGAGGGAGGTAGAGAGAGAAAGGGAGAGAGAGCGAAAGAGGGAGAGAGAGAGGGAGAGAGAGAGAGAAAGAGAGAGAGAGAAAAGGGAGAGAAGAGAGAGAGGGAGAGAGAGAGAGAAAGAGAGAGAGAGAAAAGGGAGAGAAGAGAGAGAAGGAGAGAGAAGGAGAGAGAGACAGACAGAGGGAGAGGTAAAAAAAAGATTAACAGTAAATAATTAGGAATATGATAAATGGGGGGACATGGGTGCGTGTGTGTGCATGTGTGTAGGTGTGCGTGTGTGGGTGTGCGTGTGAGTGTGGGTGTGTATGTGGGTGTGTGTGTGTGAGTGGGTGGGTGGGTGTGTGTGTGTTATCCATTTGCAATTTACTGAATTCTTCCACTATTCCAACAGAACTCATCCCTGATCCATTTGAGCATTAAGGAAAGGGGTAATGCACACAAAACATGTGCGTCTGTGGTCAGAGGGCTTTTCTACACTGTGCGTGCATCTTTTATGCCTTGAAACGCTCACTTTATTCTGTTTGCGTGTCGACATGCGTGCTGGAGCCTTTAAATATGCGTTTACTGTTTCTGTGCGTGTGCCTGTGTGCTTCTGTGTAGAGCTTGCTGCCTGTTGACTGACTGTGTGTCTCTGTGTAGAGCCTGCTGCTTGGTGACTGACTGTGTGTCTCTGTGTAGAGCCTGTTGCTTGGTGACTGACTGTGTGTCTCTGTGTAGAGCCTGTTGCTTGGTGACTGACTGTGTGTCTCTGTGTAGAGCCTGCTGCTTAGTGACTGACTGTGTGTCTCTGTGTAGAGCCTGCTGCTTAGTGACTGACTGTGTGTCTCTGTGTAGAGCCTGCTGCTTGGTGACTGACTGTGTGTCTCTGTGTAGAGCCTGTTGCTTGGTGACTGACTGTGTGTCTCTGTGTAGAGCCTGGTGCTTGGTGACTGACTGTGTGTCTCTGTGTAGAGCCTGGTGCTTGGTGACTGACTGTGTGTCTCTGTGTAGAGCCTGCTGCTTAGTGACTGACTGTGTGTCTCTGTGTAGAGCCTGCTGCTTGGTGACTGACTGTGTGTCTCTGTGTAGAGCCTGTTGCTTGGTGACTGACTGTGTGTCTCTGTGTAGAGCCTGTTGCTTGGTGACTGACTGTGTGTCTCTGTGTAGAGCCTGGTGCTTGGTGACTGACTTACTGTCTCTGTGTAGAGCTTGCTGCTTGGTGACTGACTGTGTGTCTCTGTGTAGAGCCTGGTGCTTGGTGACTGACTGTGTGTCTCTGTGTAGAGCCTGCTGCTTAGTGACTGACTGTGTGTCTCTGTGTAGAGCCTGTTGCTTGGTGACTGACTGTGTGTCTGTGTATAGCCTGCTGTTTGGTGACTGACTGTGTCTCAGTGGGGATGGTGTGATGAGTCTGGGGGCGGACCAGGGGCCTTGCGGTTCCTTTTCGAAGTGTATCAGAAACCCACTGCAATCGTCTCTCTATCTGTGCCCCCCCCCCCCACTGTTTTTGCTCGTGTAGTACTGGGAGGTTAGAGCCACCTCTAGCATCAGGGGGGGAAGTGAGGGGCGGCCCTGTGTGACAGGGAGAGAAAGGGCTCATCATGCCCCCCCGTGATGAGGAAACACTGCTGGGGATACGGGATGCAACGCTGCCTTATGGAGCTGCCATCACGTCCCTGTTACTGTATATACAACACAGAGCATAGCACGCCATACCATAACACATGCACGGCAGCACTACGCACACACACACACACACACACACACACATACATACACACACACACTGTTATCATCCTGTCCATGGACAAGTCTGATTGACCTATTTCGGCTGCCAAGCTAAGGATGAGTCCTTTTTTAGCCTTTTATTCCTCTTAAATCCTCTTCTATAGTACAGCTCTCTACTATCCATTATACATGCATTGTGATAATTTGACGAGGCTTATGTAACTGTCTCTAAAGACCCCTGAAGCCATGGTGGGCGATGAGGTGGTGGAAACGAGGAATAGGTTGAAGGAGAAGAGAGAGAGTGCGACTGAAGGAAGAGAGTAGGAGCAGTGAGAAAGGAAATAGGACAGAAGTTGGATGACAGGAAGACAAGGGGAGGTGTAGCTGGATGACAGGAAGACAGTCGAGAGGTGTAATTGGAGGACAGAAAGACAGTAGAGGTGTAGTTGGATGACAGAAAGACAGTAGATGTGTAGTTGGATGACAGGAAGACAGTAGAGGTGTAGTTGGATGACAGGAAGACAGTAGAGAGGTGTAGTTGGATGACAGGAAGACAGTAGAGAGGTGTAGTTGGATGACAGAAAGACAGTAGAGGTGTAGTTGGATGACAGGAAGACAGTAGAGAGGTGTAATTGGATGACAGAAAGACAGTAGAGGTGTAGTTGGATGACAGGAAGACAGTAGATGTGTAGTTGGATGACAGAAAGACAGTAGAGGTGTAATTGGATGACCTGAAGACAGTAGAGGTGTAGTTGGATGACAGAAAGACAGTAGAGGTGTAATTGGATGACAGGAAGACAGGGGAAGGTGTAGTTGGATGACAGGAAGACAGTAGAGGTGTAGTTGGATGACAGGAAAACAGTAGAGGTGTAGTTGTATGACAGGAAGACAGGGGAAGGTGTAGTTGGATGACAGGAAGACAGGGGGAGGTGTAGTTGGATGACAGGAAGACAGGGGAAGGTGTAGTTGGATGACAGGAAGACAGTAGAGGTGTAGTTGGATGACAGGAAGACAGGGGGATGTGTAGTTGGATGACAGGAAGACAGGGGGAGGTGTAGTTGGTTGAACATTGTTGGACACAAGGGAGGGACAAGGAAAAGAAACGGGTGTGAATGAAGAGAGAGACAACAGAAGGAAGAACGTGAATGACTTTGGCTGCAGCCACACAACACTGAGCTGACAGACCTTGACGAATCTAAAGGTGAAAGCATCCCCTCTTTTCCTTCACTTGCTTCTGTTCCCTCGCATCATCTCTCTCTTCCTCTTCTACCCCTCCGCCTCTCGCTCACTCTGCTTCCAGCTGCACCTGTTAAGGAAAGTGTGTAGCCCTTCAATGTGAACCGACTCAAGCACTATGGTTGACATGTTCAGAAAAGCTGGATTCACATTTCCACGCACATTCAAAGCCTAACCACATTTCCACGCCCCCGTCTTCAGCCGAACTGTCCTAAAATGCTGTTAAACAGCACAGGACTCACAGTCAAAAGATGGACCGATTACAATAACAGTAATTGAATTAGTAATTTAGTTAGTACACTGTCCTGCTGTGGGCTGCAGTGTGAAACAGAATGCCTGACCTGAGGTCAGCAAAACGTGGCTCCAAGTCTCTATGAGGCAAAGTCTCTGAACACAAAGTATGCTAAGACCTGACATTAAGGATGAGTTAAGGCGTTAGCCTCATGATCTGAAGGATGTGAGTTCAATTCTTGGCTGTGGCAATGGGACATTGTATCCTTGGGCAAGGCACTTCACCCTACTTGCCTCAGGGGGATTGTTCCTGTACTAGCTGTGAGTCGCTTTGGATAAAAGCATCTGCTAAATGATTTTTAATTTATTTATTTATGTTTTAATTGATTTATTACTTCAGAGAACCCTGCTCTGCTATCTGCATTAAACAAACGAAAGTTCCAGCTCTGTTCTTTAAACAAGAGGTTTTGCGAATTAGTTGAATGAAAAAACGACCGGAAAGACACTTCACAACCTTTTTCTAATGAGATTCGTTTCACCACTAATTAGGGCTTTACTGCTTCTGAGCGAAAAGTGATATTTTTGTAGATATGCAGTTACAACTTTTAAAAGACTTTTTAATCTTTAACTTGCGATTTTTAATTAATTAGAGAGAGAGATGGGAACACGCGTGTGTACAAAAACGCCTTGTGTCCCTGGTCACCTCAGTGATGTCAGGAAGAAAATAAATCCACTCTTAGAAGGAACTTAGAAGGATCTGATTTCATACTTCATCAGAATCAGAATCAGAATGGGGTTTATTCGCTATGCAAGATTAACAAACATAGAATTCACTGTGGCAGAAATGAGCAAACATAGAACATATATGTGGCATACTAATAAAAAATGAATACAATGTAAAATACACTACAAATATGATACAAATAGGTACAAAGTGTAATGGGTATATATAGTACGGGGGGGGAGGGTGTATAAACAGTGGTGCAAAAATCACAGTAGTACGTTTTTAAATGTTGTGTGCTAAAGTCACACAGTGCAGTGGGATTCTGGACGGGGGTGTGGGGTGTTGGTGGATGTGTCATACTGAGTCCTTGGCCCTGTTGAAGAGGGGAATAGCAGAAGGGAAGAGGCTATTCATGAGTGCTCTCTGGGGCTGTAAGCAAGTACAGGGACAGTGAGTACAGGGACATTCCCCCTGAGGCAAGTAGGGTGAAGTACCTTGCCCAAGGATACAACGTCACGTAGCCACAGCCAGGAATCAACCTTCCGAATCACTAGCCCAATGCCTTAACCGCTGAACCACATGACTCCCAGGAATAGCAAAGAAAGTATAATTTGATTGAAATGAGTGCCAACTGATGTCTTTTTGAGCAGTTTGATACCACTGTTGTGCTACTGTAGCAAATTGTTGGTTTAGCATTATTGTTGAAAATATGAGGTCTTTTTTCTACCTTCAACATTCCGTCAAACCTTTCTTTACAGCCATTGACTGAAATTGCATATATATATGGACCTATTAGACAAAGTATCTGGATGGTAAATCATAAAAAGAATGCATAACATTTCAAGGTTAACATACAAGACATAATTTATCAAATCAAATCAAAATGTATTTGTATAGCCCTTTAACTAGCAATGTCAAAAAGGGAGTCACATATGTCCATAGAACTGCCTCTCAACCAACCTAAACCCTCAAGGAAGACAAGGAAAAACTCCCAGAAAAACTCACTAGTCATACATCTAACATAGTCATTGGTCGTTCATTGGTCGTTGAAACATCAAAACTCAATGCTCAATGCTTTACGCAACTGATTTGATAATATCAAATGTTTTAAATCCCATATTGACACTATGAAAGGATGCGCATGTGAGCCGCATATCGCAGGGAAAAAATATCCTTAAAACATCATTAAATGTTACGAGTCAGACAGAGAGCGCCCTCAGCCTCTTAAAACCTTTGTTGTCTGAACAAGAAGAATTAATCACGACTCCTCCAGAAAGTTCCTCAGACGACAGGCCAAATCAGATGGGCCCTTTGGACAGAGAAAGTCAGCCGTAGGGGCTGAAACTGCAGAAAGATCCAATCGAACTGTCTGAGTAGCCAAGCAGCGGTTATGTTTCATTCCAAACAAGCAATTCAACTCAAACTTGGATTATTCCCTCAACATGCAGATCCCAAACACCTGGGAAATCTTTACCTGACGGGGATTAACTCTGAAAGAGAATGCTTTCGTACAACATTTTTCCTGGCCATATATTTGAATGTGTGTGTGTGTGCGCGCTCAGTGTCACGGTTTGTGCTTTGGTCCGCGAGTCACGGAGCGCAGCGTACCAGGGCTCCCTGATGCTCGTCTCTCAACAGGCTCTGTCCCTTCCAGCTTGAATCAGGAGAACGGTCGCTGTGATGCCATCTGCTTCCTTCCTGTTGATGTCTCGCCATGCCTAACCTAGAAACGTCGCGCGAACCATTATCACAGCATTTAAATATGTGTGCCCCCCCCCCCCCCCCCCCCCCTGAACTGAAGTGAAGAAATACTCCACTGTCTGAACTGAAGGAAATAGACACTTCACAGACTGAACTGAAGCGAATAAATACTCCACAGACTGAACTGAAGGGAATAAACATTCCACAGTCTGAATTGAAGGGAATAAATACTCCACAGACTAAACTGAAGGGAATACTCCACAGCTGTGACGCTAACTGAACTGCAGGGAATAAATACTTTACGGCCTGAACTCAAATGAATAAATATTCCACAACTGTGACACTAATGAGGATAATGATTCCTGGAAGAGTCTCGGCTCCACCTAGCAAAGAGATCTGACCTCATCTTTCACTCTTTCACCTCTCCTTCTCAAGCTGAGCTCGTCTTTTTCTCTCTCTCTCTCTCTCTCTCTCTCTCTCTCTCTCTCTCTCTCTCTCTCTCTCTCTCTCTCTCTCTCTCTCTCTCTCTCTCTCTCTCTCTCTATGTCTGTCTCACAAATGCTGACGCACACACAAAGACACACGCACGCACAAACAACAAGTCAATCCACCCTGTGGTGCCAAGCTAAATCATCTCACCGGTTCATCCTCCCAGATTCAGCGGTAGTCTAGGCTGTGCTCAACGTAAGTAAACTGCCCGTTGGGATCTGTGGCAGTGCAGTAGAGCTAGCGGGAGGAGAGGCCCTTGTTAGCTGGGCATAACATATCTTCTGACACCCGGCTCGTTCGCTCTGCACTGAGGGATTCTCAGTTATCAACTCCCTTATCAGCTAGACAGCTCCATGACAACAGCAGAGGCAAACTGATCTGGCGTTGGTCCAGCGCTCTCCCAACCCCGCCACCCCCCTAGTACACCAATCCCCTGAAGGGATAAAGGTGAGGGCCGTAAAAGCCCTACACATCAACACTCTCCTTCTACAACCCTGCCACCCCATCAATCCCTCCTCCCCTTTACATTTTACGTTACATTTGTTCATTTAGCAGACGCTTTCATCCAAAGCAATTTACAAGAGAGAGCTTTTACAAAGAGCATCAGTCATTGAGCATAGCAACGTGATAGACCACGGACACAGTGGGGTTTTTAGATCGTGAATCATACGTCATGAGAACCAATAAGTGCCAAGGGAAGAACTATAAATGCACAACACAACGATTGTGAACATAAAGCAAGAGAAACAACAACAACACTGGCAAGTCACCATATGGGGACCAACAAATAGTTCTAAACAACATTAGATTATATGAAGTGCCATACTATTCCTAAGTGCCATTAAATTCTCGAAATAAGTGAGTTTTAAGCCTTCTTTTGAAGGTGAGAAGGCAGTCTGTGCTTCTGATGGAGGTGGGGAGTTGATTCCACCATTGGGGAGCCAGGCAGGGGAAGAGTTTGTGTTGCGCTTGGGCGCTCTTGGGGGGGGGGGGGGGGGGGGGGGGGGGGTACCACTAGACGGTTGTCAGCAGATGACCGTAGGTGGTGGGTGGGAGTATAGGGCTGGAGGAGAGAGTTGATATAGGTCGGGGCAGTCCCGTTTACAGCCCGGAAGGTCAGCACCAGGGTCTTGAATCTGATGCGGGCCGTGATGGGAAGCCAGTGGAGGGCGATGAGGAGTGGGGTGACATGACAGTGTCTGGGTAGGTTGAAAACCAGACGAGCGGCTGCATTTTGTATCCTTCCTGCATGCTCATGCGTGGGGGATAACTTAACCATCTTAGTCTGCATTCCTGGGAAGCTGCCAAGCTGATTGTACTGTGTGTTGGCAGCGACTGTTCAGCCCCAAACCGAAACAGTAAACATAGGATTAGCGTGTCCCAACATCCACAACGTTCTGGTCCGGAGCAGGCGGCCAACTATGGTCCCACCTTGTGGCAACATGAGAAATCCTGCAATGCCAGTGTGGAGGAAGATTTCTGAATAAATCTGGAAAAACTTTTCATGCACGTTATAATAATAATTGTTAGAAATCATTAACATGATCAGTGTCTTCACATAGATCAGTATCATTAATCATTATTAATAATGTACAACTAAAGGGAAACTGAGCCAATGTTTTTTTTCAAAAGAGCGTATCAAAATGGTAGCCCTTCATATGACTCAGTACCCAGTAGCTCTCAGTTTCTATAAGGTTGGTGACCCCTGATCTAGAGCTGGCAACGCTAGTACTAAATAAATATTTACGGTTCCATGACGCCAGGTACGAAGGCTCATGAGATGGCTCACCATAATAAAGCGGAACCCATTTGTGGAGAAGATCAAAACGTGTTCGTTATTCTAAGCCAACAACATCCTATCCTATTTATAGGTACATAGCAAAAAGTAGGCTTTAAGCTAAGGTAGCAATGCTGAAGTCTCGCTGACATCGCTTTGTGGCTGACTAGAACGTCCCATATGCGTTAAGGTTAAGGTACGCTGACGTAGTGAACACTCCATGTTACGCTAGCAGTGAGTTTCCTATATTGTGCAAACTTTACTTTTTGGCAGAAAAAAAGGTTGTCAAGTCCAGCACCACAGCACTACAAACGAGTATCACTGCGACCTTTCTTTTCAAAAACAAGGTTTGTGCTCGCCGAAGGCTGGGAAGACCCCAATTACTTATTCACAGGGTATATCACATATCACCAGCACCATGGACAGGACTGATCACTGACAGGTTCAGCACCATGGACAGATCTGATCACTGACAGGCTCAGCTCCATGGACAGGACTGATCACTGACAGGCTCAGCACCATGGACAGATCTGATCACTGACAGGTTCAGCACCATGGACAGATCTGATCACTGACAGGTTCAGCACCATGGACTGATCTGATCACTGACAGGTTCAGCACCATGGACAGTACTGATCACTGACAGGTTCAGCACCATGGACAGATCTGATCACTGACAGGTTCAGCACCATGGACAGATCTGATCACTGACAGGTTCAGCACCATGGACAGATCTGATCACTGACAGGCTCAGCACCATGGACAGATCTGATCACTGACAGGCTCAGCACCATGGACCGGACTGATCACTGACAGGTTCAGCACCATGGACAGATCTGATCACTGACAGGCTCAGCACCATGGACAGGACTGATCACTGACAGGTTCAGCACCATGGACAGGACTGATCACTGACAGGCTCAGCACCATGGACAGATCTGATCACTGACAGGTTCAGCAGCAGGGACAGATCTGATCACTGACAGGTTCAGCAGCAGGGACAGGACTGATCACTGACAGGCTCAGCACCATGGACAGATCTAATCACTGACAGGACACAGCACTGACAGGTTCAGCACCATGGACAGATCTGATCACTGACAGGCCTAATGGCTGGACTGCGAGAACTGCATGTTCTATTACCACCCAAATACCCTTGTAAGTGTGAGACCTATCTCGCGCCCCTCTCCCTGTTTGCAGGTGAGGCCAAGGAGGGGTCATCCACCTTAGTCTGAATGCACGGTGATCTGCTATAGCTAGCTAGCTAACAGAGACTGTATACCGTGTTCACAACAGTCTTGGCGAGTTAAGCACTGGAGATCAACTCAGGTGGTCCACTTCAAATTCCAAGTTTTTTTGCCTCATTGCTCTCCTAACTAATTGTAACTGGTTTTCTCATTAAAACATTGTCTTTCATCCACGTCAGTGCGCAGACAATTCAACCCCACAAAACTCCCTTTTTTTTCTTTATAATGAATGACTTAATTATGGAACTGGTGTTCCATAATTCGCAGGATCGCAGGATTCATAAATCTACAACAAAACGGAATATGGATGGATCCAGTTTGAGCAGTTACAGATGAGGATTCCCTTAGATTAGAATCAGACGACTTTGTACCTTTTTAGCCGGTTTGACAAGCGCTCGTCAGTTTTTACTACCGTAAGTCTGTTCATCATTTGTTGTTGTTCATCGTGTCTGTTGATATGAGAGGAATGGGAAACAAATGCAAATCATTTCATCACCAGATGTCAATTTGATGAATATCTTGCCATGGATTTTTGCCGGCAGATATTTTTCCCTGGCATAATCATGGCCGTTTCCAGTCTGGAACATAACACACACACGGAAAACCTATGCGTTTTAAATGGGCGCATGCACCACAGTCAAGCGTTTGAACCATACGCGGTGGTGGTTTTCAGTGTCCAATAAATGAGAACACAACAAGCTTTTACATATTCATCCAAAAATACCGTCTCCCCCAGAATTTTCAAATGTGTTCGTCATGCCATGTTACAATCCGGAGAATGATGTACTCTCAAATACACACTCCCTCTTCTGCTCTCCGCACACCTAGGAAGGCAGTTCTTGCTCCTGCTGAAGGTTACCAGCTGGAATGAACATGTCAAGAGAAAAGCTTTACTATACCATTTGTTGGCAATCCTACTCTATTCGGAACATTTTTCTCTTTAACAACTTGCTGCTTAAATTATAGTCGTTAGAACACTAGATCTTGGCTGTCACAGCCTTTATGTTACCCATAAAACGAATCCCATTAGAGGATATAACACACACACAAACACAATGTACATTCTCGATGATCTCGGCCTGCCCAGTCCAGACCCCATGCAATTGTTTTTCCTCCTTGCAGAACCTTTCGTTCAGTCTGATACGGTCTAATCCATGACCTCCAGCACAGTATCAGAGCTTATCCTTTCTGCTCTACATGCTTGGGCCTAAGAGTCCTGGCAAATTGTTTAGGGAATGCCATAACTGGCCATTCAGGGTGGCCAGTTGACCTTTTCGTGTGAAACACTTTAGTACGGTTTATGTAGCGTTCTAACCCACAACTTGTGGTACATTTCAGGGATCTGGTCTCTTCTCTATCATTCCCTGGAAATGTATTTCTCTCTCTCTCTTGTCTGTCTTTGCCTGGTCTCACCTGAACACAGTGTCCTTCCCCCTGATCATGGACACATTAGAACCCTTAGGTTGTTCTCTTCCCAGCGAAAAAGACTTTGAAATGCAAATGAAGTTAGTCGCTGTGGAAACCTTTCTGTGTGAAGTTATCACAGTATGAGTTTAGAATTCCAAACGCCTTCCTAATGACAAAATGGCATTAGTGACACTTATCCATGGCTTGTTGAACAGATGACACTGGCGTAGAACAAGTGTGATATGGTGTGTGCACCTTCCTGCTTCACAGATGTTCATCTTTTGTTTCCTGCCCTGTGAAAAACGAAAACGTAACCAGGCTTACAGCTACATGGTAGAGGATTCCGTTTAGTGTGTTATGTGACCCCTTCCAAATCTATCGAAATCTGTCCAAAAACACTACACATTTTCATCCATTTCCAGCAGGAGTAGCTCATTAGTGTACAGTATGTGTGCCTGCGTGTTCGCGCGCGCGCGTGTGCATCACTGGCCACTGGCTGAATGGCACTTCTTATCAACAGGCCATCTCAATCAGCTGCAGCTGATTGCAGCTGGCTAAGAGTGCCCTTCCAATGTGGGCTTTAATCCCCAGAATATGGTAGAGAGACAGAGAGAAAGAGAAAGAGAGGGAGGGAGGACATGAATGAGAGAACAAGAGGGAGAACGAACGAGATATCGTATGTCTGCTTTCTCTCAGCGAGTGACTGGGATGGCGGGTGAGCTAGATATTAGGTTGTGCTCTCCCACAAGGCTATCAGCACCAAAATAACTCATGGGTAGAGCGTAGAATGTTATTTTTCAGTAAATAAATGGACTGATGTCCATGGCCTTGCAGGCTGGTCATTGCGTGCGTGTGTGTGCATGCTCATTAAGAGGAGGGTAGAGATGGGGTGGAGGGTGTGAGTGCAGCAGATAACGAGGGAGGGCGAAACTTTGGGATGAAGATGGATAGCATGATAAAAGCTGCGGAAATCCAATGCAATCTCGGAGAGAAAATATCACACGTGCACACGCACACACTAAATAAGACTATGGCCTTGGTGCCTGTATGAATGTCTCAGTCATCGTTCAAGGGAAACTCGATGATAAAGTTGCATTAGTGGAAGGTTACGAAATGTATCTATTTGGCTTCATTTATTTTTATTTTTCATAAGACGTGCACATTTTATATGCAGATGTTGTTCTGTGGGAGTGTTGGCGTGTCTAACAGAGATGTCAAGTTAGCCGATGAGAAAGGGAATATTCCGGCTAACTGGACTATGAACAGGATTGTGACACCTGGAAATTCACCTGGTCCCTTTGTAAAGGCTGTAAGCGGCTCCTTGTAAAACAACTTACTATTGAACGGATCGGGAGTCAGGAAATATCTGGGAAGTAAAGAAATTCGTATGATTTCCTCTTTTTCTTAGCCTTCTGTCTGACCTTTGCTGTCTTCTATTCTCTGTCCTCAGGTAATGTGTTTGTGGTTAGCCTGGCGTTTGCAGACCTGCTGGTGGCTTTCTACCCCTACCCTCTGGTGCTCTACGCTATCTTTCATGACGAGTGGTCCCTTGGTGACACGCAGTGCATGGTGAGATATTTCCCACCATATTTACACACTGAAATCTGAAAACGGAGAAGGACATTGATCTGATTTTCAATTTTTTTCCCCTCATTCTGTTCTTTGGCTTAAATTTCTTCTGCCACCGTTCTCTTGCTGACACAATCCCATTTCCCTCTGACCCTAACCTACACCTACCCCCCCAATACACACACACATACTGTATATACACACATAATACACATCCACCTACCCACACACACACATACACACAAACACATTACACCCCTCCCCCCCCTCCCCATACACACACACACACACACAGGTGAGTGGCTTCCTGATGGGTCTCAGTGTAATCGGCTCCATCTTCAACATCACAGGCATCGCCGTGAATCGTTACTGCTACATCTGCCACTCCTTCTCCTACCACCGCCTGTACAGCTTCCACAACACGCTGCTCTTCGTCGCCCTCATCTGGCTGTTCACCGTCATAGCCATCCTCCCCAACCTGTTTGTGGGCTCCCTGCGCTACGACCCAAGAGTTTACTCCTGCACCTTCGCCCAGAACGTCAGCAGCTCTTACACTGTGGCCGTGGTGGTCATTCACTTCCTGGTCCCCATCGCCGTGGTGACCTTCTGCTACCTAAGAATATGGGTGCTGGTCATCCAGGTGGGTGTGTTCCTGGTTTGCTGTCATTTGGTGATATGAGTCACATGATGACTTGAGACCTCCTGGATTGCTTGGAAGTGGAGATTTCTGTGTGAAGTTGCTAACTCTGTTTCTGTGTGACGTTGCTAACTCTGTTTCTGTGTGACGTTGCTAACTCTGTTTCTGTGTGACGTTGCTAAGTCTGTTTCTGTGTGACGTTGCTAACTCTGTTTCTGTGTGACGTTGTTAACTCTGTTTCTGTGTGACGTTGCTAACTCTGTTTCTGTGTGAAGTTGCTAACTCTGTTTCTGTGTGACGTTGCTAACTCTGTTTCTGTGTGACGTTGCTAACTCTGTTTCTGTGTGACGTTGCTAAGTCTGTTTCTGTGTGACGTTGCTAACTCTGTTTCTGTGTGACGTTGCTAACTCTGTTTCTGTGTGACGTTGCTAACTCTGTTTCTGTGTGACGTTGCTAACTCTGTTTCTGTGTGACGTTGCTAACTCTGTTTCTGTGTGACGTTGCTAACTCTGTTTCTGTGTGACGTTGCTAACTCTGTTTCTGTGTGACGTTGTTAACTCTGTTTCTGTGTGACGTTGCTAACTCTGTTTCTGTGTGACGTTGCTAACTCTGTTTCTGTGTGACGTTGCTAACTCTGTTTCTGTGTGACGTTGCTAACTCTGTTTCTGTGTGACGTTGCTAACTCTGTTTCTGTGTGACGTTGCTAACTCTGTTTCTGTGTGACGTTGCTAAGTCTGTTTCTGTGTGACGTTCCTAACTCTGTTTCTGTGTGACGTTGCTAACTCTGTTTCTTATGTAGGTGCGGAAAAAAGTAAAGACCAATGAGGGCCCCCGCCTTAAACCGAGTGACATGCGGAACTTCATCACCATGTTTGTGGTCTTCGTTCTATTCGCCATCTGCTGGGCTCCGCTCAACCTGATTGGCTTGGCTGTAGCCATAGACCCGCCCCGCCTGGCCCCTCGCATACCCGAGTGGCTTTTTGTGGTCAGCTACTTCATGGCTTACTTTAACAGCTGCCTGAATGCCATCATCTATGGTCTCCTCAACAGAAACTTCCGGAACGAGTACAAGCGCATTATCACGTCTGTCTGGGTGTCGCGCCTGCTGTACACAGAGACGTCACGGGCCGCCACAGATGCAGCTAGAAGCAAACCGTCCCCCGGGCCACAGTTTAACAACAACGAGTCATTCAAAGATTTGAAAGAAAGAAGTCTGAAATCTTAGCTTGAACAAACTGTGGCCAGTATCTCCTTAGGGGAAAGTGGGAGAGCTCTGAATGGCAGAGAATCAAAGTGGTAGAGCGCTGAATGGTTGAGAATCAAAGTGGTAGAGCGCTGAATGGTAGAGAATGTACGTGGCAGAGCGCTGAATGGAAGGGAATTAAAGTGGGAGGGCTCTGAATGTTACTGGACTGGACTGCTACAGTAAGACACACTCCAATCTGGGACCTAAGGGGCTGCCTGCCTTTGTCTTGTGGTGATGTTAATTGGGATTTATGAGGCAAAGATTCTTCTCAAGGTTTACCATATCTTAAGGGAGCACTTCTCTGGAAAACAAATAGTTTTCCATAATTTCCCTCTGCCTATTAAACGATGTCAAAGCACTGTTAGTTGGTTATTAAGCTGATATAGTAAATATTGACATTTTGGTCTGCCCCCTGTAAAGTTAGAACTTTTTAATGATCTCATTAGAACACCATTTGCATGCACACCACATTCTTTGAAGATAGAGAATAAATTCAGTATTAACCCACCAAATAGTTATATATTAATGGATGTATTTGTATCAGTAAGTAATTATCAAAAATGTTGTTTGAGCTACATGGTCCTTCCGCTCAGAGCTCAGGTTACCATTCTCTGTCAACTCTGTGAAAACTTTTCACCTGACGGACAAACTCAATTCAAACATAAAATGAATTTAATATATCGTACTTTGTTTTCAGTACACTCTGTTTTTATATATTTGCTCGAGTGGAAATAAGGTTTTGTTATGCTTATAGTTCAGTAGGTTGTCATGTTAATTTATGTAAGTACATAATAAATCTATGGAATATAGAGTATATGGATGTGATAATGAACTTAGAATTGTATGTTACTTATTTATAATATTTATATTAAAAAAACATTGCCTTACATCCATGAAAATAACACAAATTTACAGTGTTTATTAGTTAAAATGAACTTAGTACAAACTCATAGTGCCAAATTTGACCTCAAAACCAAAACATCAAAGTTTATATGCCAAAATGTTTTCTTTTTGATGACTTGACACTTTGGGTCAGTGTATCTTGAACTGTGATGCTCCAACTTCCTTGTAAAAAAGCACAATATGATAAAGACTGATACTTCTGCCTCAAACTGCTTCTTAGAAACATACTACACATCCTCAAACTGCCTCTTAGAAACATACTACACATTCTCAAACTATGCTGAGAGGCAGAGTGAGTGTCAAGGACTCAGAATGTGTGATGGATATCGTGGGACGGGTATGATGGGATGGGTATGATGGATGGGTATGATGGGATGGTATGATGGGATGGTATGATGGGATGGTATGATGGGATGGTATGATGGGATGGGTGTGATGGGATGGTATGATGGGATGGGTGTGATGGGATGGTATGATGGGATGGGTATCATGGGATGGTATGATGGGATGGGTGTGATGAGATGGTATGATGGGATGGGTATCATGGGATGGTATGATGGGATGGGTGTGATGGGATGGTATGATGGGATGGGTGTGATGGGATGGTATGATGGGATGGGTGTAATGGGATGGGTATGATGGGATGGTATGATGGGATGGGTATTATGGGATGGTATGATGGGATGGGTATGATGGGATGGTATGATGGGTATTATTGGATGGTATGATGGGATGGGTGTGATGGGATGGATATGGCTCTGCTGAGTCACTATCCTGCTTCTATCCAGCATACTGGTCAATATCAAGTGTGGACATGAGAGACTCCCATGGTGCCCCAGGGAAGAGCCAACCGTCAACTTGCATGTCAAAGTTTACGATGAAGCCCTTTTGGGAGATGAAAAGAGTAGAACAAAGGGAAGAGCGTGTATTGAGATCCTGGTGGTGTGAGTGAAAACAGCTGGAGGAATGTAACAGCATCTGTTTGACCTTCAGCCTGCAGGCTCCTTCGACAGAGCGTGGCAGCCGGGCCTATAAACAGACTACACGTTTGGCTTGTGTAAAAAGAAAAAAGTGTTATGTGTTTACATGTTTTTCTTGAGCGCCTCAAAACTAATAAAAATCAACATGATCGTTACCTTGTGTTATGTTGTTGAAGGAACATTGCGGTTGGTGAAATGTTATTTTGGGCAGCTTACATCGGATGAACCAGAGCTGATATCAAGCATTTCATTGGAGTAGCTGAATTGTATGGCACAGAGATCTTTACACAGACATTTTACAACCATAATAAAAAATCATTGCACCTCAGATCCCAGTCAGCATTCACACGCTTTCCTAGTGATATGAAAAGCAATGCCGCCAGTGGGAAAAGGTATGATGAGGAACATGTCTAATGTTTGTCTTCTACGAAGTGGCTACGCCTTACCAAAACATATTTAGCGACACTGTCACCTAACTATCGCAGACTTAACATTTGTAACCCCACTACACATTTCTGATCACTTCCTTATCCATTTCTCTGTCTCTCTCCCTTCGACTCCTCCTACCTCCCCTCCCCTCGTAACCTTCCGCCATAACCTCCGCTCCCTATCTCCCTCCTATTTCTCCTAGGCTGTAACATCCTCTCACGGACATTGCCACCAACGCTGTTATTCATGTTAACTGCGTTTCTGGACACTATCTGTTCCATGTCAACTAGACCTGCATGGTCTTCTTCCTCCTGCCTGTGGAGCATTCCACCCTTCAGGCAGCTGAGAAGAAATGGTGCAAGCCCAAAGACGGTCTGGACCTTGATGACCTTCATTCCCTCCTTAAATCCTCCTCTCTGCTCACATAACTGGGGATAAAACCCACTACTTCCTGAACAAAGTTAACTCGGTTAGGTTCAGACCCACTAGGTTCAGTACCATGGACAGGACTGATCACTGTTAGGTTAAGCACCTTAGGACCATAATGACTCTTATTGACGGACTATATTTGGTCTCATCACACGGTCTCATCAGACTTCTCACCAAAATGAATGAATATCTCTATTGTTGTATCAATAGAGTTGTATCCTGTACAATAACATTTGAATGCCATCCTTTCCGGTGCATTAACTAAATACACAGGTTATACATAAATAAAAAGGTAGCAAACTAATAAAAACTGTGCATAATTAGAATAAATTATTATTCATACATAAATAATGAATAACAAAATAAAATAAGCAGAAAATGGAAAAGGAAAAAACTATAAAATAAGACACACACACCCATCCAACACATTCCACACTTTCACAGCTCTGCAAAATTGCACATAAAAATGTAACATTGCACTTTGTACATTTAAGAGCTAAAATGTGTAGCAGCATTCAATGTAGCTATAGCTCTAGGATAAAAACTTTTTTTCATCGAGATTGTTATCTTATCCAGAGTGACTTACAGCAAGTACAGGGACATTCCCCCAGAGGCAAGTAGGGTGAAGTGCCTTGCCCACAACGTCATGTTGACACAGCTGGGGTTCTAACCAGTGACCTTCTGATTACTAGCCCGACTCCCTAACCGACTGTGCCACATGACTTCCAGTTACAATAAACTGCATTGGTATCCAGATATCATGTACTGTATAAAAGAGGTTTCCTCACAAGTCACAAAGTTATAACCTCAAAAAAGATTAGATGTTATTGATTCTACAGCTTTAAAATGTTGGGCATAGTTAGTTCAGTCAAGACACTCACGTGATTGACATCAGCATTTCACCATCACACCCTCAGTGTATGCACATGGAACGAAAAAAATACAATACTATTTTACAACATTGCATAAAATACACATTAATGTAAACA
This sequence comes from Neosalanx taihuensis, assembly GCA_030340665.1. NCBI lineage: Eukaryota > Metazoa > Chordata > Actinopteri > Osmeriformes > Salangidae > Neosalanx > Neosalanx taihuensis. The sequence continues at coordinate 5,086,845 of CM059310.1, forward strand.
TAGCAATCACACCTCAGTAAGAACTGTACATACAAGCCCTGTATGGTGACTTAGACTACAACCAAGACAACTGGCTCAACCATTGTGCTTGTTAAATACTTATTTTACTTTGGGGCACTGTAATTACAGGAATCTGTGGGTGCCACCAATGTTATCAAGGGGACTGTGCACTATATAGGCGAAAGCAGTTCAGGCTCGACACTCGGGCACTGCGCTTAAACATCCGTATACATTATCATCATTCACACACCTCAGTTTATATCATCACTCATCCACACATTTCAGTATTCATCATTACTATCCACACTCCTCAGTGCACGTCATCACTCATTCCCTCACATGCACTAGCAGCGCAGGCACTCAGGTAGTACACGTAATCCATGAACAAACCTGACTCAGCTAGTGCAAGCCCATTGGGCCCCCATCCGGGAAGACGGCCTTAAAGACCGCACGAATATTCAAACACTCACCTTGCCGATCCGCTGATCAGTGTTGCTGCCGCCCACCACCATCCCCATTCTCCCCCCTGTCTGTCTCTCTGTCTATATGTTGTCTTATCTGTCTATGTATATGTTTGTATTATCAGTCTGTTTCTGTGTATCAGGGGGATTATATATCTCTATTGCTCCATGGCTCTCGTCATACATGTACGCACGCTTGCATCGCTCGAGGCCATAGGAAGTGCCCCCTTTTAGACATTCCATTCCGCCAAAGTAAAACATATCCCATGTCATGGTTATCAATAAATCACGATTTATTATCAATCAATCCCGTGAGTGTCTTGACTGAAATATAGTACAATTCCCTTGAAAATAATCTCTACTTGTTTGTTTCACGGACATCTAAATCTCTGCCGGCATCACAGGCACTGTACACTAGCCTGTTAGAGAGGAGAGAGTCTGGTTTATGGGAGGTAGAAGTGGGCCAGATGAAAGTGAGCTGGGGAAAACAGGGGGCCAGTGACTCATAAGATGTCACAGGTGGTCACAGTGAGACGTTATGGCTTAATGTATCATCCAGCAAACCTTCAGACTCCTAATTAAGAAAACACAAACACACTTACCCAAACACCTGAAACCGTGGGTGTTCGGTACATTTTAAATGTTTTAGATGGGAGATTTTCTCTTCAGCTGAAGTCTGGACATAATCATGCTGTTTATGTTCTGAAAGCTATTAATGGACAGGTGGTTTGGGCAGCCTTTGCCCAACACCTGTTATATTAAGGAAATTATTATGATTCTGAAAGGATTTCGTTATCTGCCTTGAGCAGCCCTTAAATGCAAATTTCCACAAATCCTGTTCATGTTTCAGTTCTACACTCCACAGCGTGTTACAGTTTATATTTTCTTTCCACTGGCAAAAACAGAATAAGATAAGAATCCTTTAATGGTCTCACACTAATGTAGCACCCACACGCCAGATCCCCCACCAGCCACACACCAGATCCCCCACCAGCCACACACCAGGTCCTCAACCAGCCACACCTCTACCAGCCACACACCAGATCCCCCACCAGCTACACACCAGATCCCCCACCAGCCACACCTCTACCAGCCACACACCAGATCCCCCATCAGCCACACACCAGATCCCCCACCAGCCACACACCAGATCCCCCATCAGCCACACACCAGGTTCCCCATCAGCCACACACCAGGTCCCCCACCAGCCACACACCAGATCCCCCATCAGCCACACACCAGGTTCCCCACCAGCCTCACACTAAGACCCCCACCAGCCACACACCAGGTCCCCCACCAGCCACACACCAGGTCCTCCACCAGCCACACACCAGGTCCTCCACCAGCCACACACCAGGTCCCCCACCAGCCACACACTAGGACCCCCACCAGCCACACACCAGGTCCCCCACCAGCCACACACCAGGTCCTCCACCAGCCACACACCAGGTCCTCCACCAACCACACACCAGATCCCCAACCAGCCACACACCAGGTCCTCCACCAGCCACACACCAGATCCCCAACCAGCCACACACCAGGTCCTCCACCAGCCACACACCAGATCCCCCACCAGCCACACACCAGGTCCCCATCAGCCACACACCAGATCCTCCACCAGCCACACACCAGGTCCCCCACCAGCCAAACACCAGGTCCTCCACCAGCCACACACCAGATCCCCCATCAGCCACACACCAGATCCCCCACCAGCCACACACCAGGTCACACACTATTCTCTCCTTTTCTCCCATCCTTCTGTTGTTCCTCCAGCCAGATCAGCATTGCCCAGGGTCCAACAGCTCGGCCATTCCCTGACCAGAGCCATTCATACTCTCAGTAAATCACTTCCAGAGAGACACACATACAAACACACTGCTATGTAATTTCTCAAATGGAAGGAGAGGGAGACAATCACTCAGAGTAGGGACTTATTTCTCTGATTCAGATACATGGTCTTCTTTATTTAGCACTACTGGCCACCATACAATAGAGTCAAAGTCAATCAGTTGGAGTATGGGTTCTGATTTGAAGTCTTTTGTGAATGTTATCTACATTTCTAGCTGCCAGACTCAATTAGTGTGTTTCCCCATTTGCTGAAAGCTGAGCTGTTATACATGAACTAGCTAGCATGGGTAGGCCTGCAACAAATAAAAAGATTTCAGAACCGCAAGCAAAACATATTTTTTCCAAACTAAAGTATACGGTATATTTACTCTTTATTGACAGTTTGCAGTAATGTGATCCAGCACAGTACTGAGTCACCAGTCTGACAAATTAATTACAAACCACAAAGAAGGAACATTCAGATGTCATATCTGTCAAGAAAGATAAGAAAATAATCCTTAAGTAACTAAGTATCTAATTTTCACTCATCATGTTCCCAAGTGCCTGTGCTACAGAGTTTGGATAATATCCTGCCTCATGTCTCCTGTCCTGAAAGTAGGTCAGTCTGTGCTGAGGGGTCAGCAGGACTAAAGAGATGGAGGTTCTTTGCCGCTCACTGTTTATGAGCTGTTTATCACCTCTGACATACACACACAGAAACACACACTCAGAAAATCATATAACTGAAACAGAATCCATGACTGGTAAGCGAAGGATTTATATATATATATATATTATGGCATGCCGTTCAGGAAATGAATCCTTTGAATATATATACAGAAACCTTGAATATATATACAGAAACCTTGAATATATATACAGAAACCTCGAATATATATAAAGAAACCTTGAATATATATAAAGAATCCTTGAATATGTATATACACAAACCTTGAATATATATATACAGAAACCTTGAATATATATACAGAAACCTTGAATATATATAAAGAAACGTTGAATATATGGAATGAAACTTGACTGATGTCAAACTTCACCTGCGCTGTTATGTAACGTATGGATGCTACAGCAAAAATGACAATGAGTTACTCCGATTACAATCTCGAATCCCAATTACAATCTTGATACAGCAATATTAAACTGAGGACATCAGTAACACACTGGCAAATGGGTAAAAAATTGAGCGAACTTCTTCGTCAGAAGAACGGGCAGGGTATTGGGCAGGGGTATCGGGAGGATTTTGAAAGGCATTTGCCAGTGTATTTATCATTTGCTCATTATTCACTCATGATTGCGGGCAGCATGACTCATTGTCTCTTTACACACTGTTGCACACAAGATGGCCGCAGGCACTGCCGCAACGTCTGTCGTCAGTCAAGTTTCATTCCATATATTAAAATTATTCAAATTATTATATATAATTCTTTATATATATTCAAGGTTTCTGTATATATATTAAAGGTTTCTTTATATATATATTCAAGGTTTCTTTATATATATTCAAAGTTTCTGTATATATATATATATATATATTCAAGGTTTCTGTATATATATTCAAGGTTTCTGTATATATATATTCAAGGTTTCTTTATATATATTCAAGGTTTCTGTATATATATTCAAGGTTTCTGTATATATATTCAAGGTTTCTTTATATATATTCAAGATTTCTTTATATATATTCACGGTTTCTGTATATATATATATATAAAGGATTAATTTCCTGAACGGCATGTCATAATATATATATATAATTTAAATATAGAATATATAAAGAGGACAAACCGTTTCGGTTCTCAAGTGGTTCACCTTTTTAATCATCTGGAACCTTCTGTTTAACAGTGATACTGGTGGTAACTTCCCAGGTACCGGGGATTAAACATTTGTCTTTTTCTAAATGCAATCATTTAAATAAAGTCCAACACACACACACACAAATACACACAATTAACCCATATGGAACAAAGCCAGCCAAACAAACACTGTCCACCCAGAATTTGTTCTTCACACCGCACTCACATCATCCACAATATGGCCTAACATTGGAGCCCCTGTGCACGTGTGCCTGTGTTGGTGTGTGGGTTAGGGTTAGCATGTGACTGTGTTTGTGTGTGGGTTAGGGTTAGCATGTGGCTGTGTTGGTGTGTGGGTTAGGGTTAGCATGTGGCTGTGTTGGTGTGTGTGTTAAGGTTAGCATGTAGCTGTGTTGGTGTGTGTGTTAAGGTTAGCATGTAGCTGTGTTGGTGTGTGTATTAAGGTTAGCATGTCGCTGTGTTGGTGTGTGGATTAGCATGTGACTGTATTGGTGTGTGGGTTACTATGTGGCTGTATTGGTGTGTGGATTAGCATGTGGCTGTGTTGGTTGCCATGTGACTGTGTTGGTGTGTGGGTTGGGGTTGCCATGTGACTGTGTTGGTGTGTGGGTTGGGGTTGCCATGTGACTGTGTTGGTGTGTGGGTTGGGGTTGCCATGTGACTGTGTTGGTGTGTGGGTTGGGGTTGCCATGTGACTGTGTTGGTGTGTGGGTTAGGGTTGCCATGTGGCTGTGTTGGTGTGTGGGTTGGGGTTGCCATGTGACTGTGTTGGTGTGTGGGTTGGGGTTGCCATGTGACTGTGTTGGTGTGTGGGTTGGGGTTGCCATGTGGCTGTGTTGGTGTGTGGGTTGGGGTTGCCATGTGGCTGTGTTGGTGTGTGGGTTGGGGTTGCCATGTGACTGTGTTGGTGTGTGGGTTGGGGTTGCCATGTGACTGTGTTGGTGTGTGGGTTGGGGTTGCCATGTGACTGTGTTGGTGTGTGGGTTGGGGTTGCCATGTGGCTGTGTTGGTGTGTGGGTTGGGGTTGCCATGTGACTGTGTTGGTGTGTGGGTTGGGGTTGCCATGTGGCTGTGTTGGTGTATGGTCTTCAAACGGTATTGACATGTACAAGTACTCTTCTACTGCTTGGTTATCTGAATTCTGCAGTCATCTTCAACATCATATTTGAAAATCCCACAATAATGCCTTCCAGCCATCTGACAGCTCAGATTAACATTAACACAACCTCCGGCTAACATTAAGTCAGAGTCAGTTACAAGGATCCAGAAACCAAAAATATTCCCTCTGTTCTGCAGTATAGTTAGGCTCTTCTGTAACCTGATAAGTCACTTATCAATGTTTTCCAGTTCTCAATGTGTGCCATGAAATCTAATATAGCTTAATTCAAGTTTTGCTCCGGAGGCAGTCATTGATTTTTATTAGTGACAGGGAAGTGTTATTCCAGCAAAACAAATAACAACCCCAAACCTGGTTGAGATGTCTTTTTGTCTTGTTATTTATATAAACTATGAGCGTGGTGATTGAAAGAAGAGAGAACCTTGAGAAAAGAACCGTATCCTTTGTACCTCTCTCAGTCAGCTGCCTGAGGTGGGACTGAGGCGAGGACTGAGTTGCCTCAGAAAAGATCATTAGTCACCAACACCAGCCGAGTGGTTTTCAGCTTGCTGTGCTAGTGTGGTTCATAATGACAGGCATTGTAACTTACAGCTGCTAATGGTCAGGCACTCCCTCCCTCATTGTTTGAGAAAAGGTTTGAAAATCGAGCCGTAACAAATGAGAAAATGTGTGGTTGTGTTCATGAACTCAAGGAGTTGGGAAAGCATTCAGGTGGAGGAGAAGCAAGACTAGGAAAACAAGCCAAGGTAAAGATGAGTGAAGAGAAGAAATATATCCTAATATCTCCTCTCCTCTCTCTCACTGTCTTTCCCTCCATACCTCCCTTTGGTATGGGGGGTCTGAGCTCTCAGCACATGCATGGTCGTCGGCCAGTGTTGGACCTGGTGCCAGTGGACATCGATCGATCGAGACAGTCTACCAATCCTGGATCTGGTCGCCAGTTGGACGTTGGTCTCTCTGATGGACAATGAGCGAGTTCCCGGTCCCTTTCCTCATCCCTCTGCCTGTAATGCTATGTCATTCATGGGCCCAGGCCCTGTGGTTGCCTAAACTGATTTTGTGCTACTTCAGACCCAAGTTGAAAATTGAGTTTTGATGAACAACCAATTAACTCTTTCTAGATGTATGATTATGTTTAGCCTGTGTTCTGCTCCTTTCTTTCACCAACCGCCTCAGAATGAATCGGAATCAGAATGGGGGTTTATGCAACCCTATGCAAGATTAACAAACATAGAATTCACTGTGGCAGAAATGAGCAAACATAGAACAGAAATGCGCAAACATAGGAGTCCCTGGAGGAGGGGATCCCTCTTTGAATTGCTCCTCCCAAGGTTTTTCAATTTTCTTCTCCCTAGTGAGTTTTTGTCTTCCTTGAGGGTTTAGGTTGGTTGAGGGGCAGTTCTATGGGCATATGTGAAGCCCTTTGTGACATTGCTTGTAAAAAGTGCTATACAAATAAATGTTGAATTGATTCGATTTGAAGAAAGGAAACAAAAGGAGAAAATGAAAAAAAGGAAGAATGTGACCCAGATTAGGAATGAGTATCTCAGGAAAACACAATGAATTGTTTACACTATACTCTGCTATGCAGTTATGTAATTATGTGAATTACCCACCTGTATCTCTGCTGCTGTTATAACCACATGGGGTAAACGTGAACAATTTACATTTAATGATTATACTGTTTGTTACAACGTCCTTTGTTGGTTGATTTTAGTGTTTACATATTTATGTTGGTCTTGTGTATATATTTGTAGTATTCATGTTTTTTCAAATGTCAAATTGTTTGCATTGTTTGAATGTTGAACTGTTCTAATTTGGAATAAAGTTCTTTCTGTTCTCCAGAAAGGGGAAGGATATATGTCCAGGGGTTTAGCATTTAGCAGATATGGAAGTTTCAGGTTAAAATCCCTGTGGACTGAACGTTGAACAGGATGAAAGAGTTTGCTGTAACACTTTTTTACTAGTTTGTGCAATATCTGGTTAGGGCAAAAAGCAAGTTTCCCAAATTATAATTGAAGTTCTTTTGGTCTCATGGACCGGTCCACATGTTACTCTGGCACAAAATCTATCAACTCCTCCTGTTCAGGCAATCTCTCTTTGACAGTGTTGTGCCAGTTTAGTGCTTTGACCACAGATAATGCTCTTGGTTTTGTAAATGCTCTTTTATGTCCTTTCTGTCTCCTGAAAGGAATTCAGTGGAAAGCCAAGGTTATAGTAAAAAGCAGTTATTTGATTTCTGCAATATACTTCCATCCTAAAACACCCCTGAGACTATATGCTGGTGACAGTAGTGCGTTTATATCTTTGAAAATTGTCAATCTTTAGTCTTCAGATAAAGAGTGGAACCTGTGTGAGTGTTTTCCAGAATACTCAGCACTCATTTAATTAATAAAATGATTTTTTTAGGCACATAAGGTAGGACATCATCCATTACATGGCTGTTAGCTAGCTGCATCATTAATAAATGTGTCAGCCAATTGGCTTTGCTCCGTTGCTCTCCATTATCATCTATGCCAGCATCCCTCTGGCTCCACCAACACCACACAGCCTCTGGGGTGGATTTAGAGATCCCTCTGTCTGTCTCACCCTTTGAGTCATCTGTACTTTTTACACATATTTAGCAGAAAAGACTTATGCATCAACTGTTTTACCTCGCAACACTACAAATAAGAATTGGCTGGAATTCATTTAGTCATATCACTTTCCATCAATTTTAGGCAGGGGTGTGTGCTTGCCATTTGAATGCATATCCTTCCTTTTTTGGAGTTCATAATCTTGTTTGCTTCCCTGGCATCAGTGGGTCAAGCCTCATGGCCCAAACATGTTCTGAGATGAGACAACCCTTAGATGAGCTGAGCTGGAGAGTGGAGCGAGGGAGAGAGACTGGACATGAAGTGGAGGGGGAGGAGGGAGAGATGAGGGCAGAGGGAGAGAGAGAGGTGTGACGAGGACAGGGAGAGCGGGGAGGCAGTTCAGGCATCAGTGGGTCGAGCTTTGTGGCCCAAACATGTTCTGACATGAGACAGCCCTTAGATGAGCTGAGCTGGAGGGTGGAGCGAGGTAGAGAGACGGGACATGAAGAGGAGGGGGAGGGAGAGACAGTACATGAGGAAGAGCGGGAGGGAGAGATGAGAGCAGAGGGAGAGAGAGACAGGACATGAGGAAGAGGGGGAGGGAGAGATATGAGAGCAGAGGGAGAGAGAGACAGGACATGAGGAAGAGGGGGAGGGAGAGATATGAGAGCAGAGGGAGAGAGAGACAGGACATGAGGAAGAGGGGGAGGGAGAGATATGAGAGCAAAGGGAGAGAGAGACAGGACATGAGGAAGAGGGGGAGGGAGAGATATGAGAGCAGAGGGAGAGAGAGACAGGACATGAGGAAGAGGGGGAGGGAGAGATATGAGAGCAGAGGGAGAGAGAGACAGGACATGAGGAAGAGGGGGAGGGAGAGATATGAGAGCAGAGGGAGAGAGAGACAGGACATGAGGAAGAGGGGGAGGGAGGGATGAGAGCAGAGGGAGAGAGAGACAGGACATGAGGAAGAGGGGGAGGGAGAGATGAGAGCAGAAGGAGAGATGAGAGCAGAGGGAGAGAGAGAGCTCTGAGATGGACAGAGAGAGAGGGGAGGCAGTTCAGGCCATGAAACTCTAACTCCTCCCTCTAGTGTAATATGTATGACCCTGTGTTATCAAACTGGACACTGGTCAGTACATCTATGCAGTTTGTATATAATTGTGTATATTGTCTGTCCTATATAAAACACTAGCTGTATGTTTATGTATATTTCATACATATCCTTAAACTCTTACTTTTATTTCCTGATCTGTATTATAGTGTATTCCAGTGCCTTTACTCCCTCTGTGCATTGATGTGACAGTGAGCTGAGTTCAGAAGAGCAGAGACATTGGGAACATAAGGTTTTGCTACAGTGTTTTACAATGTGTGCATGAGCCCTTGAAACTATTGAAACAGTGCAGTGTGCAGGAGGTGTTGACAGTCAACTTTGGTTAGGGCAAGGTTTAGCCTCATATTGTCATTACCATTGGGTCGTTATCACCGATTTATCTCACAACTCAAACAAGTCTTTGAATTCAAATGTGACGTTTGGCACAATGTTACAACTGTAAGTATGGAATCAACAGGAGCTTTTAAACTCTCTGATGCACTTCAAAGGGAAATCTGAATGTACAGGATTCTACACTGACATAATAAAGACAAGGAGCTTGTCCTTGTAGAAGATTACCAAACTGCTCATCTGGAGTCTTGTTTGAATTGGAATTTTCTTTTTAGGTTTGACCAAGATTTTAAAACGGATTATAAAATGATTTACGTTACTGCTCTTTCCAACACCCATGCATTTCAAATGAGCTCTCATTCATGAGAACCTGCTACCTTTGGTCTTCATAATTTACTTCAACATAACAGGACCTAATACAGCCACTAAAGAGCTCACCAGTCAAGCCTAAAACAATCAGTGGCGTCAAACTCGTGCCATCGAGAGCCAAGAGCGGGCAGGTTCCTTTTGTCAACCAAGCAGTACACCAGCTGATTTCAGTAAGGCGTTTCTCTCTAATTAATCAGCTGGTGTAGTGGCTTGGTTGAAGTGAAAACCTGCACCCCCTTGGCCCCTTGATGGCATGAGTTTGACACCAGTGCCATGGGTGGTACTTTTTCGTGGGAGCTAAACAATATATTTTTGTGTGTTTACTTAGATTCATGCTTTAGGTTTGAATACGCATTCGGATCATTATGACCCCGAGACAACTGAATGGTTAATGTTGACATCCATCAAACTGGTCACCTCATAGGTTAGGAACAGCAACATGGATAAACACCGTGCTAACAACAGGATGCTTAATGTTTGACACTGCTATGCTGCAGATAATCTAGACAATTTGTGGGCGTGCTGTATTTCAACTGAGTTTGATTTCCCTGGATTCATAAACAACAAATACAGATGTATGATGGTTTCCTTTACGTTGAGTCATTTTAAATTTATACTGTGGTGTGACGAACAACGTATTCTATCTTAATGCTGTGGCCCTCTCCTTCCTGCACAACTATGGCGCACATGCAACATACACACCTCCCAATCTTCTTAACGGTTCCAGGGTATCCAAGGCACAAAGAAAAAAGATAAAGCCTGGGTAAAGTGTCATCTGACCTACTTCAATTTATTGTGGGACACAAATACATACTTTAAATATTTATGTCTGGTAATGGAACCAAATTCATTAAAGGTGACGCCTCCTATATAATGCGTGCTGCATATAAGGTACATACAGACACATTTAATGGGATTTAAAAGGCTTTTGTGTTTTGTCAACGGGAAGACAGGTTCCTTAGGAAGAAGGAGATTCGATTTCCAGCTCTGAGTGACAGATCTATTTACAAAGCAGCTGTTGCATGAATGATATCTTTGTCTTGGATTACCACACAGGTTATATACATCATCACCAACACAGCATGGCCATATAGTGTGTGTGTGTTTCATACAGTTTCTTACACCTGTCTTACATTGGGAAATTCAAGTTTTTACATTAATGTCCTACATAACTGTTGCTGGGCAGAAAAAAACTGAGGTAACAATTGCATCTGTTGCCTATGAAAACAAATGTTCATATTTTTACTACTACTTTTCCTCAGTTTACTGTGTCAAGCAACAATCTCTTCTGAATAAACCCTCATCTCAGAGGCAACAGTGGGGGCTTCACTTGGAGTCTCAATCGGCTCTGAATATCAACAGGTCCGAAAATACAGCCTTTCAACCTACAGTCGGTTGGAACTACAAGCGGCAATTATAAATGACAGGCAGATGCAGGCATGCAGAACCTACTATGCAGTTGAAACACACAGACACTTGGGCCATGCCACACACAGCACACTCATCTGCGGGGATGTCGGCCTTATAAGGGCCGTGCTCCGTGGAACGCGTTTTGACACTTCTAATAAGGATGGTGAGTGGTGATGAAGGAGAGAAGGAGAGAGCGAAAAGAAGGGGAAGAGAGGAAAGAATGCGCCGGCACAAACATTTCAATCAGTTTAAGCAAAGTCTAACTTCGCTTCACGAAAATGTCAGGCCTTGAAAAAGTTTTTTTTATTTCTTCTTCCGTTCGCAATTACAGCACTGAATGTAATTAAAACTCAATCCACCTCTGAATCAACAACCATGGATTTCTTCCCAATTTCTTATTAAAGGGAATGACTCATGGAGGTGGAATAATGGCTTCGTCTGACTGCGTCCACACGCACAAACCCAGATAACGCTTGAATGCAAGTCTTCAAACCCACCTGCCTGCCTGTCTTCCTTCCTGTCTGCCTGCGGCGTCTACCTGCCTGTCTGTCTGCAGTGTCTGAGAGAAAGAGACAGAGACAGAGAGAGAAACTTGCCCACATATACAATGAGGGAGAGTATTATTATGTTCCTCACGGCTCAACACGGAATCTGTCTTTCCCTGTTGCATGCTACTGGCTTGGTGTGATGGAACCAAGGAGGCGAAGTAAACACACACACACACACACACACAAACTCACTGGACTAACAAGCGACTGGGGATCTGTGGTATTTGCACATTCTGCTCCTGTCACTGGGGAACTCGTCTCCCACACTGCTGTGCACCGCAGGGCTCCCTCTGAGACACACAAACACATTACAGAGATGAATTCTTATATTCCTTGCTGTCTTGCTCTCATTTAGCACCCCCCCCCACCCCTCCATCTGTCTTTCTCTACACCCTCTGTCCACCAAGGGTGGGTGACAAGGGGGGGGCGGGGTGCAGAATGTATGTCTCTTGTTCTTTTTATTATTTCACTCCCTTCCAGTTCTAATGTGAATTAGAGCAGAATGTCCACACACTCCGCTCCTCTTCCCAGAATGCATCAGCGGCAGCTCGGGTGTCATCATTGACATCCTTGGTTAGGGTCCAATTTTGCAACCATGTCAACCATAGTCACCTATTATCCTTTCCCTCTTGCATGACTTTTCACCCTCCTTCATCCCACAGAGAGGGACAGCTTCACACAATCTCTGCTGTGTACGTTACAGTCTACCATTGGACTGCTATAAACTGCCATGGGAGGATGGCTAGGTGTGTGGCCTTTGTTTGGGTGTAGGGAGGAGTCAGCCATCTGTTTAGTAATGCTCTGCTAAACTCTACCATGTCCCGCTGACTATGCCATCAATGCACTTTCTTTGAATGTGGAACCCCATCAAGGGTAAAAAATACACACAAAAAACACCTTATCTTTAGCAGTTACACACATGCAGGCACATACACACACACACACACACACACACACCCCAAAGCAAAATAAGTTGTCTGACAGCAGAGGAAAGTGTGTTGGAGAACACACATGCGTTTGTCGGCTGGGTGTCAACATCATCCAGCTGACACAAAGTCATTAAAGGATAAAGCAGGAAGTAAGGTATCTGCTACGCCATGCACCTCCTGAATGTGTTATGCTTTTATAGCTCTTCCCTTGGCGCTTATTGGTTTCACAATCTAAAAGCCCACTATGTTCGGGGTCTATCACGCTGCGATGCTCAGTGACCGATGCTCTTTGTAAAAGCTCTCTCTTGTAAGTCGCTTTGGATAAAAGCGTCCGCTAAATGAATAGATGTAAATGTAATGCTCGGGTTGAGGGAAAGGGGAAGACTTCCTTTGATATGAGGCCCCCATTCCCCAGAGACAGGAATACGCTGTAGAGAAGCCCACTCACTTGGCTATGAGCCCAGAAATGACACAGCAACTCAGAGAGACGACAGCTGAAAACATGGCTGTTTCACGTTTCATGTCCAGTAGTGCCAGCGAACATGTGTGAGGTCAGGAACCTGCCCGGGTGGGGCTGTACTGTCCAAGTGTTAGATTCAATCTAAATCTATATTCGCATAAGAAAGGGGACAAAGGTCTAAAATATACTCATGAGGAGACCAGCAGAGATGTGCTTATGGCAATCCCAAATCCGTTCTGGCCCACATCTCTCTGGTACCTCGTTTATTACATCAGTTCACAAATTATCAGTCTTCACACAATCATAGTACATCAATCAGAATATATGTCATTCAAGAATGTTCTCGTGGAAGCCTGTTTTATGGCTTGTTTGAGTTGGGCCTGGTTTTCTCAACACAACCCCAGTCCTGCAGATCATCAACCAAATGGTAATCTCCAGGTCAAAGGAGGTCCTCTCTGCAAAGCAAACTCAAAGCACATACACAAGCTACAATTCTATGAAAGTTGTATCAGCAAATATGGGATTACTAAAATGATTCTAACACCAAGCCCTGTCTCCAAACCTCTCGTGCTGCACCTTTCTCTCTTGCACTCTTCTCATGCTCTCCATCCATCCATTAATAATTGAAATTGGAAAGGGGGGCTATCCAGCCAAATAACAGGAGTAATTTTGAGCTTTGCAATTAGTTGACAGCAACCCTTGAAAATCCAATTGGATTTTCATAAAAGGATGGATATTTCTCCCTCAAGGACGAATCACTGTGAAAAAAAATACATAAAATAACTTGCCTCGTCAAAAAAAAACAGTCCGCTCAGCATTGAATTGTCTTCCCAGTTTAACCTTTGTCATGTAACACCATGTCAAGGTGACAGGCATGTTGCCAAAGTGAGCTGAAAACTTTCCATCGCGGGAGAAGAGAGGAGACTAAAACACACAAAGGAGACCTCAGCGCAGATGTACAGGTTACAACAGTTAAGTACAGGTTAGTGAAGTTTTGTACAGGTTAGTACAGTGTTGTACAGGTTAGAACAGCTTTGTGAAGGTTAGAGGTTAAAGTGAAGGTTACATTTTTTTTATTTTCGTGTTTTGATAATACATCCAACGTATGCCTTGTCATCATCGAATATGCGGACCCAGCATAACTTGAGTGCATACTGTCAAACATTTCTGAGATGTGCGGTGTGGTGTTCAGGTTCAGGTTTCCTGTGTGATTTTCTGTGACTCTTCCTCTGCAGCCCAGACCGAGCTGGAGGTCACATCCTTTCTCAGTGGTGTGCAGCCTATGCTTACAAAGTGGGGATTTCATTCAGTCTAGTTTGTGTGGTCCTCAGGACCTCTGTCTGCCCTGAATTCGACAGAGATGTGTGATCCTGGTCCTTGGGGTGACAGGGGTGGGGGTTTAAGCTGACACAAGGTGAGTGACTAATTGCTGGGTAGGTCAGAGGAGGTTTTCCTGGAGCGGGCCTGAGGCAGGACGCTGAGTCACTGCCTCGTCTGTGTCTACCTTGGCAGCACTTTGATCTGTTAACCTCATCGATGCTCACCGACGTACAAATTCACCTTTCGGTCGCTCTGTGTCTCTCTCTCCGTATGTCTTCATATGGCCCGTCGCTTCTGGGTCTTTCTGTCTTCCGCTCTCAAGTGCACAGTCTTATTTCTGTCTCTGCCTGCTCTCCAGGCTTCTCTCCCTGCTTCTCCTTTTTTGCTGCCACTTTCTGTTTGCCTCTCTCTCTCTCTCGCTCTCTTTCTCTCTTTCTGTTTGCCTCTGAAAGATAGATACCTTGGTCCAGCCTTAAATGTTTCCCACATGCTGGCGGTTTGTTTGCCGCCACAACCCACCTTTTCTACAAGTGTATGCATGTTGGCTTTACCAGTGCTTCTGCACATGAGTCATGTGGCATTCTTTCCCATCAGCCAACACCGTCACAGAGAGACAATTCCAGAAGTGACAGGGACAGGAGATGTTGTGAGGGCTGATACCTGTGTAAGCATACCTGGCAGGTGTTTACAGAGCGGGGGCAGACTCACCTGGCCTGAAGCACAGAAGCTTTCCTCACACTACGGAAAACAGCTTCTGCTCTCTTGTCTGAGAAGCTTCACAACAGTCACCATTGGGCTCCGGCTCTGAAAGGACAGCAGATGAGGAGAGAAACTTCTAGTGGTTCTGGTCTCCCTCCAGACTTCAGTGGTGGGAAGGCTGTTTTGTTTCGGCTGTTGTCATCTAGGGAACACACACACAAGCTCGCTCAGACACTTAAAAAGGAAATAGGGACTGTATTTGCGATTGAGTGTTGAAAATAGCTACAGCGTCTTAGTGTGAGAGATTGTTTCAGCTGGAGATTTTCTTTTCGTTCCTTTGTGTGTCCCTCAGCTGCCAGGGGTGTTTGCGTGTGCGTAGGTGTGCTTTAGTTTACTGTGGAATAAAGACATATTTGAGGACAAGCCTACTAGACAAGTTCCAATCAATGAGGTCTATAGATGTAAAAACTGCTTCTGAGTCATTATACATCCTCCAATAATGAAAACATGAAGCAGGTATGGATGGTAGCAGGGATACAATTTTCCTCACATCTTCCCAGTCAAGGCTCAAGTTAGAATTTAGGTTAGCTTGATGGTGAAGACTGATTTGGCTGATTGGTTAGGCCCTAACATTACTAGCCTGACACCCTAACCTTTAGGTAATCATAAGGGGCCCAGCTTGAACCCTGACTGTGTCAACATGACGTTGTGTCCCTGGCCAAGGCACTTCACCCTACTTGAATGGGGAATGTCCCTGTAGTTGCTGTAAATCGCACTGGATAAGACTGCAAAAGGAGCTTGTTTGGTACAAAATGAATTTAGACTGCAAGTGTGCTAATGAAGTACTGTGGTGTGTGTAAGTATGTGTTTCGCATGGATGGATGAATAAGTGAACACATTGGATTGTGATGGATGGATGGATGGAATGGATTGAATGAACAGTGTGATGTCATGAGAGGCTGTGTCCTGGAGGGGCACTACATCACACGGAGATGGCTCCACCCTTGGTCAGGGATGACTCCATCTGGTGGTGGAGTCGGGCAAAGGCATACCTCTCCGCAGTCTCTTCAACACAGGTGGAGGGAATGAAGTCTGATGACTGCCTGATTGACTGGAGGCATTTAAAAGAGGCTCAGTCTGCCTGTGTGCGTGCGCGCAGTTTGGAGGGTGTCCCTGGTCAGCAGGGCCGCCTGCCTGCTGGAGGTGTTGGTGGAGTTTGGGGAGCTGTTTAAGTACCTGGAGAAGATTACGCACTTGGAGGAATACTTACCTCTACCGGGAGGAATACTTACCCATACCTGGAGGAGGACTTATTGGGAGAACCTTGGAGGAGAACCACTTACCGGCCGACCATGCCTGGGAAGAGGTGTGAGTGACAGTCACTAGTTTTTGAGAACCCTGAGAAAAGGAAGACTTCTGTTTGGGACATTGTTTTGTTTTCCTTCCCAGAGCCGAGGGCCAAGATTTAAGTTAAATCCCTTGTTTGGTTCATTCTCCCCTGTCCCCAATAAACACTGAATTTTGTTTGGAAAAAATTGTGTCCGAGCACTGTTTGGCTGAGGACCAGCCTCTCATGGTCTCACAACAGGCAGATTGATTTGTCAACAGACTGATGGAAAGATGAGTAATCTAGGACAATGAAGTTAGCAGATTATCGTGACAATGAAGCCACCTCATCACAAACATGAACTGTGCTAGGAACCTCTCGCGTGTCATGGGTTAGGATCGGCTTTCCTTTGTTCTAGTGACACAAACCTTGACTTAAGGCACACATAAGAGGCATGTAATTGTAGAGGTAGGTGCCAATCTGCGTCCTGGTTCAGCCCACACACCTTCATCCCACAGTAATCAGTGGGCAGAGACTCAACAGGTTAGAACTGCTTGCTTTTCGCCCCTTTGTCTTTAACGTTGACAAAACGTTGCTGTCTTTACATTTAGAATTGCTTGGTGACCTGAACTTGCTTTTTATAATGACAGGGCAGTTGAATTTAAACAAATCAAATGAATGAAACGAAATGATGAACGTACTAAAATGAAATGTATTACTTTGCATTACATCTACATTTCATCGAATATGCGGACCCAGCATAACTTGAGTGTATACTGTCAAACATTTCTGAGATGTGCGGTGTGGTGTTCAGGTTTCCTGTGTGATTTTTCAGTAGCTGACTCTTCCTCTGCAGCCCAGACCGAGCTGGAGGTCACATCCTTTCTCAGTAGTGTGCAGCCTATGTTTACAAGGTGGGGATTTCATTCAGTCTAGTTTGTGTGGTCCTCAGGACCTCTGTCTGCCCTGAATTCGACAGAGATGTGTGATCCTGGTCCTTGGGGTGACAGGGGAGGGGGATACAAGGTGAGTGACTAATTGCTGGGTAGGTCAGAGGAGGTTTTCCTGGAGCGGGCCTGAGGCAGGACGCTGAGTCACTGCCTCATCTGTGTCTACCTTGGCAGCACTTCGATCTGTTAACCTCATCGATGCTCACCGACATACAAATTCACCTTTCGGTCGCTCTGTGTCTCTCTCTCCGTATGTCTTCATATGGCCCGTCGCTTCTGGGTCTTTCTGTCTTCCGCTCTCAAGTGCACAGTCTTATTTCTGTCTCTGCCTGCTCTCCAGGCTTCTCTCCCTGCTTCTCCTTTTCGCTGCCACTTTCTCTGTTTGCCTCTCTTTCTCTCTCTTTCGGTTTGCCTCTGAAAGATAGATACCTTGGTCCAGCCTTAAATGTTTCCCATATGGAAGCTGGCGGTTTGTTTGTTAAAATGAAATGTACATTTACATTTATTAATTTAGCAGCTTCACAAAAGAGCATTGGTCACTGATCCTAATGAGTTAGTTGACACTGCGCCTTATAATCCGAAGCGCTTTATATATGGATTAATTATTTTGTTTACTGACCTCTAAGCGATTTTTGTGTGGTACAAGGCACTAAATAAAAATGTTTTAGTACGACTTTGGTAAACTACAAAGCCGCACCGCTTGCAGCATTACGGCTACCGTAACCAGTAGTGTCGCGGAGTAATACATACTGTGCTTCACCATAATATTATTCGTCTGATTTATCTGACTGTTTTTTCCGTTTAATGCGCCTTATAGTCCGGTGCGCTTTATATATGCAAAATGATCGAAAATAGACCATTCATTGACAGTGCGCCTTATAATCCAGTGCGCCCTATAGTGCAAAAAATACGGTATTTCAGTCAGCTGTCAGTTAGTCAGCCAGTCAGTAGAAAAATAATGTTAATCAGTTATAGCTGACCAACAAGAGCAACAGCAGCATCAATAAAACTCATAGTGATCCTGGAGGAAATGAATTAATACATGTAACAGTAAACATTATTCATGAGTAAGCCACAACTGTGTAAATAGCCGCTGGTTATTCTTTCTCTCAAGTCAAAGCCAGCACCTCCACCCCAGATTTTACTACATAAACCTGTGACTCGCTGTCAAGAATATAGGAACAAAGGCAGTAAAGTGACAAATAAAGAGATAACAATCCCCAGCAGAGGCCTGAGTGCTGACGAGCTCCAGGGCAGAATGAAAAATAAATTCCCCTCTCTCTTTCTTTTTCTCTGCATACTTTCCTTCCTGACACGTTCTTTCTCATCCCTCCTACCTCCTAGAAAACAATTTTTTCTACAGCCGCACAAAATATCAGAATGAATCAAATGGCGACGGTGTGTTTCTCTGCACCAGCTTTTGCTTCCCTTGCTAGGCTGTGAAGAGGTCCGCTTGTTTTCACAGTGCAGGCAGGCTGCTAATCCTTCCTGTTGCCCTTCCCAGGCCTCTGAAGGGGTCTGCAAGGGGATGGGGTTGTCCCAGGCCATCCAGCTAACATGGAAAGTCTCAGTGTCATCCGCCACCCGCGCTCGCATCGCTTCGTCACAGGCCAGCATCGTTCTCCTTCAGCTGAACAGCAGAGGGAAGCTGGGTAATAGTGTGTGTGGGAGGGGCTTGGTCTCTAAATCCACTTAACTGATGAACTCTTTTGAACTTGCAAGTGCACTGTCACAACACAGGCATCATTTCTCCAGCTCCATCCCTCTTTCTCTCTACTGCTCTCTCGCACACTCAAACGTGACTGGGTCTTCCAAGGGCTTCTGTGTTCTATTGATGATGAGGGCAGCTGGTATGTTAACCCTTGAACTTATTTGTTCATTCCTGGTTGTAAATTGAGAATTTTACATGTGCAGTGAAGGGTGGAGGGTGTTTGTGCACGCATTTCTGTATGTTCACATGACTGCATGTGAGGACAAAACGTTCCACTAACTGTTCTTTGATAGTAGCTTCTGTAAAAATTCCCAGAATACACCAGACACTTGTTCCGGTCCTTGTTTTCACAACTCGATAGATCGATGACAACTTGCTGTGATAATCACCGTCTCTGTTTTCTCACCATACAAAAGAAAACATTGTCTATCGGTGAACAGAAAAAGCCTCTCATCTTGCTCAATAGACAGTTGGACCAGCCTCCCCTCCCTTCAGCGATGTGAAGGTGCTTTCGCAGGTCTACAGACCTCTAAGAACTGCACCAGAGTTTCCTCATCCAACAGTCTCTGCCTCAGACTGTGGAAAACAAACACCCAGACCTGGCATTACCAAGCAGTCAAGGACAAATTGCACCGTCTCTCAAATTGCAATGTATCATTTTGAAATCGTTTGGCTGGTGGGCTTTCTGTCACTCATACCAAGATGAAAACACACATTAAACATAACTGCTTGTGACATCTTCCAAACACACACACACACACTGAGGTTTCAAATCACACGCTGAGCAATAAGGGAGAACCAACTAAACCAGGGGTTACAATTATGGTCATTATCAAGCTTTCTCAGAGCTTGATAACCACCCCTTCATTTGAATCAGGTGTGCTGGAGCAGGGAAACATCTAAAACCTTCAGGACAGCGGCCCTCGAGGACCAGGATTGGACACCCCTGCATTAAAGGCTTGAGGTCCCAGCAGTACACAATAGAGACTAAGGTAGACATGGTTGAGATATTTTTCAGTTCAGCAGAGCTGGTTCATTCAGAAAAGTCTTGAGACCTGTTGCGATAGCAACTCGTCATATCACACTTCAGGACAAACCTCTATCAAGGCGTATTTATAGCGATTTTGCTGTGCATTTGTGGACCGTGCTGTGCATGTTGTGAATAGTTTTGTGACAATAATGTCCGCATACCTACCTGAACCAAACAGTCTACAAGGCCATGCATTAGAAGCATACACATGCGTCAGACACTGACCAATGAAGTAAGGCAGTTTGAAAAAGTATTCAGGTCTTGTTATGTGGTTACAGTCAAGCACTTTCAGTCCTTTCATCAGAAAAAGTAGAGCACCACTCTCTTGGATTTTTTAGACGTTCCCCTGCTCCAGCACACCTTCAAGCTCTGTGGAAACCTGTAAAGGACCTTCGTCTTGTTTTGTTGCTTCGTTTGAAGCAAGTGTGCGGGAGCAGGGAAACATCTAAAACCATCCAGGACAGTGGAGCACAACTGAACACCTCTGCAGTGTACATGTAATCATTTTCACTGCACTCATC
The DNA here is from genome assembly GCA_030340665.1 of Neosalanx taihuensis. Classification (NCBI taxonomy): domain Eukaryota; kingdom Metazoa; phylum Chordata; class Actinopteri; order Osmeriformes; family Salangidae; genus Neosalanx; species Neosalanx taihuensis. The sequence goes on from CM059310.1 coordinate 5,107,376, forward strand.
TTCACTGCACATGTAAAATTCTCAATTTACAACAAGGAATGAACAAATAAGTTCAAGGGTTAACATACCAGCTGCCCTCATCATTAAGCACTTTTTAAGTAAAGCCTATGTACCTGGTCTGTGCCAGTTCAAAAAAACAGTTAAGGCAAATACTATCCTAAGACAAAACGTTATGCATACTGCCTCCAAAAGCATTGCCCAGGGGCAGTTGCTAAGGGAAAATGGATGTCAGGTGGCTCAGTTGTTAAAATCGTGGGCACTTAATCGGAAGGTTGTGAGTTTGATTTCCGGCTGTGGCTACATGACATTATGTTCTTAGGCAAGGCACTTTAACCTCAGGGAGAATTTCCCTATACTTGCTGGAAGTCGCTTTGGATAAATTGACTAAATGTATGTAATGTACTCACTACAGGAGAGCAGAGACTCCCCCTACTGGATTTTCTCTGTTAGTAAAGCCAGTCAACAGAATGAATTGTATTCGCCATGCAAGTTCAAACAAACACAGAATTGACTGTGGCAGGATAGAGCAAACATAGAACATATGTTTAAATATGAATTAAATAAATGATGCGATAAAGATTTAAAAAAATAATATAAATAAGAACAAAAAGTGGGCACTTGCAGTATAGGTGGCGGGCATATATAATAGTATAATAAATTGAGTATAAAATAATCGTAGTGCAAAATCACAGTGGTAAGTTTAAAGGTTTACTTTACTTTTAGTCATTTATCAGACGCTCTTATCCAGAGCGACTTACAGTAAGTACAGGGACATTCCCCCCTGAGGCAAGTAGGGTGAAGTGCCTTGCCCAAGGACACAGCATCAAGTGGCATTTTGACGGGAATTTAACTCACAACCGTCCGATTGCTAACGCAACGCAGTAACCACTCAGCCACCTGACTCCCATAAGATATATTTGTTACATTTAGCAGACGCTTTTATCCAAAGCGACTTACAGTAAGTACAGTGACATTTTCCCTGAGGTAAGTAGGGTGAAGTACCTTTTCCAAGGACAGAACATCATATAGCCACAGCCGGGGCTCGATCTCACAACCTTTCGATCATGAGGCCAACGCCTTAACCATTGAGCCATCTGACCCCCCGAAGGTGTCATGTGCAGAGTTCAGTGGGATTGATGGATGGGGGTGTGGAGTGTTAATCATTAGTGGCAATGTTATTCTGAGTCCTTGTTCCTGTTGAAAAGGGCAGTTGCAAGAGTGTAGAAGCTGTTCCTATGGTGAGAGGTTTTGGTCTTATGGATCACAGCCTCCTGCCAGAGGGGAGCAGCTGAAACAGAGAGTGACCAGGGAGGTGTAGTGGCAGTTTTCTAAGAATCAATCCACTCGGCTGAAGTTGGGTGAAGTAACTGGTTAAATTAAGTAACCAAAACAGAGGAAAACATATGAGGAATATTCAAGCAACGTTGCACACATAACCACACACAATGCACAAACACATGACAGTAACACAAAGACAATTCCTTACTGTTCCAGCTAGCATTCTAGCATGGAACCTTGGTCTACATTTCAAAAACCTTGGAGAGGTCCAGGGACCACCAGCACTACGCAGCTGATCGCCTTGAACCCCCCAACATACTTTCAACAGACCATTTTATAGTCTCAGAAGTCATTGGTCTATCACAGACATGCAATTTGTCCAATGCCTGTTCTCTGATTGGTTAACTCTCTAGACACAGTGAGGTGAGTTGAATCCACAGCATCTGCAGACTTCACGTCTCCATTTAAAAGCTTTAGGAAGGCATCTGCCCAAATGGTGTGTGTCTGGTTGAGGAAGGATGACCACCCCCCTCCCCGTCAATAGCAACATTTACATTATTCAATTAGCATTAATTGGATCCTTCCTGAAGTCCAAAACACCTCCACTGTCTTCAGAGTGTTTAGCTCAAGGTTGTTCTGACTACACCAGGTCACCAGGTTGTCCACTTCCCACCTGTAGTCAGACTCATCCCCACCAGATATGAGCCCAGTCAGGGTGGTGTTGTCTGCAAACTTCAGGAGCTTGACAGATGGGTGACTGGAGGAGAAGAGCAGAGGGGAAAGGGTGCAGCCTTGAGGAGATCCAGTGCTGATGGACCAGGAGTCACAGATTAGATTAGATTCAACTTTATTGTCATTACATGCATATAAGTACAGGGTAAACAAATGCAGTTAGTATCCAACCAGAAGTGCAAAACAGGCAGCAGAAGCTGAATATATATTGAGTATGTACAGGGTATAACAGCTGATTGGTATTACAAATATACAGATGTATTGTACAAATGTTTACAGTATTTACAGTGTTGGTGTGTACAGATGCAAAATTGCATAGATGGTGCAAAATGGATAGTGCAAAATGTACTGTAGTCAAGCCCTCTCCAAACAGAAGCAGTCGTTCAAAGAGAATTGGTGTTTCAGTTTATCTGAGTACAGTTGTTTGGCATCCCTCACCGCCCTACTAAACAACTTTTTGGACTCCTTGGATCTGTACTTGTCCCCACTCCTAAAGGCCTCCTCTTTCTTAAAGCTCAGACTTCTGATTTTAGCTGTAAACCAGGGTTTGTCGTTGTAGCTCACCCTGGTGCGTGTTGGTATGCGGGAGTCCTCACAGAAGCTGATGTACGACATTACATCCTCAGTGAGCTCATCCAGGCCATTTGCAGCAGTTGCAAACACAGTTCACCCTGAGATCCTCCACAGCCTCACTGGTCCACTGTGTGGATGTCCTCACTGCAGGTTTACAAAGTTTTAGTTTCTGCCTGTATGCAGGAATCGGGTGGATAATGGCATGGTTGGAGTGACCCAGTGCTACAAGCAAGACAGCATGATAAGCTTTGCTGACTGAGGTGTAACAGTGGTCCAGGGTATTTCTCTCTCTGGTGGGGCAGTTGATTCATTTTCTTTATTATCTAGATCAGGGGTGGCCAACACTGGTCCTCGAGAGCTACAGTCCTGAAGATTTTAGATGTTTCCCTGCTCCAGCACACCTGATTCTAATGACTGGGTCAATATCAAGCTCTATGGAAGCCTCATTATTAGAATCAGGTGTTTTGGAGCAGGGAAACATCTAAAAACTTCAGGACTGTGGCTCTCAAGGACCAAGGTTGGCCACCCCTGATCTAGATTGAGGTCAACACAGCTTTGTAGCCTTACAGCACATGAAGCCACAGAGGCACACAGAAAGCTAGTTTTTATAACAATGGCGGAGAATCTTAATGTATTTTGTGTGTGGATTCTTAATTTTGTTTCTTTAAGTTCTTTCAGAACTACCAATTTCCTAGTTATCTACTAGTTATTATATCAAATATCATACGTGATTGAATATTCTTGAGAATGGCAGGATCCATGTTTAGGCATTTTAAGTATTTCTTAGGCTAACATTTAGCAAGCTAGCTAGTCAATGTCTAGTTTAACCTGGCCTTGCTAGCTAACATCAGGGATACAGTACAGTACGCTTGCTGCACTAGTTTGCAGTCTAGCCAGGTAACATGGTTAAATTGTGTGGCAGGTCAACATAATAAAATTGTGTGGCAGTTGCTTGGTAGATAAGCATTGGTAGCTAGAAATGGGTCCTTTCATGACCAATGTACAGTATAGCAGACATCTGATTGTTGGGATGATCCATGATCCACTTTAAATTTGTAATTTGTTCGCCTTGGCACTTACTGGTTTCTCACAATGTATGTTTCATAATCTAAGAGCCTGCTATGTTTTGGGCTCTAGCATGTTGCTATGCTCAGTGACCGATGCTCTTTTGTAATGCTCTCTTGTAAGTCGCTTTGGATAAAAGCGTCTGCTAAATGAATAAATGTAAATTACATGGTGAGTTCAAATGTCCCCATAAAGCTTGTTGTATTGAAGATGTGTGACAGGAAACACAGCTCAATTTACTAGTCCAAATATTTACTAGTCCAATTTACTAACCCAAATATTACAGTACAATTTGGAGATTTCTTCTGGTGTCAGGTGTTTTGGCATTGAATTTTAATTTAGAGAACTGTAAGGACATGTATTTACATTTACTCATTTAGCAGACGCTTTTATCCAAAGCGATTTACAAGAGAGCTTTTACAAAGAGCTTCAGAGCAGAGCAGAGCCTACCATCTCACTAAACTCCACAGTATTGGTAAACCGTTGATGAACTAACTACAGAGCGAATGTAATTCAATGGCTTGCAGATCAATTGACTCTCCCACCTCTGGGAGACATTTAAGTGAGTATGACAATATTAACTGCTGTAAAACAAAAATACAACAACAAAAAAGAAAAGAAAGTAAGAAAGACAAATGTTAAATTAACTCAAAAACACTTTGCAACAGCAGTTGAAGTAAAACATAATTTTAAATGTGGGATATACACTCAGGACATGATACAAGTGTGGAAGCCTCTCAAATATTTCAGTTTAGGCAAGTCAAACTAATTAGTATTCATCATTACACCAGAGAGCAGAGGAAAGGAGAGAAAGAGGAAGAGGAGTTCTGAAGAGTCAGGCGGGGACCAAACAAAAAGAGGCAGGGCAGATTTCCACCTGTCCTCCAATGGCAGCGCTGCCAGAACACGCCCAGTGCACACCCGCATGACTCCAAATCCCAAACACAGAAAAGGTTAGACACAGATGGACAGTCAGACAGTTATAAAAGAGAAGTAGATGACAACTATACAGTATACATGAATGTGTGTGAATGGGTGTGTTCACACGTTAGAATCATTTGAGGAGAAGTATGTGGAGGAGACCAGACTTGGCGAAGGGGGCTACGGGTCAGTCTTTGCTGGCTACCGTAGATGTGACAACTTGCCTGTGAGATACACACATACTCTCTCTCACACACACACAAAACTGTAAATTCATGTATAAATCGATACATTTTTTTAACCCTCCACCCCCACCACCATCTTTTTCAACAGTGTGCAGTCAAGCATGTCCCCATCACTAAAGTAGTACGCACACCTGTGGTGAGTGGACTAATTCCCGCTTTTAACTCTGCTAACCTATTTACAATTCAGATCCCATTCACAGTTCTCATTCTGACCCTGGTCAACAGATAACATCTCCATTGGACTATTAACCCGAACTGGTCGTTGTGTTTTCTGTATTTCAGACTAAAGATGGTGAGCTCCGTCAGTTCCCTCTGGAGGTGCTGCTCTTAGTAATGGTTGGACAGGATTCAGGGGGGAGTCAGGCTGGACCAGGAGCTCATTATGGTGCTGGAGAGGCCTGTACCTGCAGTCGACTTGTTCGACTATATTCATGACAGAGGAGGGTTTCTCTCGGAGGATCTCACCAAGGTAAGTTTATCCCAGCCGTTAACATCCAGAGAGCTTTTTGTGAAAGTAAATATTTACCATCATATGCCCTCCCTCTCCAACTCTCTTTCTGTAGGTCATTCTGAGGCAGCTGGTCAAAGCCTTAAAGAACTTTAAACTGACAGTTGGCAAGGTTTCACTTTAACAATGGCTGCATTTTTTAGGTGGATAGAGCTAAATAATGAAGTTCCTCGAAGAAAACTGAGACAAGCTCAATCCTCTTGAATTTTATGATGAAGAGGAATTTTTGGTGAGATACCGGTTTACCAAGGAAACAGCTTTGGAGCTGAACAGGAAGACTGGACCAACTGTCAAACATGGCAGTGACAGAAATGCAGCTGTACCACCGATGCTACAACTCCTGGTTGCCCTGAGGTTCTAGGCGTGTGTGTGAGGCCGTAAATGCCGTAGGTTCAGAACAGCGCACACACACAGAATTGAAAAAAATTGTCAGACATGAAGGTGGAGGTGAAGCGGAGGGTGTCTGCCCACTGCCGAAGCGTGACCGCAACAGGTGGGGGGGACAGGAGTGGATGTACTGTCCCGCTTTGATCAGAGAGTGGCCACTTTGGTGGGTGACACCGCTCTCACCGGAGTGGTGGGCAACCATGAAGGTGACTCAGATCCTCCCCAAGGCCAATATGCTGAACTCAAATGTTATTATACACATAGTGTTAGGGTGGACAATAGAACACGTTTTTCCTTGCCAAGCTAAGCTGGAAATCCTGTGATGGCACTTTTATAGCAATGTGTGTGCAGTGAATAACTCCGATAACATTAGGGAAACCGGCTATTGCTGCAAATTGTGCTTTAATATTGGCCTGTTCAACAGCATTATATTGGAATTGTATGTACCTGGATGACATTCGGATGATTCCGTCCCACACAGCTGGCATAGCTCGGCTCAGGGTTGACTGGCACACTCCAGATCGATCAGCCAGCTCCTGCTGGAATGCCCCTGTTGCCAGGAACCCCAGCATGGTCAGCACCTGTGTGGGCACAGATAACCCCTGGCTCCTTGCCGTGTTGCGCTCTAGGGCCGGCCTCAGTTCCTCGCACAATTCCAGTAACACTGGCCTTGGTAATCGAAATCGGTTTATGAGCCAGTTATCATCATTTGCAAGGAGATCCTCGCGTTCCCTAAAATCTTGCTCGCGTATGATTGCACCATTTGCAATGTCCTCTAATAACGCCAACGCTGCCATTGTTAATACCATTTTTTATTCTTCACATTGTGCATGCTTTTATATTCACCTATATGATTGCAAACACCTGGGTGTGTAAATTGTTCATAACCGTGTCTCTGATGTGCAAATCACTTTGACTAATTGTTTTCCAGCATCACCTCTAAGTGTTGCCAAAGGAACGATAGCTGTAGAAGCATGCGTACGCCAGCCATGAAGTTGGCCTGGGGCACCGCACATTTCCACGGTCATTTTACGTTTGATACATCTGAACGTGAGCGTGGGAAAGTACATACGCCACGTTTTTGTGCGTACGCAACCTTTGTACATGAGGCCCCTGGTGTGTCACGTAGGGTCGCTTGTTTCTCCTATATTTAATTGTGTTCTGGACTGGGTTTGTTTCATAGTAGTTAATGTGTCTTTCCTCCTCTAGCCACTAGGTGGAGTTCTCTATTTCGGGGTGTCATATTAAAATTCATGGTAGTCATGTGACCCATTAGGAAGTTACCTGGGTTGCTGTGTTGCCTTGAGAAGAGTTTTGGCATGGTGGATTGAGCAGCAGATGAAGCCAAACTCATCCTCTTTTCAAATCACTTATAGGAGCATCGTCTGTGAGTATTTTTGATGGATGTTGTTAGTATAAATATATAATGTGTATATTTCTGTATATTTGCGTAATTTCATTAAAGTAATGATTGTTTGCTATCTTGCTATTTCACATCTAATTGTTGGCTTGCTACGCTAGTCGTAGGTCACATGCTTGGAGATGTGTGTTGGATATTTTAGTAATTACATATTCCATGCTCATTGTGTGTTTATTTTATTTCTTCATCCTAGTTTTACACCTGTTACATGCCGTCAGTTTTGAGTAAGTCTGCCAAACTGGACCTGCGTCCAGATAGCACATCATTCAGTGGAGATGATGAAGATGAGTATGTTCCAGATTTTACCATGGACCCTGAGGACAGTGATGCTAGCATTGATGTCACCCCAAGAAAAAGCCATTGTCTTTCCTCACTGCTAAACCCTGGCTCAAATATGCCCAATGAATGTTACACAACACCTGAACTGGATCAACCCTGTTGTATCTGAACTCAGTGTAGAGGAAGAAGCCTGCTCTGAACTCACTGGAGGAAGAACCCTGCTCAAGTCAGGACACCAATGATGGCCTAGTAGTTTGTGCGTACCAAAATAAAAGTGGCAAGATGATCTATGACAAGAGACAGTATAGTTTATATTGCCAAAATGGCAAGACATTTGGAAGATGTACACCAAAATAAGACTGAAAAGCAAAAGCTTTTAGCTCTCCAAAAGGCTTGAGAGGAATAAACTACTAGAATACATTTGGAACAAAGGCAACTAAGCCCATAATGCCACTGTAATGGAGTCGGGAAAGGGACAACTTGTCCCATGTAAATGTCCATTAAAACAAGCACAGGGAAGTGATTTCATGCACTGTGCATACTGCCAAGAACTTTTCACACAAAAGGTTCTGTGGAGACATGAACATTTGTCGACTCAAGCCTGGACCAGTCAAGACAAAACCTTGCAAGAGCCGTGTTCAGCTTAATGTGCATACACCGGTGATGCAATGCCCTCACATATCGGCAGGCAGCTGTGGGCAGTTGTCACTTCCATGTGGATCCTGTCACTGAAATACACAGATGTTGTTCAGAAGAAGCTTTCCACCCTCCGAGCAGCTGAGAGGTGACCTGTGTTCATCAATAACTAGGCAGCCATCTTTTTTGGCTGCTTCAATACTTAAAATGGACAAGCGAAATAGGATAATAAAAATGTCAATGAAAAAAATAAAATTGGAAACATTTGGTTCTGACCCAAACAATGCTAGATTAACTGTTAAATCAGTGTGTCTGTTGACGTTTTTTTTCTTCATTTAGGCAGGAGTAGTTGCTTGTGTGCACCATGACAGGTGCACTTCGCAGAGGTACACTGTGGTCATTTTCAGAAGGTCACTTTTGAGCAAAGATGTCAGAAATGGAAAGTGATGTTGAATACACTATGTAGTGTATGTACAACTATGTAGTTGATTAATTTGATTTTTTTTACAGCATTTTACTGCCCAATTTTATGTTATCCTACTGCAAAGCATACAGTAACAACAAAATCCTCCTTTGATCCTCCTTGAAAACACCTAATTATGTGGGTCGTTGTGCTATACGTCACGACAGGCCTGGGCAAGAAATTTAGCAACTACTACTTTTACAATGGTGATGGCACCCATTTAAGGGCATTTGTAGGTCATACAACCTCACTTCAAAAAAGGTGAACAATCCCATTAAGATGAAACACACAATGAATGATTTTCAAGCACTGGTCCCTTTACTTAACCCTCCTGTTATGTTAATTTGTCAGGAACAGCAATGGTGTTCCCAGGTCAATTTGACCCGGTGCATGTATCCAAAAGATGTCAGAAACCCAAAAGTCCTAACGAGCAGTGTGAATATTTCATGACTAACTCCATTACAAACTATTCTATCAATATTTAGTGCAATAGTGTTTCTTAATGGAATCAGAGTAAGGTTAGGGACAGTTCATACTTGAGTAATAATAACTGGAAATTGTACGCATTTCCGCTTACCGTTCCAGTCTATCTCTGCCGCAGCCAACATGAGCGTTTCATCATCTGTCTCAGTGTCTTCAGTCTGTGTCACTGTGACAGGTGCTGGAGGCCTGGGAATAGGCTGGGCACCAGAAGGACCGGCAGCTGAGGATAACCACCAAAAAGGAGCATGACTTTAGCATTTGACACAAATACAAACACTGTCATTTGTGTTTAGCACTGTGAAAGGGACTTACCCTGAGGCAACGCAGGCTGCGACAAAGAGGAAGGAGGTGCGGAGACCCTAGAAGAAGACGACTTTTTCTTCTCATCCCTCCTCTTGATGTAGTCGATCAGCATGGACATCTAGGAGCCTGGACGCGAAACCTGTCATGTAAGCCACTGGACATCTAGGATAATGTCATGACATCAGAGAACAATTCATTTTTCTTGTCTTTTTTTTCAAATAAGGCTTACTTGCAATAACACAGTACATTGCATAAAAGTAACTGCAAGTTATAAGGACTATATAAAGTAAGTTAACATAAAGTAACTTCATAACTTTGCCCATTACAACAATATTAATCGGGATTCAATTTCAGTTTTCAACCAGACTTGTTTCATTTCAACTGCCATTTCAAAAACATGACATTTGAATATAAAACGTACTCACGATGCATGCTCCGGGTCCACAGACTCGTAAAGGGCAGCGAAAGAGACCGCAGCGTGCGTCCCGAAGCCCACCAGCTTTCGTCCCTCGTCTTGGGTTGGCACCAGGTCCAGGCTACTGTCCCAACACGCGTCGATTGCGAATTGCAGCCTTCACTTGGGGAAACAGCTTCGCGTACTCATCCAGGGCATCCTTGTTCTCCATCAGCGGCACCATGGATAGGTTTCCGCTCTCCCTCTCCAACTGGTGACCTGCACACACCATCACAGCATACCCCAAATCGTTTCCCAACAGCCACAAAAACGACATTCCCTTATACTTGCCAAATTGGAGCAGCATTCGGCTGAGAACCAGGTTGGTGTCGCTCGCATCTCCTCCTCCAGCTTCCACACACTCCCTCGCCTCCCGTCGGACTCTCCGAGCGGTTTGAACCCCTGCAGGCGCTGACCGCCCTCGCTGGACAGCGAGAGCCTCAGCCCCTGCAGTGGGTGAAGGCTTTGAGGGTGAACTCGCCTGAAGAGTGCAACCTAAAACGTGGACTTAAATCCATTCTGCACACAAAGGTAATGGTTCAATTAGGACAATTCCCTCGTTTTTCATCCAAAAAAATGCATGTTGAAACTTTTTTTTTAATGTTTCACCACTTTATTGCTTTTGAAAGATCAACATATGAAACACAACAGTTTTGCATAACTTTGAAACATAACATTTACATTTTGTTTTACATTCATGCACTGTGAGGTGGAGAACGATGCATGTTCTCCACTAATGCTTGAATTAGAAATAGGCGTTAGAAAGCGTTAGTAAATCGTTGTAATCGTTTAAAATAAAAGCGCTTGTATATTTGCTTAAATTAGAAATAGGCGTTAAAAAGCGTTAGTAAATCGTTGTAATCGTTTAAAATAAAGGCGCCCGTATATTTGCTTAAATTAGAAATAGACCCTAGAAAGCTATTATAAAAGTTGCATATCTGTGTAAAAGTGATACGCGTGAAAATTGGCTTAAAACAGAGAAAGTTGCTTGTAAATCGTTGCGTATCTGGGTGAAAATCCCGTGTCGACCCCGTATAAAATCGTCTAAAAGGAAAGAACATTACGCTGAACTCTGCTTGGGGAGAAAGGGGATAAATCTGTTAAACTCCAGCCGGGAGATAAGAGCCACATCTCGGGAGGGGAGAATCTTCTCTCTCTCTAAGAAAAGAGAAAAGAGTAAATGACGAGCCTTTACACCTGAGATTTTGGCAGTCACAGACCAACAGTTTTATTGTAGGCCTACCTTTTTCTTTTTTACTGAAGATGAAATCTTCACCTAAAAAAAAAAAACTGTAACCAGTTACAACTGTACCGACACATGTCATCAAAATAACAAATCTGTACTGTTGAGGATTTTTACAGCCCTTTTCAGCATATATTATTTTGTTACCAATTATATTATGCACACATATTCGCAAAATACTTGTTATTTTAATGAATTTAATTTGGGTATCAATCCTAAAATGTGTGGACCCATGTGTGTGGACCCATCTTTTAAGTAGTGGGGGAGCCCCATCAAAACAACTGCCCTTTGCCTTTGGTTGGAACCCTGTAAAAATAATAAACATACAGATGGGATGTATTAGACCAGAAATCAGAATATAATTCTAAGTGATGTTATATATTCAAGTCTTCATACTTGTTTCAGTTCAGAAATAGTCAATATGTTTGGAAAAGATGGCTAGTTCTAGCTCAAAATGTGAGTCTACAAGAGGTTTTGAAACTACTGCCCTATGATCTGTAACATATGGGAAGGTTATGGACTAGATAGATAGACAAGAAAAATGGATTAGGTAGATTTAATTGGCTTTGTGTGAACAGACTTATATCCACCCACGTACATCAATGTCCATAGTCCTCAAAAGGCTGTTCAGCTCCACCAGACCCATCCTGGCCCTGTACAGCCCAAGGAACCTCAGTAGATACTTGTCAAGGCCAGCGAAGAGGGAGTCTTTCAGGTCAACAGACGTAAGGCGAGCAAACTCTGCTTCAATCTGGTAGGCAGAAAAAGGCAAAGGAACACAAGCGGTTGGCTGTAAATTCAATTACTTTACTGTTGTTGCAGTTTTTTTTTTTTGTAAATCAATGCATTCTTTATACCAAATTATTCATGACTGATATTAACCATTATTAAACAAATTATTTAGCAAATCTTAAGCAATTTCAAATCTGATCTACCTAACCGCATCTGAATTAGAAAAATACTTTTACCTGACGTTCAGAGAACAGTGCCGGCCATCTTTCTTTGACATCCGCCACAGGTGGCTCATCCTCCACAATTTCTTTTCTCCATGAAAAGAAACTCCATGTTGTCTCGAGTGGTTTTTCAGAGATTGTTGTGATCGGAAAACTAGATGACAGTCACTGTAAATAAACGGCAATGGACAGTTTCTTCCAAAATGTCCATGGACAGCTCTATAATGTTCAATTATTCTTCTACGATTTGCTGAGAAGTAGGTACAACACTTACAAATCCACCGCATTTCCGTTTCCATTCAAAACATGTAGACCTGGAAAAAGAAATAAAAGATAATTAGGAAAGATATTTGACTTTAATAAGCATTTTATATATTCACCGTGGTCCACAATTCACGGTAGCACACAGAAGCCTGAACAGCAGCCAATATCAGCAGCCCTGTTTGTAGATGTGCCCGTGACGTTCACATCAGACTATGGCCGTCCAGCAGTAGTTTAAATTAAATAATACAACACAAAAAAACAGGCGCCGAGTCTGTCGTACTTTTACTGTGACCGCAAGATTAAAACCCCATGAAAATTGGATTAATAAAAACACGTGATTAAGGTTATTGCATAGCCTATTCATTCAAACAGGTAGCAAGGAAAAGCTCTCGTTTAGTTCACAAATGGCACTAGGAAATGGACTATTTTAAAAATTTAAATACCGTAATACCGTACTGTGACCGTCCTATTAAACCCTTTCTCACACAGCCATTTGCTAAACACCCTGTGAACATCACTGTTTTTGTGGGTGGAAGACAGCTGTGCATTAATTAAATCATCGCTCCAAATATCCAGTAGACAGCGAATCTCAGCAGCCGACCAAGATTGCCCACGATTGCTACTCCCTGCCATGTTTGTTGTTTCCCTCAATACAACATCCGGCTCATGTCACGACGGAAGTCCAGTGACACGTGAAGAACTTCCTGTATTTGGTTCGGCCCGAGGTCAAGCAGCTCCGAGACCACCTGTTAAAAGCGGTCTCGGAGCGGCCGTTTAGTGCGCACCAGATTGTGGCTGTTGTGTTCACACTGACCCAAACTAACCGTACTCGGAGCGACACGTCATTTGGGCCGACCTAAACAGTGTATGTGTGAAAGCACCTTTAGATATCTGCTATGTTATCCATGCAGTCGAGCTCTCCCCCTCCTACACTCCCGTAGTGGAGGTTATTGGTGGAGGTTTACGAATGGGTCAGCCTGGTCACCAGACCTCTGTGCTTTCCCACCATAGCAGGAGCCCTGTCTGTCACGATTAGGTTAACCCTCTCAAATGAATGAATGCAACCGAAACAACTCTTCCAGTTTCGCAAATATAGCATCTCCAGTGGTGTGCCCTTCTAATGGAATTAGACTTGTTGGTATCAATTTCCTCCAAAACTTTCACCATCATCTCCTTGAAGACCTCTGCGTCAGTGAATGGCTTGTTGTGCTTTGCGAGCACCCAGGACGCTTTCAGAGATGCACTAGTGACCTTCTGTTGGGATGTGAGGCCTCGCACCAGGATCCTGTTGCTGTGTGCATAAGCACCTTTCAGGGCTTCGATTTTGCGCTTTCGTGCCTCTGTCTTCTGAGGGAACCTTGAAATTAGCATGCTTCGTTTCGTGGTGCAGTCTAATATTGTAGTCTTTGCATGCAGAGACACCCTCGTTACAGATCAGGCATGTGGGCTTTGCATTAATAAAACTGGGGAAGATGAAGGCACAGTTCTCTGTCCATTCATCATGAAAGATCCTGTTCTCGCTGTTAACTTTTCTCTCGAGATTTTTTGATGGTGCCATTTTTCGGCAACATCAAGTGGAAATGTATTTTTTGTTTGTTTGTTTTTTTAACCAACAGGCATATAATTAATTGCGCCCCCAATGGTCAGTCCACAAATGTAACCTACATCAGCCCGCTTAGTGTGTCATTTCAAGAGCGCCCATCATTTCCCAAAGTGGAAAAATGTACTCCATCGCGCAAAAATAGACCAGGGCTGTTAAATTGTATGTGAGGGTGGCACGCAGAAAAGTCTTTTACAAAGGACTTTACCACACTCTTCACCCACTTCCTAGCCTTGTTTAGTCTGGCTGGTTTGGTGGATCTCCACTGGCGCCTCTCCACAATCTCGGACCAGACCACGGTCATCACAGGGAAATTGTGGTGGAAGTCCTCCAGGTCCCTCTTTATGTCCCCCACCAGTTGGACTCCCTTGGCCTTCCCCAGGTTGTTGCGACCAGGACATCGGGGGCCGCCCTGCCCCTCAAGCAGACTATAAACATGGCTCGTAGGCTGTGCCACCTCAGGCCACCCGACCCAAACCAGAGGACACAGGCTTGTCCAGGCCGAGGTTGGAGGTCTCCCTGGATCTTCCCTCCGCTCTCCGGACATAGCTGTCCCCCAGTATCCACACGGTTTTCTCTGTGGAACAAAGGATCGTTTTCTTATAAACAAATTGTTTATAAGAAAAAGTTTAATGCTTTAATCACAGATTGTTCCTCTGTGGAACTGTTCTGTTCTTGTTTTGGCTCCATATTGTCACTGGCTCCAATATTCGTTTAAAAGACACTAAAAGATCATTTATTATATTTCATCATCGAAAATCAATCGAATTAAAGATGAAATAGCATTCAGAAATACGTGCTGTTAAAAAATGAATCCTGTATCACAACTGTTACGCCCCCTGGTGACCCGGGGAAGCAGGGCGCAACATAGGACAACAGGATGTGTCAGCAAGGGTGCAATCACATAAAATCATTACTCCCGTATGCCATAAGTAATTAACGTTTATTACATTCCACACAGAACAACAGAAAGAACTTTATAGTGGTACCAAAAATAAAACATAACCCCACCCCCCTTAACATGTGCACCAAGGTGCACCCTGAAAAAACAGTGGGTGGTGCGCACTAATAAACTAAGGTAATTTACACAAAATAACTGGGTGTGGTGTAAATGAAAACCTGGGCAGCTGAACTGGTCTTTCTGCGTCTGTGGACAAAAGAATGCTACACAAAACATAGGCTAAATGTTCATTTAACTCAAACAAACCACACAGAGCTCTCCCCAAGCTCTGCCACCGTTCTAGCCAAGAGACCAAACTGAACTCAAACAGGAGCATTTAAAGGGAGGCACCAGGCTGATTGAACGGTCTTGATTGTGGCAGGTGTGTTAGACGCGCCACTCTGTAGGATTAACAAAGACGGGCAACAGAGGGAGACAAACACACGAAACAAAACAGGTTAACCAACCATTACATAAACAACACTGACAAACAACAACTCTGTCTGGAAAAAAAACTCACCCTGGAGTTGTTTAATTAACTTTTCTGACCAAGTTTAGCCCCGTTCAGAGCTGTCATGAAGCCAACAGGCGTCCTCGCTCCCGAGACATAGCGGGACCGCACTTGGGAGTGCACGCACACAGCTGTGTCGTCACCATGGAAAATGAGACTTTGGGGGGGCTTTTCTGGCCTTCAGAAAACTTTTGGTTTAAAGTCCATGGCTTAAAAATATTGGAATACAAAGATGAGCAATTAACAGTGGTTACAGCTGGAGGTGTCCTGAGAACAGTTTTACAGGCTTCTCTTTTACTATTACGGTATGGGGAAAATGCATTCTGGGCCCCATGGGATTTTTTGTTGCAATACAGCGAGTGGCCACTGGGAAAAGTCAGCGTGTCTGCTGAGAGGCGGCGCCATATCCATGTCTTATTATTGATCCATGATGGGGACTCAGAAGGGGCGGTACTTACCATATTTGGAAGACGTGTGTGTGAAGACAATTGAGTGTGATACTAGATGGGGACCTTTAGGGGGCGATAGTGAGGGCTCAGTGTGACGTGATGGAAAAACATCATTTATCGGCCAAAGCAAAAGTCATTAATAGGTAAAAGGCATTACGTTGCATTACCTTGCCTGAATTTTGGACCCCGTGGTGTCGGAGGTGCCCACAGCGTAACTGTAAACCACAGGTGTCAAACTCCAATCCTCAAGGGCCACTCTCCTGACAGTGTTAGATGTTAGATGTTTCGCTTCTCCAGCACACCTCCACAGAGCTTGATAACGACTTTCATTAGAATCAGGTGTGCAGGTGGGCTGAACCTCGCCAAAACTGAACATCTCATCATTCCGGCCAAACGCTCAATCACCCATGATCTTTCTATCACTTTGGGATCTGCAAAAGTGACCTCTTATAGTTCTTCCCTTGGCACTTATTGGTTCTCATGATGTATGTTTTGTAATCTAGATGCAGTCTAGATTATGACGAGGGCGAGTTGAAGTGCGTCAGAAGGGACGTTCATCAGAATCAGAATGGGGTTTATTCGCTATGCAAGATTAACAAACATAGAATTCACTGTGGCAGAAATGAGCAAACAGAACATATACTGTAAGTGGCATACTAATTTAAAAAAATGAATACAATGTAAAATACACTACAGATATGATACATACACTATATTACCAAAAGTATTTGGTCACCCATCCATCTGATCATTTGGATGGGTGACCAAATACTTTTGGTAATATAGTGTATAGACAAATAATACAAATGATACAAATGATAACAATAATACAAATAATACAAATAACATGGAAGTACAAGGTGAGCAATAACCATATGCGTGACATTTGCCAAGCATGTCCCTCCTTTGAGGCCTCACATTACTTTCGCAGCACAACAGCTGCCCTTTGGCGTGAAGCCATAAAGTTGTAAAACCTGTGCAGTCAGTGCTCTGCTTGTCAACACCAAGCTGCATTGTATTGAACCACCATTCAGTTTGTTAAACTCAGGCTAAACCAATCATTTGTAAAATTATAGCGGATAGGAGGAACCATGCACCCACAAAGCATGAGTGAAAGTATTTTTTCAATTAAAAAAAAAAAGTGTTCTGTTGCTAATTTAAAAATAAATCGACATTTTCATAAAACACAAATCAAATGGAGGACACCCGCCAAAATTCCATGAAATGAAGAATCAATAATAAATGGCAAAGAAAATGATGTGAGGTGATGAGTGATGATGTGAGCAGCCCAAGTGCCCTGACAGAACTAGCATGCTCATCTGTGATACAGGGAAATTATGAAATGTACTGAGTCTCTCTTTACATTGTGGAAGAAATTAGATTTCCTGTGTATGTATGTTAATCACTACTGAACACACCTTCTCTGAATATTGTTGTAACGTCATTACCGCCTGACTGTCACTATCTATGTTTACATTCTTGTGCCCTATAAAACAATGTCCTCTCGCCTTCGTCCAGGAGAGAGCCATGATTGAGACCTGAGCCTTGTACTGTCTTCATTTTGTCCAGAACACTCCGTTTATGAAGAGACGAACTAAACACTTTTTTCAACAACATCCAGAAATGTGCATTCATTATTGCTGAAAAGACCTCTCCCAAATATTACTGCATATGCATATACTGCATATGCACTGCATACTATTCTACAAAGTATATATAGATTAGATTAGATTAGATTCAACTTTATTGTCATTACACAGGTACAAGTCCAGGGCAACGAAATACAGTTAGCATCCAACCAGAAGTGCAAAACAGTTATTAACAACAGAATATAATAAATATGGATATACTCAGAATATACATATTATGAACAGTATAGTCACAATATACAGGGTATGTACAGATTCAATCAGGGTACGTACAGATTCAAATTAGACAAGCAGAAATTACCGGGTAGCATGTATATACGTTTAGTGCAAATTATGCAATTGAACAAAATGAACAGATGTGCAAAGTGAACAAAATGTGAACAAAATGTGCAGGTGATGCAGTAACAGATGTGCAGATGTGCAAAATGGACAGATAGTGCAAATAACAACTCACATATGCAAGTGGTGCACATGTACAAACAGAAATGTGCAAATATAGGGAGGCGGGGGTTCTATGGGGGGGCGGGGGTTATATAGGGGGGCGGGGGTGTAGTGGAGTTCAGGAGTGTCACAGTTCTGGGGAAGAAGCTGTTCCTCAGTCTGCTGGTTCTAGACCGGAGACTCCTGAGGCGCCTGCCGGAGGGCAGGAGGGCAAACAGTTTATGGGCGGGGTGTGAGGAATCTCTTCGGATGCTGTGAGCTCTACGTAGACAGCGCTTCCTCTGGATGTCCTCAATGGACGGAAGAATAGTCCCAGTGATGTGTTGGGCGGTTTTCACCACCCGCTGCAGTGCCTTGCGCTCAGCGACTGTGCAGTTCCCGTACCACACTGTAACACAGTTCGTCAGGATGCACTCGATCGCACAGCGGTAGAAGTTCACCATGACAGCTGAGGACAGGTGGTGTTTCCTCAGTGTTCTCAAGAAAAAGAGACGCTGGTGAGCCGGAGGTGTTAGTAATCCAGGACAGGTCATCCGAGATGTGGATCCCCAGGAATTTATAGCTGGAGACACGCTCAACGGCCATCCCGTTGATTTGAATGGGGTCGTGCGTGTTTTCCCTCTTCTTCCTGAAGTTCACGATAAGCTCCTTGGTCTTTGTGGCGTTGAGGAGCAGGTTATTGTCACCACACCACATGGCCAGGTGCCGCACTTCCTCTCTGTAGGCTGTCTCATCGTTGTTGGTGATGAGGCCGATCACCGTGGTGTCATCAGCAAACTTGATGATGGAGTTAGATCCATACATTGGCTTGCAGTCATGGGTGAAGAGAGAGTAGAGGAACGGGCTGAGCACACATCCCTGTGGTACACCTGTGTTGAGTGTGATGGTGGAGGAGCAGGAGTGGGCTGACCTAACATGCTGTGGTCGGTTGATCAGAAAGTCCATAATCCAGTGGCAGAGGGAGGTGTTGATGCCCAGCTCTCCAAGTTTGGTGATCAGCTTGGAGGGGATGACGGTGTTGAAAGCAGAGCTGAAGTCTACAAACAACATACGGGCATAAGTGTTATTGTTGTCTAGGTGTGTCAGCACAGAGTGCAGCGCTGAGGAAACTGCATCGTCTGTGCTCCTATTGCTGCGGTAGGCAAACTGGTGAGGGTCAAGTGTGGGTGGAAGGTTGGTCTTCAGGTGTGCCAGGACCAGTCGCTCGAAGCACTTCATGACGATGGGTGTCAGTGCCACAGGGCGATAGTCGTTCAGGCACGACAGGCTGGAGTTCTTCGGCACCGGAACGATGGAGGTGGATTTGAAGCATGCCGGCACAGCTGCTTGAGCAAGGGACAGGTTGAAAATGTCCGTAAAAACTCCTGTAAGCTGCTCAGCGCATGCTCTGAGCACGCGGCCAGGGATGCCGTCTGGGCCAGCAGCCTTGCGCGCATTGATCCGGCTCAGTGCGGTGAGGACGTCTGTTGGGTTGAGTGTTAAGGGTTGGTGGTCTGTAGATGGAGTTATTGAGGTGGCAGTCTCTGTGTATACCACTATGTATATACCACTACTCCTCACACACACACATACATACTTTTTTGGCAGTTCCTGGGTGGAGCCTCCATTCCCTCCTCTTGCTGTGCCCTCCAGCTGTAACCCATTACAATTCGTCTCAGGATTTTGCTTCTTAGTAATTTGTTGTACTTACCCTGACTCCTTTTTCCTATTCTTCTCCAGTGCCTCATGTGCAACCTACACCTGGCCCTGACTCCGCCTGCCACTCCCAATTCTCCTGCTGTGCCAATTGTCCACCCAGCCCCCCTCCCGGAACCAGCTCCTGTTCCTAGCATATTTTTTGTTCTCAATAAATTCCCTTGTTTCTGCTCATTTGGGTCCTCCTGCCTCTTTCCTAACACCCTGGTTCTCAGGGCTCACAATCCTGCATGTTTTAGTATTTACCCCTTCCAACACACCCAATTCAAATAAAATGTCATTATCAGGCTTCTGCTGAGCTTTTTAATGACCCATTCAATTGAATCCGATGTGTTGGAGCAGGGAAACGTCTAAGACAGGGCTCTTCAATTAGTTTAGAGCTGGGGCCGGTTCTTGAAACTGAGGCAAAGTCAGGGGCCGGAGGATATGAGTAATCATGGTAACAAATAAAGAAATTACAACAACATACTGAAGGAGTCAATATATTCTATTTTGTAAGTGCTTAACAACATATGCCCAAGAGGCCGCATAGGCCCAAGGATTCAAAAATCAAACCAGGTGGGCAATAACCAAGCCATATTAAAAGACAATTGGAGAAATGCAATTAACTAACAAAAACATTCACTTTATTTTACATAGCATTCCCCATCAAAAATCGCACTTAGAGGCAAGGCTGTGCAACATCACTGTTATCGGTGGACTCATCCAAGGCAAGAGACATCACTTCGGCCTTCCTAACATTTTCCAAAAGCGTCTTGAAAACGTCCGATGCAAGTGACTCCACTCTCCTTATATTTAATGTGCCAGTTATCAGAACTTGCTTAATGGAATCCATAACGCTTTTCTGTGTTTTTTCATCTGATACCAACTCCTCAATGGATGCTAGCATACACTCCTTGACCATCTCGGAGTCTGTAAACAGCTTTTTCTTTTTGGCCAATATCCATGCCACCCGTAACGATGCCACCGTCGCTCTCTCTTGATCGGTAGAGGCCCGAAATAAAAATTGACATCTTCCCTCATAACAGGATGTAAGGCCCGTTATCTTCTCCTTCTGAGCAGCAGAGCCCAGTGGGAAAGTTACATCAAAATTAGCATGCCTTCTCGAATTGTGTTCTTTAGACACGGCAAAGCACTCATTGCAGATTAAACATACCGGCTTCTTATTATCCACAGTACATTTATTCATTTAGCAGACGCTTTTTATCCAAGGCTTTATCCACAGTAATAAAGACGTATTTATCCGTCCATTCATTTTTGAACTGCCTATTTTCTAAGTCAACTTTTCTTTTTTTTAAGGTGGAGAGAAAACATTTTTTGTTAGCGCAGGTGGAAAGGTACGAGTCAGAAAGGTCACAGTGATCCACTCTAGAGCGTGAATGGGCAAATTTGATTCAAAATGTATGCCTGGCCAAAACAGGGAGTGCCTGTTTACTTTGCTTAAACGGGTGCATACAGCCACCATACCACCACCTAATGCACGTGAGAGTGTACAATTAGCCATAGTCACAAATTATTATTATTATTATTATACATATATATTTTTTTTCATAGTCACAAACTGAATGAGGTTACCGGAGCACACTCCGGGGGCCAGTCCAAAGCAGCTCGGGGGCCGGATTCAGCCCTCCGGCCGCCTATTGAAGAGCCCTGGTCTAAAACACGCAGGTCAGTGAGCCCTGAGGACCAGGGTTGGGGACCACTGATTTAGCAGACTCTTGTTCTATAAAAGTAAAATTCAAAAGAACAGTGACAAATTGTCCCTCCTAACGCCGAAGAGGAAATTGCACCTCACACCCAAAAGTGCAACACTAAACGTAAGTCACTGTCATGTTTTACATTTAATACATGACAAGGATAATTGAAGTTCTTATTTTAAAATGTAATTATTTTTGTTCGTAGTGGTGTAGTGGACTGCCCCAGCCAGAAAGAAAGAGGAGATGGTGGAGGATATAGCTGAACAAATCTGAAACAAGCATGCAGTATCTGAATTTCCCGTTGCCAAATTATTTTGGGGATGACCCAGTTACAGCGGAGTCCGATTCTGAGGGGGATGTGATGGTCGTGCATGAGAATCTAAAGAGAATTCTCCAGAATCTTTCAGTGACCATTTTGATAAGCACAGCTGTGCCCTGCTGGGTTTTTTCCAGTCAAAAAAGTTTGAACAGAGAACTGAAGCAGCTTACCAAGAAGTTGTTACTGGGCCAAGCTCATAGTGAAACGCTCATGTGGAAACAGTTGAAGACCTGGAAGACTATGGCCAACCTGAAGCTCATCTGTAAAGGGGACAAGAGCCTGTTGGCCTTCCGGCTAGTCAGTCCACATCCTGAGATGCGTGTCTTGGCCCAGCGCCTCCTTAAAACAGTCTTCAACATCACAGACAAGGAGAGACTCCAAAACGACCTTCAAAGTGAATTCTGTACCATCTATCTCTTGATGTTCATTCATGTGTTTCTTTGTCTTTTCAGTAAGAGAAGGATAAACAAACTACTGGACCAGCTCAAAGAGGACCTGGAGTTTATAGTGGAAGTGGACGTAAGGTCAGAGGTCAAAACAACAAAGGACAAGTCACCACTTCCCCCTCATCATTCCAACATCCCCCCCCCCCATAACATAAGAGCCAGGTGTATCAATTATCAGCAGGCCAGTTCAACATCAAGTTACCTCATCCTTTATATTTAAACCTAAGTATGAACAATTTTAGCAGTGAAAAGCAGTACTCAGTCCTTGTGTATGACCGCTTATAGCAGTCAATATCAGTCCCTCCAGAAAAAAAGAATGCAGACCCCCTTAATCCTGCCGCATCCAGCCTGGCTGTGGTGAGAGAGACGCCAACGGGAGGGCGAGCCTCCACAAGTTAGTCTTGCTCAACGGCTCCCGCTCCAGGGGTGCCCCACCCCCCCTTTCTCCCATTCCATGTCCACACTGTTTGCTAATTATTCCTTTCTGCCTGCGGTTCATTCTGGTGTGAAACATGGTACAAGAACAACTGTCAGAAGAAAGAAATGAGTTGGTCCACATTTTAATGTCATCCACTTAAACAGTCTGATCTAAGAAATGAATAAATTAACTATACTCTCAACAGTACAATTTGAATCCAGAAAAAAAGTCTGCAGGCTCTTTAAAACTGATAAACTTCCACTCTTAATGCTATGAGTTAACACAAGTAGGGTTCTACATGGATGTTAACATATTGCCAAATGTTTGTTGTATGATTAATTTGAGAAGAAAAAATACCACTATAGCGGGAGAAAAAAAAAGCTCCTTCTTAAATAAAAATGTTTTAACAAGTCATTCGATTCCTGCATGGAAATGACTATGCTGAGTCATTTAACTGACAATGTTAGAGCACTGTGCCATATATCTGGTCAGATGAAACAGGAGTAGTCAAACTTCAAAGATTCAGAGAACCATGAAGATGTTCTCTACAGCTGAACAAAATCCTGTCTCGCTCACGTAGGGAACACAGAGACAGAGTTCATTATCGAAACATGGCAGCCATGTCTCTTTCTGCACAAAAAAGGGAAAAAAGGGAAAAAATAAAAGGCAGTGTTGAAGTTTTCTCTTCAAAGCGGTTAATCTCCCAGCTGGCTGTGCTCACGGTCGACTTTGAACGTCATGTAATGTAGGGCTGTCTGCCTTTCTCCTACACTTAACAGTTATTTACAGTGGTCCGAGTATCCCCAAAGGTCGCCACAGAGGTGAAGTCCCATGGTTTGCACATTAGACATGCTCCCAGCAGACGAGGGCCGGAGCGGTTCACATACGGTGCTGATGGGGGAGGAGTGCTTCGCAGACAAACGTCCTTCTGTGGGAAGACTGGGATTCAGGTGACAGGGAGCAAGCTGGACATGATATCGATGAGGTTGTCCAGCCCCCACAGGTAGCCGTCCTCCCGGTTCCCCTCCACCCAGGGGGTGCGGTGGTCCAGGGTCAGAGGAGGTGGCAGAGGAACAGTCTTTCCAAAATCGATCATCCAGACGCCCACCTTCCCTGTCCCGTCATGTACAAACAGCAGGGAGCTGCCCACAACCTAGAGACAAGCTAGTGTTAGTGTCTCAAGCTACAGTACCTTTCATAAAAGACTCAGCTACACAAGACCGACATTGACAAACATCTTACTTCATAGGTTCTGAAGAAGTCAGAGGTCTCCAAAACTTTACGAAGCTCCTTCAACCGTTTCAGATAGCTCCTCTGACAGCAC
The DNA here is from genome assembly GCA_030340665.1 of Neosalanx taihuensis. NCBI lineage: Eukaryota > Metazoa > Chordata > Actinopteri > Osmeriformes > Salangidae > Neosalanx > Neosalanx taihuensis. The sequence continues at coordinate 5,131,072 of CM059310.1, forward strand.
ACAGGAAGGAATTACAAGTAATTATTTAAAAACTGACATTTGAATACAAGGATGGAAAAAAAAAAGAAGTAAAGAAGACTCACCACTATTAGGATATTACAGTCTACGAAGTCCTTCAGAGCTTCAATCACCTGCTCCCTGCTCTTGGTCCTTTTGAAGTTTGTGTTGCACACCCCGTCGGTTTTCTTCACACAGGTGTGAAATGGTTTATGGTTTATGCCAATTTAATCACTCATTTCATTTAGCTCTTTGTTTTAGAAGACAACATACACTTCAACATTTACTTAAAATCTCTGTCTCAATTTGATTTCTGTTCCAAGTTCATCCGCTTGGCTCCCCTCACAGTACTTGTCTTTAGCCAAATAATGTGGAGTGGACCCACAAGAGTACGTCTTACCACTGCTTGTGTGTGTATTCATTTTGCATGTGCGTGTTGTAGTTCCTACCTTGACCCCTTCGATGCGGAAGCCCAGGGTAGTTGTGGAGCTCAGGGTCTCCCTCCACTGCATGTACCTGGTCTTCAACACAGCCTGCTGGGCTCGCTCCTGAGGCGTGGGGGCCTCCGGGTCCACCGCCACCATCTTCACAAACATGTCCTTACGGGGCTGGGGCCGCTCCCGTGCCTTCAGCAGCTCCTCTTCTAGGTACGTCCTGGAGATATCACAGTGTCATCTCATATGCTCTGCGCGCGCACACACACACACACACACACACACACACCATTGCTACTGCTTTCAAAGCGTGCATGCTTTTCCGTCTCGCCCACGCTCCCTCACTCACCGACTGCCCATCTTGCAGTCCATGATGGAGGGCGAGTTGAAGTGCGTCAGCAGGTCGTCCATCATGTTGTAGTCCTGCTGGGCCCGCCGCACCACCCCATGGTAGGCTGGTACAAAGGGCCTCAGGGGGTCCTCCATCAGCCTCTGCAGGCAGTGCTGCTCGCCCTCGCAGAAGAGCTTCAGCAGCGTGCCATGGTCCCCTGCTTGGAAGTTTCCTGTGACACAGGTAACGGAAAGACACATCCAGAAGGGACGTTCACATGCGTGACGTTTGCCAAGCGTGTCCCTCCTTTGAGGCCACGCGTTACTTTCGCAGCACAACGGCTGCCCCTTGGCGTGAAGCCGTAAAACCACCCACCAGCATGTCCGACCACTTGTACCCATTGTTGTGGTTTCTTGTGCTGCGTTGACAGGGCGTACTGGTTCCCTGGGGGTTTGGGTTTCGTCCATGTGGTGTTCTGCATGAAGGGAGAGAGGGAGAGCAAAGGTGCAGAACGTGACACCACAGCGGTTGGAAACATACATAAATCATGTACCCTGTCTCTCGCACGCTCTCGTACACGCTCGCTCTCGCACGCTCACTCTCTCGCACGCTCTCCCCCTGGTCACGTTCCTCGGCTGTTCTCCCAGGACGTAAACAATACACTGAATCTTCAGACTTCAGACTTCATCAGCCCCAGCCAGTGACCTGTAGGTGAGCGTCTCCATGGAGACAGCTATATACTAGCAGACTGAGCAAAGACATGCTGGGGAGAGGTGGGGCTGTTGTCTTGTGCAACAGCTGCTCATATTCATCAAACATTTACAGGCTGAGCTTGTTTTGCACAAAGCGGTTGTGAAAGGCTCGGACAACGCCCACCAAACATCCCAGACATGTAGCAGGCAGTTATGAGATCCACTCCCAGTAAAAAGATAACATTCATCCAGTTAAATATGATTTGATACACAATTAGTCTAAACTACGATATGACCTTTCTTTTTTTCGCATGAATGATGAATAAGTGTAAGGAAATAAAAGATTACACTTTCGTCACATCAAGCGTCTGTACATCAGGATGACACTACGCACAGGTCTAGATTGGTTTGGACACGATTTCGCCATTGCTTTCGTCTTGATCTGGCCCAGGTCATATGGGCCCTTTAGCCCAACATTCTCCCCCATAATGAACTCACCCGATGGGGTTCATCTAGACAAGCCGATGCATTTGTCACGTGGATGTGATTCTCATAATTGCTGTTTGCACCGTCCTCCTCGTAATCCTCGAAAGACGACGTGGGCGACAGTATAGACGAGGAGGCGTTCGACAGTTTCCTGAGTAATGACGGAGCAGGCGAGCCCCCGAACCCGCTGTCCGAGCACAACGATTCCTCCTCGGGATGGGAGCCCACGGAGAGTCCGCCAACTCGCATGGCCTTCAGTTCAATCCGGCACGCGCTCAACTCACGAGAGACAACCAACTGTGGAACACGTTCACGTGCGCTTTCGCAAACACAGGTGACAGCAGCGTCATTACAGCGGTTTGAGTCCGGCTTGTCCTCCGCCGATCGTGCCGCCGCCGGATCCGCAAACGCCCCGGAGCAACTCACTTCATTCTCTCCCATGCTCCTCGAAACTGTCGTTACTGGCGTTTTGGTCATTCTCACGTGTCGGCTAGAAAGTCCCTGTTGTTAAATGCCACTGATGCAATTTGGCTCGTTCCGAAAAAAAGCCACACTGGTACGGCGCGTTACCACTTTGCAAGCAAGCCTGAAAGAAAACAATAACCTGGCTGATCTCAGCAACTCCTGCCCCTTCCACCAAACCCCTGGGCCGGTCGAATGATCGGGAACAGATTTCCTGAGTAACCATTAATATGCGTCACTCAGCTAATTTTATATATCTTAATACGTATCCACACCAAAATAATGCAGGGCAAGAAGCTAGCTACAGCCCAACCCCAAAAGAATACCCGGAGCCGCGTTGACAGAACATATCGTTGTTTGATGGGGCAGCCTGTACACATCCTCTTTTACCACACGGGGGTGCTGGTGAGCACGTTATCGCGATATTGACAAACGAAGAAGAAGTTACCATGGCACCCAGGACGTAAATAAATCTCAGAAGGAGATCAACCAGGATCAGCTGGAGAGACAGTTAGCTGTTTGTAAACAGCATAAATATTCAGTTCAGATTGACCGGAATTTAACTTTTAATTGACAGATCGTATGGACAGCGCAGAATTATCCCTAGATAAGCGAAAGTGTCAGGAACAGATTGCTATTTGACTAATTGGATTAACCCTGGCGAGCTACTAGCCTGTAACATTCTTTGAATGAGGCTGTTTTAGATTTGAAACATTCCAGAATCAACTGGTGTCAAGTGGATGTTGGATAGGATGCAGATATTTTGATTAGCAAGCTGACCTGTTTCATTAGCATAAAGGGAAGTGATGCCTCCTCCAGATGCTCCAGGTTCTCACAGTTGGCCCCTGTCTGAACTCCTCGGGCAGCGGAGGCTGTTAGGGTTCACTATTCTGCTGGCATGGCTTTTCGTTTTCTATCTGCTGGTGGACGTGTGGCTCTGCATTTTCACCAGCCTCTTGATGTTTGGTGGGGGTTGGCTAGTGACCCGTGCCGCCCTCGACTCAAACGGCCTGCTCCACCTAGAACACTTCATCCCCATGGGTTGGATCCAGGCGACCGTCCGCTCCCCAGAGAGCGAATGGAGGCTGGACAGCGAGATCCACAAGGCGGTCCACAAGGCGGTCCGGGACTTTGTCTCGTCGTGGTACCGCACGCTGGTGTTTGAGGAGGGTGGGGAGTTTGAGCAAGAGGTGCAGGATGCCATGCTGGAGTCTGTGATGGAGCTGAAGGAGCGAGCCCGGCGTGTGGACAGGAAAGCCCTGCTGCAGAGGGCCCTGGAGCTGTGTGGCTGCCACTTACAGAGCTACATGACCGCCAGGGAAATGCAGGCAGAGGCTAACAATCGACAGAGAGAATGTAGCAGCCTGTGGGAGCTCTACAGCAAGGCAGATGCCCCCCACCCTGCCCTGAGCAACCCGGCTACAGAGCTCAGCTATGCCAGGGCTGTGGTGAACCTTCTCCTCCATGTACTAGTCCCGTACCCTCACCTGGAGACCAGAACAGGACGCTACATGGTCGGGGAACTCATCACCTGCAATGTGTTGCTGCCCTTGGTCAGCAGGGTGTCGGATCCAGATTGGCTGAACCAGACCATTGTGGACGTTTTCACCAAGTCACGGGAGAGGCCAGCGGACGACGCCGAAGAGCTGCCTGGGACTCTGTATAAAAGCCAGACCATGAATGATTCCTGGGCCACCTGTTGCTCAGACTCAACGACCTTAGATGAGCATGACGTCCCCGGCAAGATCCCTTTTGACCTGGCGAGCGTTTCCGACGGCGCCGATCCTCACGAGGCCTTCTACATGTCGCAAGGTTTGAAAGAAGAGGCTCCGCAGGACAGCATGGTGAGCCTGGTCAGCTCTGAGAAGGTACCCAGCTGCTCAGCGGGGCTCCTCAGTCCCTGCCAAGCCAACTGCTTTTATCAACAGACAGACTCAGACCAGGATACCCTCTTCCTGGATTCCAAGAAGCTCTCCTTCGAGTCTCTCCTCCGCATGGACTCTGAAGAGGACCAGGTAGACAGCTACTGCGAGTGCACTTCGCCAACTAACTTCTGCTCCGCCCTGGGGTTTGAGGATGACCTGTCTGGATGTTTTGGCCCACTGATGGCCCTTGGGAACAAGGTGACGGTGCCCGAGGAGCCCCTCTGGCAGGCTGGGGTGGCAGAGGATCTGCCAGCGGTCTGCGCTTCTGGGGGGTTGTGCATGAGCCCCTTCAGCTTTGAGCCCCAGGTCAGCCCAGACGGACCTTCCAGCATTCAAAACCTACGGATATCTGGTACTGTCACTGCCAAGGAACACCGTGGTACTGGAAACCACCCCTACACCCTCTACACAGTGGAGGTAACATTGCAGCCTGTTAAAAATAGGGATTTTAAGGGTTTGACAGTTGGTCAAGTGTACTGTTACAACATGCAACATAAGCGTTGAAATACTAAGCATCATTCTGTTGTGTTCCTCAGTATGAAACCGTTGTAGATACCGAGTGCCTGGGCACGTTGCAGCCTGTTGCCTACCACAGAGTGAACAGACGCTACAGTGAATTCCTCAACCTGCAAACTCGGCTGGAGGAGAAGCCTGACCTCAGGAAGATGATAAAGAGCAGAGGTCGTGCCTTCAGCATGGACACCAGTCCGCGTACTGAGTCACTGAGATACAGACTAGGGGTTCAAATCTCCCTCAACTTCCTCGTTTCAGATATCAAAGGCCCCAAGAAGCTTTTTCCCGACCTCTCGTTTGGAAACGCAGATCTTGAGAAGGTGGAGGTTCGGAAGAGCCAGCTGGATACATTTCTTAAAGTAGGATGTTACAAAAAAAATGATAATTTCCTTACTAAATGTTTCATTCATTACAATATAAATGTTGCCGTAAATGGTCTAATCCTTGTTTGTGTTCATAGCAACTGAGCACCATCCCAGAGACAGCCAACAGCGAGGTGATGCAGGAATTCCTGGCCCTCAACACAGACGCCAGCACCGCTTTTGAGAAGAAGCCTGTTGTTATGTCAAGGCTTGATAAGGTGAGCTTCAACGAGACGGTGCAGTTTAAGCGGTCAGTGACTGGATCTGCTTCCTAAGAACCCTCTGTGACGTGGTCGCTGCTGTAGATGGTAGTAAACGCTTTAGACACCCTGAAGACAGCCTTCCCTCGCTCGGACCCCCTGAGCCCCTCAGAAGACCTGGAGGGGGAGAGCAGCTGTGAGAGCAGAGTTCCCCCGGACAGCAGGAAACCCAGGTAAGATGACCTCTCAGTAGCAAGTCGTCATATATTTATTATCCTTTATTTTTCATGTTTTGTTGACAGTATTTGTAACATGTGATGCGTCAGGTCACGGCTCAAGTTCTCCAGTAAGATCGGTCCTTCTCTCAACATTCCTGTCCTGCAGCCCAAAGTGACCTACTCCTTCAGAGAAGACAGCACTGTAAGTTAATCAGTTTCTCCAATGTATTAACGGCATCACTCAACAGATTAGATCACAGACAATACGTATTTAGCTAGAGGACAATTGCTTCTCATGTTGAGAACACTGGCTTCTCATTCTATTTTCCATAAAGAATATCACCTATTTCTACAGAGCTTGTTGGTGTAGTTTGTTCCCTGCTAATCCCTTTAGTCTGTGCTGCATCATCACAGGTGTTTAACGGCTTAACCCGGTCTGGCCTGGAGAGCTTTCTTGGAGAGCAGGAGAGGCTGCTCAGTTGTCCCCCTGGGACAGCGCCCGGGGAGGGCAGGAGGGCCAGCCAGCGGCCTGGGGCAGACGCGAGGCCTGGGGGGACCCGGGAGAGGAAACCTCAAGGGACAGGTAAGGCTCCTCTAAAAGTTTTGTTTCACCCTGCAGGACAATGAGTCTGTGGAGAATCAGGCATTTCCATTGGTAGTCTATTGATCAGAATCAGAACTTTTTTGTATTCGCTATGCAGGATATACAAACACAGAATTTAGTTTGGCAAACCAAGAACATATATGTAACGTAGTAATAAGGGTAAAACAGAATAAAATATATAATGTAAAATACAAATTAAATACGATAAGAGTAAAAGTGGGCACTAGGGAAGTGAAGTGAAGAAGAATGGGTAAATATAGTATAATATAATATAATATTTTTTTTACCACTGATGGTGTTTAGTGAGAGTGTGTGGGATGCAGATGGGGCTTGAGAGGATGTGGCTTTTCCACTGGATGGCAGTAGTGCCTCACCGTTCCATGCTAGAGCGCTCAGCTGGGCTTCGGTGGACGACTCTGGGTTTCTGTTCGCGTGACGATCTGATATACGGATGTTGTTCTCATCGTGCCTGGCAGCAGAGCTGAGGGTGTGGTTACCGCACTGGGCCTTGATTTCATATCTTACGTTCAACACGAACCATTTGTTTGTCGGTTTGAATTGAACTAATACGATCACAGGAAGGTAACATGCAGACCTGCGTGTGTGTGTGTTACAGACACAGCTGTGGCAGATGTGGCCTTGAACATCCTGTGTCTGTTGATGAGGCAGCAGTGGAGCTGGCTCTGTACAGAGAACATCCAGAAGACCATCAGGCTGCTGTTTGGCACCTTCATCGAGAGGTAACACACTTCAGATCCCATCTTCCCCACCCTGGCCGTACAGGCCAGACGAGCAGCTCTCAGTTGCCGGTCAGCGTATACTTCTTCTGGTGTTCCGAGGCCAACCTTTAACAGTCTGTAAAATAGCATATATAAAGGTGAAATATAGACGGTGAAAGAAGGAGTAGTAGTGTACTACAGGGAGTCAGGTGGCTCAGTGGTTAAAGCGTCATGACCGGAAGGTTGAGAGTTCCATTCCCGGCTGTGTCTATGTGATGTTGTGTTCTTGGGCAAGGCACTTCACCCTACTTGCCTCAGGGGGATTGTCCCTGTACTTGCTGTAAGTCGCTTTGGATAAAAGCGTCTGCTAAATGAACATTTATTATTTAAATAAAAGGTATTGTCATTCAGGAGTAGTTGGTCTCCTACTGGATCCAGTGTAGTCTGAGGTCCTGTCTCCTCATACATCCTGACAGGTCTTCTGCCATTTCCCTTTACGACATTGGTATCAAACTCGTGCCATCGAGGGCCAAGAGGGTGGAGGATTTCACTCCAACCAAGCACTACGCCATCTGATTTCACTAAGGGGAGAAACTCGTTAGTGAAATCAGCTGGTGTAGTGCTTGGTTGACACGAAAACCTGTACCCTCTTGATCCTCCATGGCACAGGTTTGACATCACTGCTTTAAGACATACAGTGGGCCTTTGACCTATTACCGGGAATGGTTTCTTGAGACGACAAGAGGTTTTCAGCAATAAAGTAATGCTGAAAGTATCTGACATTCCATAAGATTCTGTCCAAAAACACAAGGATTCCATGAATGGAAGTGATTAAACAATTGATGAGATCTTTTGGTTTTGTTTCGCAACATGTTTTTGGACGGTGTTCTGTACGTTCATTCTATAGGCCTGTTTTGTTTCATAGCAATTTTGTTAAACGCTGCTATGAAATGTTCTTTACATTTCATTTTGGGGCTTAGTAGTCTGTCAATTTGCCTGCAATTATTGCAGAGTTGAATGGTTTGACCTTTTCTGTAAAATATTCATGCGTCATCACATGTTGAAACCTGACAGCCAAGTATTCCTTCTAAACACATGCCTTGTAAATACACAAGATCTGCTTTCCAACACTGTTCAGAGGCCCCAGTTCACACAGTACAATGGTTCTAGTAGGGGAGCTGTCCCTTAGATACAGAACCTTCCAGTCTAGAGAAAGAGCTGTCCCTCAGAGACAGAACCTTCAGGTCCAGAGGAGGAGCTGTCCCTCAGAGACAAAACCTTCCGGTCCAGAGAGAGAGCTGTCCCTCAGAGACAAAACCTGCCAGTCCAGAAAGAGAGCTGTCTCTCAGAGACAGAACCATCCGGTCCAAAAGTGAGAGCTGTCCCCCAGAGACAGAACCTGCTGGTCCAGAGGGAGAGCTGTACCTCAGAGACAGAACCATCTTGTCCAAAAGGGAGAGCTGTCCCCCAGAGACAGAACCTGCTGGTCCAGAGGGAGAGCTGTACCTCAGAGACAGAACCATCTTGTCCAGAGGGAGAGCTGTCCCTCAGAGACACAACCTTCCAGTCCAGAGGGAGAGATGTCCCCCAGAGACAGAACCTTCCAGTCCAGAGGGAGAGCTGTCCCCCAGAGACAGAACCTTCCAGTCCAGAGGGAGAGCTGTCCCCCAGAGACAGAACCTTCCAGTCTAGAGGGAGAGCTGTCCCCCAGAGACAGAACCTTCCAGTCCAGAGGGAGAGCTGTCCCCCAGAGACAGAACCTTCCAGTCCAGAGGGAGAGCTGTCCCCCAGAGACAGAACCTTCCAGTCCAGAGGGAGAGCTGTCCCCCAGAGACAGAACCTTCCAGTCCAGAGGGAGAGCTGTCCCCCAGAGACAGAACCTTCCAGTCCAGAGGGAGAGCTGTCCCCCAGAGACAGAACCTTCCAGTCCAGAGGGAGAGCTGTCCCCCAGAGACAGAACCTTCCAGTCCAGAGGGACAGCTCTTCCCTCATCAGGGTTAGGTGTCCCCCGGCTTAACACAGGTAGTCATACCAGACCAGCATGTGGTGCGGCTTTGTTCATTCCCACTTAAACTCGCCAACACTAATATTTGTTTGCACGCACAGTGAGCAATTTTTCACTCAGCCTCAATCTCAGTTGATACATTGACTCGGCTCCTTGCTCTCTGAGGCCTAGGGTTTGGCTTCTTGTAGCACAGTGGTGCCCCTGGTTAAAGCCTCTTTGTTATGAATACTCTTAATCTTCTCTCCTTTTTTGCCTGAGAAGCTGTAAAACCTGGTATTTTGATTAAGGAACATACATATTTTATGTGCTTAGTTACCTTGGTTAGTACTGAAATGTTTTGTTTTAATGATCTAAGAACTATATGTGTCATAAAACCAAAATAATGTGATATTTTTATGTTTTTGTGTAATTCGTCTACCTTTAGCCGGCAGTATTTTAATGATCGTAATTGTGAACAGTTTTTGGGGGGCCCACGTGTGAATAAAACATCTGCCCTAGAGAGGTGCTGTTGGGGTTTCAACCTTTGGTATTCTGGGTAGAGTCTCTGGTACCCTGGGTAGAGTCTCTGGTGCCCTGGGTAGAGTCTCTGGTGCCCTGGGTAGAGTCTCTGGTGCCCTGGGCTGAGTCTCTGGTGCCCTAGGTAGAGTCTCTGGTGCCCTGGGTAGAGTCTCTGGTGCCCTGGGTAGAGTCTCTGGGGCCCTGTGTAGAGTCTCTGGTGCCCTGGGTAGAGTCGCTGGTGCCCTGGGCAGAGTCTCTGGTGCCCTGGGCTTAGTCTCTGGTGCCCTGGGCAGAGTCTCTGGTGCCCTGGGTAGAGTCTCTGGTGCCCTGGGTAGAGTCTCTGGTGCCCTGGGCTGAGTCTCTGGTGCCCTGGGTAGAGTCTCTGGTGCCCTGGGCAGATTCTCTGGTGCCCTGGGCTGAGTCTCTGGTGCCCTGGGTAGAGTCTCTGGTGCCCTGGGTAGAGTCTCTGGTGCCCTGGACAGAGTCTCTGGTGCCCTGGGTGAGAGCTGATCAGGAGGGATGGGGTCTGGACGTACACTGGGACCACAGTGTTGACAGAAGGCTCAAAACATAAGCTTGACAAAATGATGGTCGTTCTATTTTCTCTATGTGATGTAGTTGTTTGTTTTCTCAGGAGAATAATTATAGATAACCTAATTTGTGTTTACTCGGTCTGGGGGAAGACTCTCATAACACAAAGTTATGGTAGTAATTGATAGTGAAACGATGACGGGGTTTTTAAAAAGCCTCCCAATTTCTGCTTGTTAAAAGGTGTGTGGGCACAGAATGTTCTGTACCTGTATTTATACTTGAGCGGTGCTTGGGTTTGGACTGGGTCATGAAGTGTGTCGACCTCTGTTTGAATGACCACCAGGAAGGGAGTTGGTTAGTGTAATTCCATTTGGCAGGACGCACCAAAGGTGCAAGACCTGATATGACCCTGTCTTATCCAGAATAAACTCACAACCATGAAGACAATGGGTCACACTGAATCGAAACAGGTTAACAGGCTGGCTTTGTTAAAGGGAGTACTTTTCCCTAATAAGGACTTTGAAAGATGGTTATGAGAAGCCTGTATGATATGTCTACATCCACATGGAAACGGTACTCCTTAGCTCCGCCTCCACTGAGGATTTAGTGTCTGGGAAGGTTCTCAACAGCCAGTATACAGAACTGAAGAACTCTTTTCGAAGTCTGAAACATTCTGGATATATTTAGTGATATGGAGAGGTTAGCTTTTGCCTTCTCCCCCTGCCATGTTTAGGAACACTGAATCAATAGACTGACATTCATTCATTTCAAAGGCTTCGCCACTTTCGTTTTATTGTTGTGATAATTGTATTTCGTTTTTGCTATCGACAAAAGCATCTTTCATTCGTGAGTGATGAAGGGAGGGGATGTTGACTCGCTCTGTGCTGGACCCAGGTCAGCGATAACCTTTGTTCTTGAGTTATGTAGGTGGTTTAACCCACAGCAAACCTTTTGCGATGGACGATACTCCTCGTTGTGGAATGCTCTATCGGTTTGAAAATGTCTGGTTTCTCTTTCTCTCGAACATACACACACACACACATATTTACACCCCTTCAAATCACCGCTCCCGAAGCAGGGATTTTTCAGTTTTTTAGTGTACAGATTTATGTGATTCCAGGTCCCTCAAGCCTATACTGTGCTCAGGGTCTAGCAGGTGCTGGGAGTGAGGGCCGTCTGAGCCTTGCTACACTGAGATCTTTTTGGCATCACTGCTGTGGAGCAGTTCTAAGCAGACATGTTACACAACGCCTCCGATCTGTTTAATGTGCGCGCACACGCTGTGGCGTTTCATCCCTCTGTGTACACACTGTACTCTGCCTAAATGGAACAAGCTACTGACCCAGTAGGGGCTGCACACGTGGCCACCCAATCCCCCCTCAGCTTTTATAAATAAATAAATACTCATTTAGCTTTTATCCAAAGCGACTTACAGCAAGTGCAGGGACATTCTCCCTGAGGCAAGTAGGGTGAAGTACCTTCCCCAAGGGACACAACATCACATAGCCACGTCCGGGAATCAAACTCACATTCTTCCGTAAGGCCAACGCCTTAACCCGCTGAGCCACCTGACTCCCTCTACTCCCTTTTATATTAGGTGTCCCTCTTTAACACCTAGATCTAGATGAACTCGGTGTGGTGTTAGGTATCTATACATGCCCTTATGTGAACCCGCCACAGGCCCTGATAAACACCACACACATGATGTCAAATCCCCAGTTGAGAGCGGGGCATGGTTGATATGGTTATGTTCCCGAAAAAGTTTGGTCCAGAAACCTGACTCGGGGGAGGGTGATATTCTGAACGTTTAGAGGGTCCGCTCACCAGATATACTCGATGATGTGAAGTCACTTAATGTGTCTTTGACATATGTATCCCCATCAGCTACCCTGGAAATTAGAGCCACCTGAGCTCTCTCTCTCTTTCTCTCTCTCTCTCTCTCTCTCTCTTTCTCTCTCTCTCTCTCTCTCTCTCTCTCTCTCTCTCTCTCTCTGCCTCATCTCCTTCTCTCTGTCACCTCTCTGTCTTCACATCATCAAACCACAACCAAATGGCGGTTTATTTCTGCCTTTACCCCTGACCCCTGCCTCCCAGAGAGCCAGGTTCACACCAAGGCCGCGGTCAGCTTCTTTCTTCCTAAAAAGGAATGGTAGCGGCAGCGTGCTTTGCTGTTTGGCCTTGCGCTTCGGCCTGTGCTTAATGACCAGACATGTTCTTTCAGTGAGTGATCGTCCTCTCTCCAATCACCCTGTGGTGTTCTCCTGACAGGATCGTGTACAGCAGGATTCGAAGGCCTGCGAGCTGGGCTCACCCCTGGAACAGGAAGCCTGTGTTTATTCCGTACACACTGACATGTGGTAAGCAGGTGCTGCGTTGTCTGGGGGTCGGCGGTTCTGTTTTCGACGCTGGGAACACGATCAGCTGTGCAGAGGCAAAGACGCCCGTAAGCTGGAGACGTGCTCAGGGAAGGCCTTGTGCTCAAGGGGGAGGCTATTAGGTGGTAAATAGGATGATTGAGGTTGTGTGAAATTGGGTTCGAGCACACCCTGCTAACCAGGCTGTGGGAGCTGTTGTTGTGTGCGGGAGACTGCTGCCTCAGATCCCCTGGCCTTGCTGTTCTGCCAGTAGTAGTAACTAGACTGGCCGGATAGGTTGTAAAGATGTTGGGAGATTCTCTCTGGAAAATCTATTTCTTACTACTGCCTGTAAATCCTGCATAAAACCCAATAAGATTTGTTTGGAGTTGTGTGTCCTTTAGGAGCCTGTTTTATTAGATACAGAGTATTCGGATGGGCAGCTTGGGTTGGATGAGCTGTCATCATCAGACCAGCTGTTTCCCCTCTCCCCTGGGGGGTATTGCACGAAAGTAGAATAAAGAAAGCCAGAATAACTGAGCAAGCGCGGCTTGACCTAGTCTGGCCGTCGTATCCTGGCTTAATTGGTTGCACGTTTGCCAAGCCAGGATGAAAAGGCGCGGCTATGTCAAGCCAGATGTAGGTAGTCAGGATTAATGCGTGTTCACGGCATTCTTAAATAGACCTCGCGATCGCTCACAGAATCACCGATCAGAACATGGAAAAGAGTTACGCAACATATTTCACGGCCGCAGAACAACAGCTCCTGATGGAGTTTTATGAGGAGGAGAAGGATATTAATTAAAAAGGACAATACTCAAGCCATAATAAAAGAAAGAGAATAAACCTGGCAGACAATAGCGGGCCGGATTAATGCGTTAGTATTCAAAAAGTGTACAATCCTCTGGAGCTGTCATAATTGGGCTACAATTAAGCATGTCCATAAGTTTAACTTTTTCTGCGAATGTTACGTAGGTGTACAGCCACAGTAAATATTACAGTAAACCGCAACTTTATTGATGCACAGGTAGAGAAGACGCGGAGAGACTGTTTATCCAATCAGAATGCAGAACACAATGCACGTGGCAAATCCGTGAAGTGAACCGTGATATCGCGAGGATTCACTGTACTGAACCATGATATCGCGAGGGTTCACAGTACTGAACCGTGATATAGCGATGGTTTACTGTAATGCAATAAAACATATTTATGAAACCTCGACGGCAGTTTGACAAGCAGTCTTCATCAGCATATCAATATAACACTTGGCCAGAGTAATAATAATACCACTTAAATCAATATTAAAAGACTGTTGTAGATTTAATTGAAATGAGAAATGACAATATACTAAATATGTGTAAATGTTAAATGCATTATAATTAAAATGATGCAACATATTTAAAAAGATCATGGACATGCTGTAAAACACGTGAATTCCTCACAGGATTGACTGTGGAAATGCAGGTGAATCACTAGGATTAATCTTAGCCTGGCTGTTAGCCTGGTCCGGAGCAGGCTAGCTGCGGAGAATAAATCACCATGGTAACTTGGCCAGGCTAAGTTTTATCGGCTTTCGTGCAACCGACTTGAGGCTAAATTCAGCCAGGATAACCAACATAGCCCGGCTTAATCCCTTATCCTAGTTTTGTGCAATACCCCCCTGCAGTCGAGACTTGTTTTGGGAAGTGTGGTCTCTGGCCCTGCAGTGTCATTTCCTACCACCAGGTGGCAGCATGTGCCTATACCAGCACCAAGATCAGGTTTTCACAGGTACGATGGACATTCCACAATAGAAGGCCCCTGGATGCAGATTATAAATCGCAGAGACGTTTTATTCCATACTTAAAGGTTTTTATTTCGTCTTGATTCTTTGACTTTTGTCTATCGCTGAAAGCTGCAAAGCGGCCATTGCACTGTAGTTCTCAGGCTGGATGACTCGGTTAGGCATTTGGTTCTAGTTGTGTAAGCCGAGCAGGTGGTTTGAGTCAGTCAGCAGCAGTATAATAGGAACCTGCAGGAGTCCTTTGAGAAGGCTGGGACAGAGGCCTTCGTCTCATTGACCTCATCCTTTGGTGCTAAAGGCCAGAGCGCCCAGACGCTGACTTTTTCATCCATTGTGTGTAACTCAGTCCTGTTCCGCTGTGTGCGGGCAGCCCTGGCAGCGGCCAGACACCACCTTGAGGCCAGACCAGCGCTGTTGGGAAAAGGCTGTGATCCGTAAAACAGGCCTGTGTCTATTCACACTCCCAGCAGGAGGCAGGCAGAGGACTCAAACCTGCCAGCAGACACTCAGATAAACACCACTGCAGTGATAGTTTCCATCTTTACTGTACGGACTGATGTAACAGTGCGATAAGCCTTGCTTGGGGAATTTAATTTCTATTTTCACATTTCGAACATTTTGACCTCTAATGAGAATAAATAATGTCTGAATATTGTTTTGAGGGATTCTTAAAAAATGTTTTTTTTTGTATAACCAATATTTTTCTGGAAAGACAATTTTTGTTTTATATGGTCGGCATTGAAATGTCCTTTTGAAAGGGCCAAAATAAATAAAAAGTTTATTGCCTGTACGTAAGAGCTTCTTAATTTATGGCCTGCGTTGGTATCGAAACTTTACCTTGTCAGGTAAAACGCATTTAATGTAATCTACGTTTAGATAAGAATGTGCCCCGCAGTTCAAAGTATTTGTGTTGTTCTGTTGATTTAGACCTTCCTTCAGTTAAATGCCAGAGACGAAAGGCTTTGCCTCATTGTCAAGCAAGTACTCAAAGCAAGCCTTTGGAAGCCTTCTAACGACTAGAGAATTTGTTCTGGGTTTTAGGCACAGGTGTTTGTACTTACTGTACTGATAGAAGAACACCATAAAATGGATGGCCAGTACTATCCAGATAAGTACTGAGCGGACAGGACACAGCAGAGCTCTCATAACATCTAAATGGTGACCAATAAAGCTTAATGCAGTGTCACGGACGAGAAGACATCTAGCTAGCATCCACCGGTAGCTGCGAATGACTAGCGGTAATATTACGAAAGCAGAGCCATGTGCAGGTGAGGGCTGGAACATTCAGAGAACTCTGATTTCTGAGAAAGAGATGTTTGCTGTGTGTCTGGTGCGTGGGAGGGTTTTCTGTTTCCCGGCCCCCGTGCTCTTCCACTCGCCCCTCAACCCGAGCAGCCGATTCCTCAGCCTCCCAAACTCTTGGGCCGCTAAAATAAACACTTGCTGCCAACAGCGGGATGCTAGCTACTATTTCGATTCTGGAAACAATTCCAGCCACCTTTGCACCTTCCTCCCCAGCTGCAGCTGCAAGAGTTTATACGCGTCGTTCATGGCTTGTCATGTTTTCATCTTCAACCAATCAACCGTAGCCGTTATCATGTGGTCTTAATGAGCCCACGGTGCTGCTTACGATGTAGAGGGGATTATGTCGAATTTGGATGACAGCTGCCTGTCTGGCACCTGTACTAATGCTGTGTTAGACTTTTGAACCTACCTCTAACTGCCACGGTAGGCTTCTGGACCTACCTCCAACTGGTAGGCCTCTGATCGTACCTACTGTCACGACCATATAGGCGAAGGCAGTTCAGGCTCGACACTCGGGCACTGCGCTTAAACATTCACACACATCCGTATACATTATCATCACTCACACACCTCAGTTCATATCATCACTCATCCACACATTTCAGTATTCATCATTATTCATCCACACTCCTCAGTACACGTCCTCACTCATTACCTCACATGCACTAGCAGCGCAGGCACTCGGGTAGTACACGTAATCCATGAACACACTTGACTCAGCTAGTGCAAGCCTATTGGGCCTCATCCGGGAAGACGTCCGCGCGGATATTCAAACACTCACCTGCCGATCCGCTGATCAGTGCTGCCGCCCACCACCATCCCCATTCTCCCCCCTGTCTGTCTCTCTGTCTATATGTTGTCTTATCTGTCTATGTATATGTTTGTATTATCAGTCTGTTTCTGTCTATCAGGGGGATTATATATCTCTATTGCTCCATGGCTCTCGTCATACATGTACGCACGCTTGCATCGCTCGAGGCCATAGGAAGTGCCCCCCTTTTAGACATTCCATTCCGCCAAAGTAAAACATATCCCATGTCATGCTTATCAATAAATCACGATTTATTGCCAATCAATCACGTGAGCGTCTTGACTGAACTAGGTTCCTGATCCTGGGTGCTCTGGCAGAATGACTGCTTCTCCTCCTGAGACTGTTGGCAATGTGGCTTCATCTAAGCCAGTTGTCAGCTCTTCAGATATTACACATTACAACCCCTAGTATTAGTATGTATGACCCTAAATCACTGGGGTTGTATCTCCCAAAAATTTATCTCCTAACGATTTTTATCCCAATATCCGTATATATTGTATCCCAACACTCTATTTTGATTTTGTGCATTTATTTACTTATTTTACCCCCATTCCTTTATCCCTGTGTGCACTCTTCTACTCTTTTACCCCACACCCTTACCCCTGTGTGCTTTGACGAGACTGTGTTCCGTTGTTGCTGAAGAGTTTACCCTCGGGGATCAATAAAGTCATCTGAATCTGAATGTGAAGCAGGAGCCATGGAAGGAACAGCAGAGTGTGGAGTCTGAGAGCGATGGCTTGCCTTCCACCAGAGCTGCAGGACCGGCTGCAGGCTGCGTCCACCATTACGGCCAGGAAGTCAAAACAGTTGAAACATGTCGTTAGATCCGACGCTCATGGAAAATGGAACAATAGGGCTGCTAGTGTGGGGGGAAACGTGATTGAAGAATCGAGGCTTTTTTTTCTTTCTCCAATGCGTTACATAACCACATCTGTAATGCGTTATTTTAGTTTTCATTGGTCTTGTCTTCCTAGCTGAAATGATGGATCGGGAATCTAAGGTCTTGTGTAATCCTTGGAAAAAACAAAGCATGGATGAAATGATTTCACTGTACTGTGTATGCAACTATATTTTGGGGGACACTAAATTGGATTTATGGCTTTAATGTGATTTTAGGGTCTTTGTTCTAGTCTGGGTGTCTGTGAGTTTCCTTTCAGATTCTTGGCCTCTTATTCGTTGGTCTGGGACTCTTGAGGTAAACGTAACGTATTCACAAACGTGTAAATCCTTGTTTTTAACATGGTTTATTCATCGTTAAGGGAAAGACTGAAAACATTTAGCGAGTTTTGGGAAAGGGTTAGAATAATTGGAATAATATATGTGCAACGTCATGCCGTTCTGCTTCTAGCTTTATTCAACCTGTGCTGGGCTGAGGTCTGTTGGTGTCTGATGCAACGCTACCTTCACAATCACTATTTTCTATTTTCACTACTATTTTCGCTCCAGAGCGTCTTATAGCAAGTACAGGGACCCCCCCCCCCCCAAGGCAATTAGGGTGAACTGCCTTACCTAAGGACACAACTTCATTTTGCACGGCCGGGAATCGAACCAGCAACGTTGTGATTACTAGCCTGATTCCCTAACCGCTCAGCCACCCCACTCCCTCACTGGATGTTTAATGTTGTCGCCACATTTTGCTGCCAGGCTGTTTCAGACAAGTATATCCATCCGTCTCCTTCTGTGTGCATCCCGCAGGTGGCTGGATGTGGGCTCGGCCCACCTGACCAGCGCCCCCTGCTGGGTGATCTACCTGCAGGTGTTGCAGGAGGCGGTGTGGCCCGGGGGAAGTCTCCCCGCCCAGCCTTCCTCCGAGCGCAGCCCCGCTCAGACGGAGGAGACCAAACAGCAGTGTCTCAACTGTCTCCTGCAGCTGCTTCCAGGTCAGTTCATCCAACCAGGGCGCTGCAAACACAAACCAATGGATCTGCATTGCGTGCTCGACACTTAAGTGTTCCTAACCTGTGTTCCTGCCTGAACTCAGAGTTCATCACTGACATGCTGGGTACAGAGAAGTACAGACTGAGCTTGAAGACAGTGCTGGAGTCCCTGCAGGACCCCCACATCAATAAGTAAGTCCCCCTCTCCCGTTTCCTCCTCTCCAGTCACAAAAACACAGGTCATGTAAGCATGTGAGCTTGATCTGAGTGGGTCTGTCTGCTGTCTCTGTGGTTGAGTACAGGCACTTGGTCTACTGCGTCTGCGACCTGCTACTCGAGTTTCTGATCCCGGAGTCTTCCCAGGAGGACTTCCAGAGGTCTCTCCTGCACAGCCTGTCTGGAGACGTGGAGAGGGTGTCTGCCTCAGCGTGACCACAGCTCTCCCCCCTTTCAACCCCCCCAACGTCCTCTTCGGAGAGCCCTCTTTTGATCTGGAGTTCTTTCATTAAACGATAGATGAAGCAGGCGCACCTGTGGGTCATAATATGGGCCTTTCGTGTCCAGCCCTTGTTAGAGGATTTACTCTGTCCCAGCAGTGCCCTTGATATACTTCAGCTGAGTTCAGCCTGCCCCCCCCACCCCCCCCACCCCCATCCCCCCCATACCACCCATCCCTGCCAATGGGGACTTTCCCATCACCGTGGTGACCAGGGCCATGCCTGCTGGGTCCATCATAATGGGGGTTTACTGGAAGCGCTGCTGACGTCGGCATCCACCCTCCTCCTCTTAGACCATGAGAACAGAAAGTTGGATAAAGGATGACACTGAATGTAATATTTAAACTCAGTCATGTTGATAGTTATTCGTTTTATTGTTTTATATATTATAGTATTTATTTCCATATGTATTTATTTATAGTATTACAAAGGCACAAGTGTATATCTGACATTATTAGATCAATTGAAGGTGAAAGTACTGTCCTTGTGGGCCTGTTTGACAGCCTGATGTCATACTGCCCATGTCATTCTCAGGCTTTCTGCAGTGTTTGACATCAGTTTACTAGCGTAGTTCATCTGTTTTGGCAAACAAACCAATAGTCAGTATTCTACAGCATCCTATTTTTAGGAGATGAATAGCTAGTAGGTGATGTTGTGTGTAGACATCTCAAAACATCTCTGTGTTTATTAAAAAGATTAAACCAAATGTTTCAGGCAACTATGTCAGACCGTTGGCCTCTGAAAGTGCTTTTTGCCTAATCCCTCTGATCAACTTTGCTTGTGTTAACTGGTAATGCTTTTGACCATGCCACACGGTTAGAGTGCATCTGTTTTGATACCCTGCCATGACTGGAGACTTGTATGGAATGATGCGGGGAGGTACCACATTAGATTTGGTGAAAAATCACCTGATATCATTTGTATCCCCTCTTTTGCTGGAAAGGAGTAAATATCTCCACATTTTATGAGGATGTTCATTGTGATAAACGGACCACAGAAAAGAACACACATCATGGTAGGGCAGACTGAGTTAGAGGGAAGGAGGTACAAGTTAGATTTGGTGAAAAACCGCATGAAATCTGTCTTGTACTTGAAGACAAAATGCGGTCTACGCAATTACATTTACATTTATTCATTTAGCAGACGCTTTTATCCAAAGCGACTTACAGTGGCACCCTGAGGCAAGTAGGGTGAGGTGCCTTGCCCAAGGACATAAGGTCATATGGCCACAGCAGGGGCTCGATCTCACAACCTTCCGATCATGAGGCCAACGCCTTAACCATTGAGCCATCTGACTGCCCCCCCCAAAATTAGGCACATTCTTCTTCCTTCAGATTGTTATTACTACTTGGACTACCTGTCTTTAGGCTGAGCACTGATTTGTCAGATCAGTGACAAGCTAAATGAGACATTTGAACTTTCCCTGAACTGCTTTCTATCAGAGCGGTTTACAGCTACTCGTGGTCCTCAGAATGTCTCCATAACTTCCCTCCTCCATCAAGACCCAAAAGTCTGTTGTGGCTCCCCAGTTTCCACGGCGTCTGGCTTGAAGAGTTTGGAGCCCAGATTGGATGTAGTCGTGGCTGTCTGTCAAACTGGGGACTCGAGCCAACACTATGAGATAATCATATGGAACCAAATTAGACTTTATTGTATAATCATTCTTGTATGGATCGTTCTAAAATGCCTAGGAAAGTAATCTAATTCATCTGTTGTCCTCTACTCGATCACTTTGATGCATTTCCTATATGACTGTGTGTATTGCACACACCAAAACATACACACGTTACACTGTATAAAAACTATGCTTTTAATATCATATTCAAGGTACACAGTGTTTTGAATCAAGATATTACATAACTGCCAATAGCCAAATCAAGATAAATAAAAAAATGTAATATTTCCACCCTCAGATCTGTAGAAAGGCATGATCATTAAAGCATGCAATTGGATGAAAGGTCCGTAGACGATGTTATCTCGGTTCCATGCTGCCAAAGCATGCTGACTGAATGACGGCGGTGTGAAGCGCTCTGGTCCTCAGAGGCAGCCATGTTGATGGAGAGAACGGGCCTCCTGCGCGCCGGCTGGCACGAGAACCAGAAGACAGTGTTGTTTTAGGACGCGGTGACAGCTAGGAGTACTACACGCCTGTCACGTCCCTGCTGAGACCAACGTCGAGTCAGTCGTTCGAATTACAGAACGAACGCGCTTGTGTTTCAGCGTTATTGACGCTTCGTTCTATGATGGCTGTTTGGTTGGAAAATATGCTTGCACAAGCACTTGACCTGACTTTATTCAATTGTCATAGTTCTGTGCCGTAATAAGCATAGGAACAGTCCCCAATCCGTCTCTTTAACGATCTCTAATGCAGGTTGACATGGTATGAAACTCAAGGCCTGTGGTGTATGTGCACATCATCACTCCTACAGTTTCGAGCAGACAAGATCATCGGGAGCCTTTGCTAATCATGGATATGGTCGTTTGCTGTACAGGAATGTCATGCTTCTCTGGCAACAGACAGACTCTGAGGACTCATTCCACAGACAGCGGTAGCAGATTCCAGAAGGTTTTCCGAACAATTAGGGGTTTTAATCAAGAGCAAAGACTCTGACGACTTTACCATTTCCACAGTCATGACGATAATGATGATTAGATGACAATCGCCATCAGATGTAGTGTCATGGATACCAACCTAATTCCCGGTATGGGAGTGAAATTAGCATTCAGAAAATTAGGCCACACCTTTAGTAAAGTATGTGAAAATATTTTTGTAAATTAGGTGATAATTTAATCATCAAATTCCCACAATTTTGAATGTCTGGACTGAGCATTTGGTCATATAAATAATATTATCCAACGAGTCTTTTTCACCATAGACCTAAACAATAATGCCTCTGCCCATATAAACAGAACTATTGGTTACACAAGACCAAGAGAGGACTGGAATAGCTGAGATTACCTTCCAATACAAAGAGATATTTCAGCTGTTGCAGTTAGTTGACTGTTTGGTTTCTGATGAAGGATGAAACTCTTGGTAGTGAAGTAAAGACAAAAACATTGCACAGGGTGTCATAACTGTAACCCAGAACTCTAGACCAAATTATGCAAATTATCACCACGTTAAGCCCTTTTCTGTGGATATCTAGTCCATTCCATCATAGTTCCTCAAACAAAGGGCTGGGTTGCTAAGAGGCTGGGCATTTCAAAATATAAGACGGGATATTTAGACGCAAGGCTCCCTGGTAAGCAGTCTAATGAGAAGCCAGTGAGCTCACAGCGGCGGCCAATAGGAGGCGAGCACAGTGGCGTTTTGAGTGATGCGCTTAATAACCCCGCAGGTGGGGACACTGCTGCCCTTGCTGGCAAAAGCTGTGCCGTGGCAATCACTTCCAGTAAGACCACGGCAGTAGCTGGCGGAGTTTGCCAACAGTCAAAGGGCGCCAACTAATTCCCCTCCGTTCTTTTCTCCTGGGGCCGAGGTTGTGTGATGTGCGTTCCAGCGTTCTACGGCGGGGCCGAGTCTTCCTCAATAACGCTAATGTGATTACCGAGAGACCCGTCTCAGACATCAGCTTCGACACAAGGGTGGTCACACTAGGTAAACACATTTTCCCGTGTCTCCTCGTTTCAGTCTAAACTGATTCGTTTTGTTGCCCTTTTTCCACCGTGTTGGATTAACTATGAGTCACTTTATTTGAAGTGAGTGACACCGAATTTAGACTCAGCCCTTGTTTGAACAGAAATGAAAAGTTGTTTTGCTATGTTTATTTTCCATGTAATCTTTCCCCAGTTGCTGTCCCTCAAAGGAGGGGTCAGGTCAGGTTTTTAAATTTGGGGAAACCTTGGCGAGTTACTGCTTTTGTGCCGCTTCCAAATGTCTCATGTCAATGCCTTTACAGGCAGCCCACACAAGATGATGCGGACAGCCTATTGACATCAGATGCAAGGAGCCGTTTCCAGCGAGCAGGGATCTCTCACCCTTTGTGGTCCTTGACTACACCGAAAACGCACGTCTGGCCTTTTCGAGTTTTCGAGTAATAAACGTCACGATTAATGTCGGGTCCCTCGAAGCAACTCTTGGCTACGCGCTTGGCTTTTCGACACGTAGCAAGATAAACTGTTCCGATGATGTCGGTGTTTTTAGCTCACGTTCATTTTTTCTCGTCTATGTCCTCCTTGTCATCTTGCATAAGAGAGTGCACATTAGACACAAAGACAGCCCCCCGGAGGAGGAACGCAGATTTATTCGCAGTTGTGAGGTGGAAACGGACAAGGGGACAGGGAGGACAGGAAAGCATAATGTTCACCTCCCCCAACTAAATACAGGATGACTTTCAAGGATTAAGCCCAGAGCCTGCTAGCATTTAAGAGTCTCCCCTGATGCACTCATAAATGTTGATACACGCACCCCTGACCTCCACCCGCTCATCATCTCTATTTTTCTCGGTTGTTAAAGTGTCTTGTGGTAGTTTGCTTTCCAGCGTGCATATCTCAGACCTTGCTGAACGTCTTACAGTGGCCAAACGGAACGATGGCATTCTGTGGACTCTTGAATAGTCCTCGCTAAGTGCAACGTGTTTTGGAGAAGATTAGAGGCCGACATGGGGTCAGTAAAATTTACGATGCAACTTGAGCCATCTTTGACCCGTGCAGGGGAATATGGGACGTTCAAAGGGACTCTCCTCAGAGACTGGTGAAATTGCTCTGACTGTAGTTTATGTTGTTACCTGCCAATAACCCCACTGCCCAGACACACGATCTGATAAAACTAAACAGCACCTTTACGTAAAATACGTCATAATTCGAAAAGATAGCCAGGGAAAAGGATTTTCATTGGTTAGGGCTTGAAAATGTTTCTAGGATTCTTTTGTCTAGCAGAACATCAAAGGAAACCACAAACAGCAAGGTCACAAGGTCACAAGCTGGAGATGCCTTCATATGGCATCATGCTTCTTTAGGTTTGTTGTGAACTCTTACCGACCCGAAAGTTTGTTAGTGATAAATGCGGTTGTAACGTAGCTTGTCGGCCTCCAGAGGGCATAGTAGACTCACACACTCGATCATCTGCGAGGAGACGAGTGTGTGAGAGTTTATCAGGAGGTGGCAGTGGAAGGCAAGTTAACGTGTCGATTCGCTGAAATGGATATCTCACATTGCTGCCACTCTGTTCAATACGTTGCACTGAGAACTATACTTTATTATACTGATACACTAACTTGTGTTCATCAGCTGTTTCTTCACTTTAGATCCGAGACGCATGGATCCATATTTCCCTTATGATCATACTTCCCTTATGGCAGTGGTGTCAAACTCGTGCCATCGCGGGCCAAGAGGGTGCAGGTTTTCGTGTCAACCAAGCCCCTACACCAGCTGATTTCACTAACGAGTTTCTCCACTTAGTGAAATCAAACTCGTTACTGAAATCAGCTGGTGTAGTGGCTTGGTTGACACGAAAACATGCACCCTCTTGGCCCGCGATGGCACGAGTTTGACACCTGTGCCTTATGGAATACACATTGAATGTGCATGGGTTGATTATGGTTGGAACAATGGCAGAACTTTCACTGTGGATTGAGAGGAGCAAGGTCAGAAGGTCAAGCCTTTGTATGTTGCTTTGGATAAAAATGGACTCCAATCCCTCATTATCCGTGAGGATAAGAACCAATGAGATTCTGCATCCTAGCAGTGCACGACAAAAACAAAAGTCTATGATGGCCAAAGCCTAAAGGAGAGGTCATAAGCCATGTCTGTATTTTTTGTTTTATTGAGGTTGTGAGCAAGAGACGGACATCTCCCAAATCTGCAATAAGCTGTTGGACCTGCATGAGAAATCAACTTTGATTCCAACAAATGTTTGGGAATGATCATTTGCACTGTATTGTAAACTAGGAATTTAATGTTGTACTTCCTGTCTGTGCATTCCCCCTGTCCTCTCTAGTTGATGAGAAAGCTCCACATGCTGAGAATGTGGAATGTTGGCCGGCCATTGAATTGAGAATTAGGCTATTCCACAGAGGACCAATGATCTGTGTGGAAGATCATTTTACATGTTAACATTCAAGAGGGATTTCACAAACTGACAAATGGCGAGTTAATGTCAGAAAATGTTCTAGAAAAATGCAATTTAGTAGTTGGACAAACGGACTGACCATGTATTCTATCATCTTGGGGTTCCAATGTTAACGAAACGTCTTGGGCTTCGAGCGAGAGTGTAGGTTCAGCTCTTTTTTTCCTGTTCAACACAACATCTGATAGTTTTCTCCGTTGACACTGTGTGTTTCTGTACTCTGCAGAGCTCTGTCAGCGCTTCTCACACAGAGCTTCGTGTTGAAAAACAAGAGATGACGTGGTTTAGTGAAGAGGACACATGGCTTCTGACAAGGTGATTGAAGAGGAGGTGAAGAACAAAGTTACTGGGGACGGTCTGTGTGTTTTCTCCATGGTGGACACAGTGGGTAAGATAAAACGTGCAAAGCTTTGAACTTATCCTCCATTTCGCAGAGAAACTCTTTTTTCCAACGAGGGGGATGTTCTTTGTTCTAAGCGAGAAACCCTTTTGGAGGGTCTGTCAGGGGGCCTGTTTTCAACGGCGAAGCTGTGTTTTGATATGACGTGAGGCAGAACAGTGAGAGAGGTCACAGGGTCAGGAAGCAGTGTCCTGCTCCTGGACCACTTAGACAGGGAGGGTCCTTGGCTTGATGTTGTCCACGTCATGAGCTTTGGTCGTCTTCCTTTTATTTCTCTTTCTCGTTTTACTGCTCCTCCTTCCTTTTTCTTGACCCAGTGACTCATGTCTGGATTTTGGAGTTGTGGGAACCCGTCTTTTCCATTGTGGAGAATCCTGTAGGTGGACTTCCTGTGTAAACGGCCACTACTTAATGTTACCTAAAATAACTGAGTCATCTTTCACTCTGGAAAAGTGTGTCCCCATCTAATGCTGCTATACAATATCTAAGTTCTCAGTGAAGACACAAATAGCTTGTGCTGCAACCATAGAAAATATACTGTTAACTTCACAGTGTTTTGCAATTCAGTTTGGCTCTACTAATGTTTTTCCAATTCAGGCCAGTTTGGTAAGTTTCCCAAAAAAGCGTACATCTTCGCATCCTTCTATCTAAAAAAGCAACGTTTTATCTCAATTCCTGCCCATGGCCAACAAACTGTCTGGGAGATCTACACACAGTTGCAACTTATTAGGAGCTCTGTAATATAGTGCTCTTCTTCATCTGCACAGCGCCAAGCAACCACTGGAGACCAAAACAACCACACTGACCCATTTATTTCTTTGTGGATGTATTCAGTCGTATATCATACATGTGCAGACGTCTCTCACGTCCCCCTGCCTTCTGGAACAGAGGTCGCTGGTGAACTGCGGTGGACTGTCCGGGGGACCTGTCAGAGATGATGCGGATCAGATGACCGTGTCCAGCTCCGAGGACCACTCGCCCTGGGATCTCACGTCAAGCAGCTGTTCGGAAGAGGAAGGAGTGCCCTCAGAGAAGCTAGGTGCAGCTTGCTCTTGACAGCAAATCCCTAAACAAGTAGGCCGACGGATCCTACACTCACAATAACAGGAACTCCTTGGGGATATGGCGTTCAGACCACAGTTCCGGTAGGGTAGTCCAGCTAGCGAGCTGCTCCGACCTTATCATACACCAGAAGTCTGGATGATGACGAAATCTCTCTCCTCAAGTGTCTTGCCTCTCAAAGAGGACACATCAGCCGACGTTCAAACTTGCAGAAGGAAAAGAAGACAAGCTGTAATTGGATAAAGGTATTTCGACTGTACGTGACCGCGCTCCAGACATCCTGCCTGTTCCTCCGACACAAGCTGCAGCTGTTTGTACGGCATTGAGGAGAGCTGTCCAGGGGGGTATTGCACAAAACTAGGATAAGGGATTAAGCCGGGCTATGTTGGTTATCCTGGCTGAATTTAGCCTCAAGTCGGTTGCACGAAAGCCGATAAAACTTAGCCTGGCCAAGTTACCATGGTGATTTATTCTCCGCAGCTAGCCTGCTCCGGACCAGGCTAACAGCCAGGCTAAGATTAATCCTAGTGATTCACCTGCATTTCCACAGTCAATCCTGTGAGGAATTCACGTGTTTTACAGCATGTCCATGATCTTTTTAAATATGTTGCATCATTTTAATTATAATGCATTTAACATTTACACATATTTAGTATATTGTCATTTCTCATTTCAATTAAATCTACAACAGTCTTTTAATATTGATTTAAGTGGTATTATTATTACTCTGGCCAAGTGTTATATTGATATGCTGATGAAGACTGCTTGTCAAACTGCCGTCGAGGTTTCATAAATATGTTTTATTGCATTACAGTAAACCATCGCTATATCACGGTTCAGTACTATGAACCCTGGCGATATCATGGTTCAGTACAGTGAATCCTCGCGATATCACGGTTCACTTCACGGATTTGCCACGTGCATTGTGTTCTGCATTCTGATTGGATAAACAGTCTCTCCGCGTCTTCTCTACCTGTGCATCAATAAAGTTGCGGTTTACTGTAATATTTACTGTGGCTGTACACCTACGTAACATTCGCAGAAAAAGTTAAACTTATGGACATGCTTAATTGTAGCCCAATTATGACAGCTCCAGAGGATTGTACACTTTTTGAATACTAACGCATTAATCCGGCCCGCTATTGTCTGCCAGGTTTATTCTCTTTCTTTTATTATGGCTTGAGTATTGTCCTTTTTAATTAATATCCTTCTCCTCCTCATAAAACTCCATCAGGAGCTGTTGTTCTGCGGCCGTGAAATATGTTGCGTAACTCTTTTCCATGTTCTGATCGGTGATTCTGTGAGCGATCGCGAGGTCTATTTAAGAATGCCGTGAACACGCATTAATCCTGACTACCTACATCTGGCTTGACATAGCCGCGCCTTTTCATCCTGGCTTGGCAAACGTGCAACCAATTAAGCCAGGATACGACGGCCAGACTAGGTCAAGCCGCGCTTGCTCAGTTATTCTGGCTTTCTTTATTCTACTTTCGTGCAATACCCCCCAGGGCTCCTTGAAGGCCTCATCTCTGTGCACGTCCGCAGAGTCAACACAGGACACTGCTAACACGAACCAGATGCAACAACCCTGGGCCGTTAGGTCAGCGCACTCTTCAGTCTGTGATAGTGGGAGGATGCTTGTGCTTGTTTTCCATAGAAGGTCTTCTCCCAGACGTTAGCTGTCCGACACTGGCCTGCGCTAGAGGCCGCAGCGAGAAGGAAAAGAGTTTAAGGATCCATTAAGCTAACTTTATTTATGAACTAAAAATGGAGCTCAGACTGAAGAGGTTTACCTCAAAAAATATGTTAGTCTGCTTCAGCCTAAT
This sequence comes from Neosalanx taihuensis, assembly GCA_030340665.1. Taxonomy (NCBI): domain Eukaryota; kingdom Metazoa; phylum Chordata; class Actinopteri; order Osmeriformes; family Salangidae; genus Neosalanx; species Neosalanx taihuensis. The sequence continues at coordinate 5,159,031 of CM059310.1, forward strand.
CTCAATTCCAGATGTAACGTCCACTTGTGCTTGTGTATAAACAGCCCATTATGGGATGTCCTTTCCTTGGAAGCTCATAGACAAATCACTAACATTAGATGGTCAGTAATGACCATTCGCAGTAGTAGAACTACATTACAGAAGTAATGTTTGCTGCCTGACTTTCTCTTGCCGTTTCTGCAATTTAGATTCCATTTCCAAGGTTCTATTCCCAAGGTTCCATTTCCAAGAGTTCCATTTCCAAGACCCTCCATCTGCTTGCGTGTTTTTGAGGAATTCCCCCATCAGTAGTTCCCAGCTGTTGCCTGCCTGGGTCTGGCCGGCCAGTCAGTGGCCCAAAGGTGCGGCTAGCTGTAGCCACCGAGTATGAGAAAAATGTCATCTTTAGCAGACACATTGACCGAAATACACAGTTGCTTACAAAACACATTTGCTACGTACAGTGTGTAGTACATCTATGCCAGTGTTTCCCAGGTGCTTCATTGTATAGTACAGTAACATTCATGGTTCAAGGGATGAGGAGTAGCCTCATTAGTGCTGCTGGCTGGTAGGTATTGTTTGTGAGGGGAGGCTGGGTCCTTTTGGCCTGGCCATGGAGGGAGACTGTGTTCCAAAGCCCAGATGGTTCATACTGACTTTCATGTTCATCTCCAGGTCTGGCAGCCTACATCTTTTTGTCCAAACGGTTCGCATCAACCTTTGCCCCATCAGCTGTGCGTCCAAACCCATGGCAATCGGCAGACAGGAAGCAGCTGTAGCTCAGACTGCAGGTTAGCCTGAGCATGGTTAGCCTCCAGTATGGTCAGCCTCAGCAGATCCACAAGCCCTCAGCGCAGGGTGGTTCAACACCTAATACCACAGTATTGTTGATTGGAAAACCACAGAGCAGGATAAATAGGTCATACTCACTTAGCCATTCTTATTAAAAAAAAAGCGAGACAGTTCCTAATGCCGGGTGTTTTTGTATATTTCAATGGTAATGTTGTCCAGAGTGTGTCAGACAAGCAATAACAGTAAAGGGCAGCTGTGTCTGTAAAGACTCATCTGAACATGACCATGTCCTGGCATAATATTTATTCAAGGGGAACCAAATTCTTGCCTTGATTGTAATAGTTTCAAATTCAGATTTGGCCTATGCAGAATGTGCTTGGCCACTATTTGGAATGCGGGGCTGTAGGAATTAGTGCAAACTACCAGCTTGGACAGAAGCTTTATGTTGTATATTCATAGCCTGGTGGCATTTGGTCTGAGGGGTATTATTAGTGAGCTGGTTTGGGCTGGGTCAAGGCTCTGGTTTGGTCTCTGACATACTCGTCCATATGTGGTACGCCGTTCTGAAACCACCTAATGGCCACTCGTCCTGGTGGAAATGAGGCTTCTGTCGTAATTATAGCCACTCTACTCCCACAAAGAGAGTATATTTACATTCTTTCTTGCATCAGTTAACCCACGGGAAGACCCTGGGGCGTAGTGTTTCAATTTCAACAGAAACATGTATCTGTTTAAGAAATCTTTATAAAGCTGAGGCTTCAGTGGGGTGTTATGCATGGTTTCTGTCATTCAGAGCCATTGAGTCGCAACAGAATGAGATGGAGTTTATCTGAGTTCCTGATTCCCTGAATCAAGATGAGAGACACCAGTCCAACCACTGGTTTTCTGTGAAAAGTAGATAGTACAGAAGTTTGGCTGCGTTTTTTTTGTTAATGATTATGTCTGTCATGAAGATTTTGTGAGGAAATTCAACCGCTTTGAGTTTGAGCTGCATGGGCCACCATCCGCACAGCCGCTACACTTGGACTCTTCTCCTTTCCAGTGAAATCCCTAAACAGGAGGCTGGAGGGAGGGAGGGAGGCCAGTATCAGCCCATGATATCATGGGAAAGGAAGCGAGCCGTGTTAAACGTTCCTGAGATCCAATTTATGGAGTGTTTAGGTTGGATTTCCACTGTTCGTCACTACAAGTGGGAAGAAAAGGCAGAGAGAGAGTCGAGGCAAAGACAGTGGTGAGGTAGTTCACACTAGTTGAGGAGGTACAAGGCCGTTGTGAAAGGATAGGTAATAAAATAATTGACAGGAATAGGTCTTTTTTTTTCTCACACTCATGGACAAAATGACATCAAGGAATCGGATCGCTCCAAGCCCTTGTTCTTCCATATTGTGGTCTCCGTAATTGCTCGCACTTTCCAGACGGTCATTGTCGTGGCCCTGTGAAAGTGCTGTCATGTGTGTGGCAGACAGAATTTTAGGGAATGTTTTAGTCACTTGGATCATGTGACCCCTTAAAAAAAAAAAGACACCTCGCTTCCTGAAGACTTCGTCTCTCCTATGTGGGGAACCACTGACGACGAGATAAGAAACGAAGAATCACACGGCAACTGAGTGAGGCTTGTTAGGAATAAGGTCACCAGGTGAATGCCTTCAGGTGCCATGTGCCGCAGTACGTGAGTGCGTCATTTTGAAATTCGTGCCCCTCTTTGAAATGAAGTCATCTCGGGGCGGAAACAGCATGCAGTCACCTGGGCCGACTGCCCATTCCTGACAGTTAAGAGAGCACAGCTGATCATCTTATATTAAGTCTTCTGTTTGCTTTCTCTGGTTTCCGAATCAAAGGCCTGAAGACTTTTCCTGGCCAGCCAAATGAACAGGTGTGCGTGGGTGGGTTTGTGGTGTGAACGTATGTATGCCCATGTGTGTGAGAGGGCCAACGCAACTTAGTTTGGCACGAGCTTGTTCTGTGGCATGTAGACATAATTCATGTGCACATCCCTATTGTGCGACAGGAAATCCCCATTATCCATGTGTGTGAATGCAGAGCGGTTGAGGAGAAAGTAGGCCACTCAGTGGTCAGCTAACATTGGACAGGCATCCAGGAATCCCTCCCTAACAGTAACTAGCTGAGCCTTCCACACCCTCAGCTGCTCTGCCAAGATCCTGAGTATTCCTGCTCACGCTCTCTCTCTGACACACAGACAGATACACACACACACACACACACAGCCTTGGAGAGACAAAGAGAGACAAAGAGAAAGAGAAAAGGGGAGATAATGACTCCGGAGGGGATGCTGGGGCCATAACCTTGCAGCCGAGCGTTTTCCATCTCCCCTCCTCCCAGCGCTCCAGCGATCCTGAGAAGGGTGGGGCTAATGGGCTGCACCTGCATCAGGCTGCGAGGCAGGAGGCAGGTTCCACCGCCTGGCCAAGCGGCTCTCTCTCTCTCAGATGGGAGCCAGGGCCAGGGTCAGGGGTCACTGCTTCTCAGTTCTGCATGTCCAGCAGTCCATTACAGGAGGACATTTACTCAGGCAGGGTGTTAGACTGAGAGCGTCCAAAATGGCCCATGGCCAATAGGCTTTAGAAATCGTTGGCCATGGTTGACAGTGAAACATCCAAGTCCAGCTCCTAATTGGCTGCTTTTTGAGTCAATACGTTGACATTGAAAAGTTGTCCTACAGTGTGGGGACTTCCTGTCCATCTTGAGAAGCAGCATGTGACCTGAAGCAAAGCTATATTCCCTCGAGCAGCAGACCAAAGCTATTCATTCAGTGGAACAGCAATTACTTTGTTTAATGTACCCGTGTGTAATAAGAGATTAGACCTATTATTAAATTACTGTCTTCACTGGAACACCCTCATCTCCAGTATACAGCCTCCACCAAGTTAATCCATCATAGCGAAAGAATCCAGCCAGTGTTGTTTTCTTAGCTGTCTACAGAATGCTCCAAATCATCTCAGTAGACTACAGTATGTTCCACACATTAGGCCAGCTCACAGCTCAAATACCTCAGTACGGCCTGGCTCAGCTGAGACCCAGTCAAGAGACAGGGGAAGGATTTCCGCGTCTTTGTACAATCACGAGGACACCATGACTACAATTGGCCTCTATGTGGATGTGTTCCCAAATATTGACATCCACGTGTCCATGGTTCAATATAGTTATCACGAAGAATGAGAGGGCTTGCTTTCTGGGACAGAAACGATGTCATGGCAGTGGACCAGCAGTGCGTGCTGCTCCCAGTATAAACCACTCAGCCTGTCCACTCATCAAAGCAGGAGAGAAGGCAGGGGAGACATCTTAATGGGACGATTATTTATTTGATCCTTCTGCTGCTTTTCAGACTTCTCTTTGTCATGGCTGGATTGATGTCAGAGTAGATGGTAAATAGCTGTGGAAGCTGCGGTACAGTTACCTAATCCCCTGGTGTTGAAGGTGATACGGAGTTCCGAGCAGGTGTGAGTGCAACGCAATCACCTCTCAGCGGGTCTCTTGAGGCACTTGAAGAGGCCGAAGAGTAGCTCGGCGCGTCTGCCTGGCCTTTTGCTCTCCGTGATGGATGAAGGAAAACACCACCGTCGGTGAGGAGCTCGCGTCTATTGGAATGATAGGAAGCCAGGAGATCTCAACAGGAGCTCGCGCTGGCAGCATTCACGGCTCGGTCCTTCCCCTCACGCGTCTCCCTCTGTGCTCTGTTGGATTTGGACGTAGTGGCTTCCGGATCTCACACGCATGATACCCAGACATACAGTATCTCACATTGCATGGATCCCCCCCCCCCCCCCCCCCCCCCCTCAGAGCTTGGACAGTGACTGTCTCAAGAAAGGTTATAAAGCATGATAAAGCGCACCTCGTTCCCTCCTCCGCTGGGGCGCTGTGGAGGAGGCGAGAGAGAGAGAGACGGAAAGAGAAAGAGAGGGACAGAGGGAGGGAGAGAGAAAGAGAGGGAGAGAGTGGGGCAGAGAGAAGGAGAGCGGATGGGCGAACTCACAAACAGGCTGAGCGTTATGTAACAGGCCCAGAGCAGCTCTTCCTCCCCTCGGTGTGCCGTCTCAACATGACAGTAGTTATGGGCTGGATCTCAAAGGGAAGTGTAAAAAGTGACATACTCTGTCATTTTAATAAGCAGCCAGAGGGCATAGCGGAGTGGCTCCGGCCTGTAGCCTCCTCCATCCAGCTGTTATCAGCCCAGATAAATGAAGGCGCAACTGGTGTTTAGAGTAAGGCAGCATCGTAAGGCTACACACCCATGCGGCAAGGCTCAAAAAGGTCCGCGTCAAGCTAGACACGGCCGAGAGAATGTAAAGGAGAGGATGTCGTTCGTTCATTCAGCATAGGAGTTGATTCATGGGGGAACCTTACCGTCTACACAATACAGGAGAACGTTCTTGCCATCTATAATCCGCTGATGACAGAGTTCTACCAGATTCAGCAAGGCAACCGTTTTTTGCTTCAAACCACAATGAGTAATGAAGCAATTTGCACACAAACAAAATAAATAATAATAAACCGCTTCAGTCTATTCGTCCTCTTAAATGTCATTGTTGCCTCCACATAAACGAGAGGGTTCAGAGCTGAAAAAGCCGGCAGAAGCCTGGATGAACTCAGGTTCCATTCGGGGGGACTCTAAAGCAGGGGTTCTTAACCTTTTTGACCCTGAGGCCCAATTATGTCAGTGCAGAAATATTAACACTGTAGAGATTAATTGATCTCACTCATTTGTATTCAATAATAGATCAAATCCATGTACAGTTTAACATGCTAACAAGCTAAAACCTTAAGTAGTTAAGTTAAATAAATAATACAGTGACATGATAGAATGTGATCACCACAAAGATTTTTATTAAGCTTTCATTAACTAGCTTCAGTTCACTTGTTCAGTTGATAACCTATGCAGTCCCACGGCCCAAGCGGCCCACAGGTGCAAAACTGAAAGTTTCTTGCGGCCTTCTAGGTAATGCTCGCAGCCCAAGTATGGGCCGTGGCCCTAGGGTTAAGAATCACTGCTCTAAAGGATTGCCGAGCAAAGCGTAGCAGAAGAAAAACCACAACGATTATGTTCCGGCCCATGGGGTCGACCAGGGCCACTTCCTCTGCTCTGCGAGCCGAAGGAGAAGTCAAGCAGGTACTCATTCTTCCTCCGTGCGTGCTCCACCTCAGGTTCTGAGATATAGAACAGTCCGCTGTGAAACATCGTTGTAGAGGGGTTCAGCGATGGCAGGTCTAGTTGGACTGGTGGGGTGTGAGTGAACTGTGTTTGTTGTAGTAGACACAAACCCCGTACCCCGAGTTGTTTCGTTTGGCGCTGCCAGCCACGGATGATTAATGAGGAGCCGTCCCGCAATGCGTGTTTAATCTATATCTCCTCTCAGCAGGCAAACAGTGATGTTTTCTCTGTAGGTTCTGTTACCAGGAGGTACCCTCACGATCCTGGCCTAACAGCATTTCATATTTCTGCTCTATGATGTCATCCATCACCACGTGTGACGGTAAAGGAATGGTAAATAGAGGATCACCTAGCTACGGCCCTCTAACACTCACGGGGCCATGGCTCCTCTACCATCCTCATTCATCAGCTCAGACATCTGTCCCCCCCTCCCCCCCCCCCCCCCCCCCCCCATCTGTCAACTGTCCCCTGCTGTTTTCGCCTCTCACAAAGACACGTGCAAAGGTATACACTATAGGAGTGCAGTATAAATATGTGTTCTACAGGTCTGAGGATTTATCTTCTCAGACTGCAATCCTCAAAGCCAGGGAGTAAACACGCTATGATCCATCACCGAGGCAACTTTACTGGTGAGATGTTGTTTTGATGGTGGGGAAATGATGAATAGATGAGTGAGATCAATCCAGAGCTCTGGTGTTTTACAGTGTGCAATACCAGTATCGGCGCAGGCTAGGGGCCATGCAGACACCTGCACAGCGGGGCTCATCGGCCCCCTTTCCTGGCTTTCTCAACTCACAGACAAGAGCCCGGTTCATACTCTCACTCCCTAACGGTGAGAAATCAGCGTCATTCATTACGCCAACGAGTTCACTTCTGGAGGACGTTGCCGGGGACGACGCTCAAGGATACGGTGAGCCGGAGATGCGTTGATAATCGATCCAGGGCGTAAATCAGTTATTTCACGCCCTGCTGGGTTTTGGCAAGCCATCCTGCAAAACTGAAACGGCACACCAGCATGGCGAGGCTAGAAGAAACCCAGAGTGTGATATTGCCCACAGAATGAGTCAGAGGCCCGGCATGCAGCTGCACTGTGCTTGGGTTCACAGGGTTGGGTCCCTGGTGGAGCGAGCGGTGGTGAGCATAAACGGTAATCTAGCACTCTCCATCTGACTTACTTTCATACCAAACATAGGTACGTGCATAACGTTCTTTTTTTTATATCTGCAAAAAAATAAAATAAAAAGCTCCTGTTGGCTCGTATTTAATGGGCAGATGGTAGACCAGGCCCTTACTAATGAATGGTTTCATACAACATTATACATAAAGGAGTTGCAGGCCCCACATGCGCTATCAAAGTCTGAATGAAATGGCTGGTTGTGAGAATACTACTCCCAGAGTGCATGACCGCCATATTTGGCGCTCCCAGAGGACTCTAGGTTTCAAGTCCAGCACCCCTTCGAAAACAAGGCCTATTAAGACTGAAACAAGCATACCAGAAACAAGAGGTAATCTTAAAAAAAAAAAAATATGAAGAAAATTCTAGAACATAGCTCGACAAAGCCTCCCTGTTGGTTTTACGTTACCCATTAATCTGAAGGCAAGAACAAGCGGCTTGATGGATGATGTCATGTGTTTTCATTCTGATAAAGTGTCTGCAGCTGAGGGCCTGGGATGGACATCCACCCCATCTTTCTCTTCGCACCCATGGTGAAAAGCACGCACAAAAGAATGCATGTTCCCTCTGCTGAGTCTTTGTGCTGGTTGGGGTTTATGATATCGCAGACCTGTACACATTATTAGGTTAGAAGGGCTTTTGTTAGAGATTAAACCCGTGAATTTCGATGTTTGGGTTCAGAGGATGTCTTATACGGTAGTGCCAAAGCGAACACGCATGACGATGCCATGTGACTGAGGAATGATACCCCGTTGGCTCACTGCACCAACACTTAAACGCGTAAATCATTTCCTGCTTGTGAGAGAACATCATTCTTCAACCTGCGTTTACCAAGGTCATAGATATCCATAAAACCTCTGAAATAGTTTTTCCAGACAAAAGTCCTGCAATTGTGGCAGAGTCGCTCCAAAGCTATTTGAAAGTCCTAGTGAGCAGAGGGAATGTTCTAATTCTCCCCAAGGTCAGCAATGGGAGACCAGTAATGAGCGTAACTAGGGGTGACCTCATGTAGAAACACCATCCGCTGGAGATAGCCTGTTCAACAAGGTTCATTACATGACGTACAGTACTGACCTTCTCAGAGAGCACAGCCATGTCTTCCATTAAACAAAGCAGAGTGGTTTACAACCTGCCATTCAATGCCGTTTTACATGTGTGTAGAACCTTGCAATAGATGTCAATGGCAAGGATCAAATCCTTGACCTGGAGTCTAGACCAGCATGTTTGTATTCACCACAGAGATCTAAGTAAGAGCTGTAACGAAGGAAGGGTCCCACAGCTGTGTTTGCTAATAGGCCACTTGACCAGATTAGGGTAGTGCTACTCAACCCTGGTCTTGGAGAGCTGCCATCGTGTAGGTTTTCATTCCAATCCTAATCCATCACACCTGATTCAAATAATTAGCTGGTTCAGAAGCTGATTCATGTTTTTTGGAGAAGGGGGATTGGATTGACAATCTTCCAGGAAGGTAGATGTCCAGGGGCACGGCTGAACTGCGCTAGCCTACTCTCCACTCTGGTCAAGTGGCCCTATCACAGCGCTAATTAGGCCTAATCCTGCGAGGGTCTTTTAGAGTCACGCACACTAAGGATTACGCGTCCCCGTGGCCCGTCGTGATGAGGCTGTGCATGCTCAGCTCTAATGGACCCTGTTTCCTTCCTCCCTCACTTGCAACAAAAGGAAGGTTTATTAAACGTACTGCGTAGACTGCAGTGAAACTTTTGCCAGCGATCGCTCCGTGAAGGACGTGACTTTTGATTGGCCAGGATGAATGGAATGGGAAGGCCTCGTGGGGGCTTTGCGATCTCAGGAGAAATCGCTGTAATTGGCTCAGGTAGTGAGAACCGCTTTCCTGTGCTGCCCTGTAGCTGGTTGAACTTTATCAATTTTAAGACATGTTTCACGTACCGTATTTTTCGGACTATAGGGCGCACTTAAAAGCCTTACATTTTCTAAAAAAAACGACAGTGCGCCTTATAATCCGAAGCGCTTTATACATTTATATGGATTAATTCTGGTTTTACATTTTACATTTCATTTAGCAGACTGTGGTGGGAGTTTTCTGAGAATCAATCCGCTCGACTAAAGTTGGGTGAAGTAACATGTTACTGTTTATTACAAGTAGCAAAACAGGAAAACGTATGAGGATTATTGAAGCAACGTTACACACATGTTCACACACAATGCACAAACACATGAAAGTTACACAAAGACAATACCATACCGTTCCAGCTAGCATTCTAGCATGGAACCCTGGTCTACATCTCCAAAACCTTGGAGAGGTCCAGGGACCACCAGCACTACGCAGCTGATCGCCCTGAACCCCCAAACATACTTTCAACAGACCATTTTATAGTCTCAGAAGTCATTGGTCTATCACAGACATGCAGTCTGTCCCATGTCTGTTCTCTGATTGGTTAAATCTCCAAAGACAATAGAGTAAGTTGAATCCACATTATCTCCAGACTTCACATCTCCAATGTAAATGATTCAGGAGGTATCTGCCCAAAATGCTGTATTGTCTGGTTAGTAGGAAGGATCACAACCCCCATCCTGACAAAAGCAACATTTACATTATTCAATCAGCAGAGCTTCACAAAAGAGCATCGTCACTCATCAGAGCAAATGGCTCTTAAAGAATGCAGGCAACCTCCTGTTCAAGAAATGTTAATTGTACAAACATTGGTCAAACATTTTCACGACACAGACGCTTTTATCCAAAGCGACTTGGTTTTGCTTACTGACCCCAGCATTACGGCTACCGTAGCCAGGTGCGTCGCGGAGTAATACATACTGTGCTTCACCATAATATTACAGTGTGTGTATAAGGATCCCAAAGTGGCACCTGTCAAAAGACACGCTTACGACGCGGATTTATCTGACTGTTTTTTTTCCCCGCTTAATGCGCCTTATAGTCCGGTGCGTTTTATATATGAAAAAAGATCGAAAATAGACCATTCATTGACAGTGCGCCTTATAATCCAGTGCGCCCTATAGTGCAAAAAATACGGTATATTTAAAATGTCCTTTATTTATGAAGTTGCCAAATCGGCCTATTCATTGAAAATACCAAGGGCCCTATCTTGCACCCAGCGCAATTGGCTTCACACACCAACACATGTATCATTCCTATTTTGCACCCGATGCACAGCGGATTTTTCCGGAACTTGCGCTTCGCGCTTGACACTCGCGTTTCAGATCGTGTAAATAGGGCCCAACATGTGGTTGTGTGTGAATACGGTCCGTGAAGTAAGCGAAGGGGCTAAATGTTCATACTGAGGGATATTTTAACCTCAACTTGGCAATAAAATCAGTCTGAATTATGCAGTGTGTGTAACACCCGAGGCCTCTGGTGTTAATAAGAGACCCCAGGCTTCAGACGGACATTTATGGATTGCTGCTCCAGCGCCAGCAGTGCTGGAAGCACACCTCCTTGTACTGAAGGAAACTAAGGACGCAGTCAAGTCAACTGCAGTGTGACAGCAAGCTCCGCCGTCCTGTCAGCACCTACAGCCCCAGTCCTACCCTCCGCCTAGGCAGCAGCAACACAACCCCCTCGGCGCAAGACTACCTGGGAGTCCTGGAACGTCTCAGGGCTGAGGAAAGAGAGATACTCTGGAATGAAGGGAAGCGAGGGAGGTAGGCCCTCAGGAATCACACCCTCCGGTCCTCGCGGGGTCCATGTCGGATTGGCCAACAAAGCCGGTGTTGTTGCTGAACATGTTTGCGATGGAGAGGAGACCCTGCTCAACGCCACGCATCTGCTGGAGATGTTGCTGCGGACAGGCGCTGCTGAACGCTGCTGCGTGCTGGCGCAAGACAGGACACGCAGAAGGTTTTCGGGTTTTAGCACCAGAGTTTCCCCTGGCCGTGGAGCAGTTTTTTTTTTACTCTTTCCTCAAGATTTGTTTTAATTCTGCGGAAAAGAGGGTTTAAATATTAAATATCGTTTTCAGTTCGTCAAGTGGATTCAGTCCCGCCAGACCATGTAGAACATTTTATGTGCTTCGATGACAGAGATTAAAGATTTACCCTAGATTTTTCCAGGCAGGATTCCTTCCCCCATTCACCCATGCTGGCGGCGGTGATGGTCTTTAACAAACACGTAACTTTGTTTTGTAATCTACCTCTTCCACATCATCCAACTCCTTCCTGTCAGCCTGCCTGTGGTGCAGTGTGTCTTGTTACATATTGTAGCGCCCGATAGGCCCCTGGCCAAGCCACCCTGCGGCACAGTACGCCGGCACGGGTCTGGTAATGTGAGGCGGGCTCGTTTACAATGCCGGAGCGAGGAATGAAAGATGGGAACGGAGTGAGGTCAGCGTGTTCGCCTCAGTCCGTCTCCCGGCTGCAGGTGAAACTGATTTTGTCGTTAGATTGGTCCCTTTGATGGTCTCCTTCTCCACAGGGCAGTAAAGATCAGGCTGGTGCCCCGGAGAAGTTATGGCTTCCAGATTTGTAAAAGCACAGCGGATGGCAGTGAATCCAACCCAAAGAGACAGGATTCTCTTAACTATTTGTTTGTTTCCATTAAAGGTAATTTCGGAACGCTGCCAGGAATCAACCTTAAGTAAAGCCGTGGGCCTCTTTGTGGTTTGAATAATATATTACGTCATGGCCCTAGCATTCGATTCTGTCTAGGCTTCCATGTTTTGTCTTGTACTACATCAAAAGAGGCTGGGGAATTATGCTGATTGCTTGTCGATGTGAGTTCAATTTATACATATCTTTGGATAAAAACATCCATCCACCTGCTATCAATCATTTTTGCACATTCTTCTGCCCCAATGGAGGGGGTGGTTCATCTGTCAGTACCCCCAAACACTTCTGCTTTGGGCAAACGGCTCAAAGGGCTTTCAAAAGGAATTGCGAGTGAGAATCTCCCCTCCCCAAAACACATCAATTAACTGAGACCGCAGGCTGGGGAAGATGGATCTTGTGTTTGGAGAATGTGAATGACTGTTCATTTAGGGCACGGTGTTCTGGACACAGCTGTTGTTTTGGAGAGCATACGTGCCTTATCCTCCTCCATCGCTGCATTTCCAGAAAAGTAACCAGAACAACACGGGGAACGATAACATTCTCGAAACTTGATTAAATGTTTTCCCTCCCACCTCCAAAGAAAGCATTCACGGCCGCCCCGCGCGAACGAAGCAACACGCAAAATGGAGGGAGAAAGTTCGCCGAGCGGAGGGACGTTAACTGGATGACTGGCGTATTACGAAGAAAACTGGCCATCTTTGTGGAAGGAGAGCACAATCGAACCCTCTTTCGCTATTAAGCCTGTACGAGACAGTGTGGGCCTGTTAAAGCGCTGAGCAGTAAATATTGATCTCTTCTGGCTAAGGTAGAGCGCCACAGCTAGGCAACCACCCTTTATTGCCCTGACCTACCATAGGTTACATAACCAAGTTTCCCCTGAATGAAGTAACGCCAGGGTACACAAGTTTTGTTGGCTGTCTTCAGAACATATACAATAACACAGGCTTGGTAACGTGTCGAAGCACATGCTGGGTCCGTTATTCCAACGTGCCTCGTAAGTGTAGCCTAGAAGCAGCCGTCTCTGTTGACAGCCTGGCCCATCGTGGCGTCAACGGGCCTCGCCACGGTAAACACATCCCTCTCACCCACCGGCTGGTTTGTCCAACCTTTCCTTCTGATCTTCCTGACGCTTGCATGCACATGCGACCAATTATCTGACCTCTTGATTGAAAAATGTTGTGTTTGTGTTCAGACACTCTGGCGATGTTAGGCGCAGGGTTTGATAAACAGTCCCGTCCCCGGAGGATTATGGGAAGTGTTACGCACGCTCTGCCAGGCCTGCAGGGGGAAATGTCCCAGCAGGAGAGAGAGGGGAAGGAACTTGACAGAGCATCCGTGACCTGCGTGTAGACGAACAAATATGAAGCTGTAATTTACGATGGTTCAGCCAAAGGCATCTGCGTGGATGCCTATGGAAACGGTGACCCGCTTTGCAGCCCTACTCCTCTTCCAAATGCCTAGCTGCCTAGCTGTGGCCCTCTTTTAGTGTCCAGGGACAGAGCTTAAATATTTGGTTTGTTCACTTCGTTATAGCTGACCCAGTTCTGGGAGCATTTTTCCAAGACCAGCTAAACCCACAACGAAAACCCTCAGTACAAACAAATGTGATCGCAATTAGCCTGCATCCCTGTGTGTTAGGTGTTTGCTGTGTCTGCTTATGTCTGCGTCCACGGACCCGGACCGGCCTCGTTAGAGTGAGCTGTCAAGGCCCATGTGTGAGGTTCTTAAAGATGACCCTTCAAATAAGGTTTGATTTAGGGTTATATTGCCCGAGCAAAACTATAGCACAGTATGTCATCTATCTATTAATAGCGAGCGGTAAGTGGTACCACGGAGTGCTCTGCGTGTGTTCCATCCAACTCCCTCCCTCCCTCCCTCCCTCCCTCCCTCCCCCCCGTTTTTCTCTCTCCCCTTCTCTCTCCCTCCCCTCTCTCTCCCCCATTTCTGTCTCCTTCTCTCCCCTCTCTCTCTCCCCCCCTCTCTCTCTCTCCCTCTCTCTCCCCCTCTCTCTCCCTCTCTCTCTCTCCCTCTCTCCTTCTCTCTCTCTCTTTCTCTCTCCCTCTCTCTCTCTCTCTCTCTCTCGCCCCCTCTCTCTCTGGCATGGCTGAGCCCACAGGTCATGCATAGCCTGCAGACCGAGCGATCATCAACGTGGAGCAAGTCCCTGACTTGCTGTTGAGAGCCCACACCGCGTACTCACAGAGGGAAGGGGGGAGGGGGGGGGAGGAGGAGGAGGATAGAGAGGAGGGGTGACATCACCTCCAGAGCTCCACTTCTGAGCCAGAGAACTGGCATTGCCCCACACTTGCTTCTCTCCCTCCCTCTCCCTCTCTCTCCCTCCCTCCCCCTCCCCCCCTCTCTCTCCCCCTCTCTCTTGCTCTGCTCGACAGTAATGACATGAATCTGGCTCCACTGAAGGGGATTTTCTGGACCAGTGTTTGTTTCTTTACAAGTTCTCCTCCCCTAGTCTCAGTCCTGCTGATACTGTGGCCATATCAGCCCACTCAAACAAGTTCGATCAACAGATAGACTTGCCTGCTGAATTTACTCAAGGACAAACAACGATTTTGTCTTTGTCAGCATTGATCAAACTATCAGTTGTCGTTGCAAAAGCAGAAGTGAATTTATGATGAATTGGTACTCCTTCTTTAAAGCCTGACAGCTATGTTAAATGATATGTCCTTGATGTGATTCCACAAGGTCTTTGAGGGGATAGAGCACATGTCTTGCTGACGCAGGGCTTTTATAATAGACAGTTGGCCTTAGACAGCACTCTATGTCTGTGCTTTGGCATACGGGTTGAAAAACAACTAATCAGAACTGGTTACCCTGCAGCCTCAAACACAGCTCTGACCTACTTTCACACAGAGATGTGGCTGTGGATCACATTTATGTCCATATGAGGGAATGTGCTCATGGCAGGAGGTCACATTTCGTGAAGCTCGAAGGCTGTTTCCGATACACATGTTGCACTTTATCAGACCTTCAAATCCTCAGGCCTCTCTGGAGCATTCAGGAACCCCAAGGGCGCAACCATTGGGGTCAAACCATACAACCAAACCTGCCCCCCCCCACACACACACACACACCCGTACCCCCACCCCTCCACCCCTTCTGAGAAGTCGACCTACGCGTGGAAATCCCCAGTGTCCTAATGTGCTTGCCGTGGTGGATGAATGTGTGGTACTATGACCCTGGGTTGACCCTTGACCTCCTCCACACCACCACCCCCACACACACACGCACACACTCTGCGCATCCTCATTACCAGGTGGGGCCCGTTTGCCGCCATCTCCCAGCGTCAGGGCCTCGCTCGCCCCCTTACGTAACAACCTGGAGCCCCGGTGATTTACTGTACAGGTGTTGTGAGGCTCTGTAGGTAGCGCTGAAACCATAAAACATCTTCAGTGACATGTTCGCTGAGGAGCTGGGGGTTGTCAGTGAAGAGACACGTTCGGGTCAATCTTTTTACCCCTCTTCCAGACCGCTTTTCAGTTTCGCATTTTGCAGATGGTTTTCGGGCCCTCTCCTCGGCACACACAGCGATTGCTCAGAATCATTTTGTCGACATGCCGATTAGTCGACAGATATGAGGTGTTCGGTGATGACCACGAAGTGTGTGTGTAGGAGTTGTGGGAGTGTGTGTGTGTGTGTGGGACATGTAGAGTGCGTGTGTGCGTGTGTGTGTGTGTGGCTCTCAGGCGAGGTCCATGTATGATTGTTAAAAAGAGATGTGCGATGCCTGAGGCTAGTCTTCACTTCTGGTTTCTCCCCTCTGCATCTCCATAAATCCCATTAAAATGCCTTTAAAGTCTTTTGACTGATTCCACGTCAAAGTATCTATAGCTCAGTGTTGCCGGAGGAGTCATTATGTAAGAAAGAACGTCAAGAAGTTATTTCAGAGAAAGTTTTGGGGACTTTATGTGGCAGACCTTCAGCCGTTTACTCTGGGGGAATCACTATTTCAGATTCTCACCAAAACACATCTGCTCATTATAAAGTTAGTTAGGTGATGATAGATAATAGATAGATAGAAGACAGATAAAGGGCAGACTGGATGAAGAAAGAGGGAATGTACAGCGGGGGAAAAAAGGAGAGTAAGAGAGAAGTGAGACAGATTGGGAGCGACAGAAATAGAAAGCCCATCAAACGTTAAGCTGGAGGACTGAAGGGGAGTTCATACCTTACCTGTTCTGCACTGCCACTTCCCACAGACGAGTACACGTGTTTTTTTACTGCGCCGTAAACTTCCCGCTCTTGGAACAGATCTTGTCATCCAAATAAGGCTGTTTTACGACCCCTCCTCACACTAGATTATTTTGCTTCTTTCTGACATAATTCTTCTGGGGTTTTGTTTTTTTAATCGCTACTCTCTATTTTGTGAAGTTATTCCCCATGAGGGGAGCGAGGCATTTCTTTCGTACCATCAGCTCTGATTGCTCTGTCCTACGGCCAACTGTGCCATGTAGAATTATGTCTGCTCCTTGTCGCCGTCCGCAGACACTGTGTCTGTTTGTGATTATGCATGGGGTTGGAGGGCAGCTCTGATCATGCGAAAGTGCACACTGCCGCGTCAGGCTAATCCAGTTGAACAGAGATGCCCTCCGGATGACTAAAACACAAAGCGGCTCTCCCTGAACGTCTCAGGCGATGTGAATCTCACGTTAATAAGCCTCCGGTCAACGTAAGAGTGGAGGTATGGAGTGATCTGCTAGTTAGCCTCCCAGCGAATGTGTCTGTTTGGGCGGCGGATGCTTCAGACGTGCCTTGTGATCGTTCTCTGATCTTGTCACACTTCTGCGCCTCACTTGGTTCGTGGGACGGGCTGTATTTTTTGAACATTCTCATCACCCTCACTTTTGTCTCTTTTTGTAGACGGTCTCTCACAACTAGATCCAGAATAATAAAATAATATTTCTTGATGAGAAACATGATTTTCTCAAGGGCTTTTTAGTGGAAAGAATCTGTGAGGATTTCCCTTGAGATGGGCTAATGTCAAACTAAAATAGCCTCTGTCAGGGACCAAGAAAGGAAAATATGTTTTTCATTCTCATTATTCTCATTATTCTCATTATTTACCATTTTATATAGACAGCTAAAGGTTCCGATATTTCCACGACCTCCCATTCTCAAAAAGATAATTTAACAAAGAAATGTGACTTGATAAAATACTTTAACATCGATGTTCCTTCCTTAGAGCAGACTGCAACCATTTACATATTCTCAAAACAAAACCCCCCCAAATAGGAATGGTCTTCTTGGAAACAGGTCTCAATGTGATGGATGGTCATTATTCATGGTCTGTCCCTCCCACCAGTCTTTAGAGTGTTCTCCTCCACACAAGTGTCACTCTCTCCAGATGGATGGAGCGATACAGTGGATAGGTTCAGTCATCCTCTGACATGCACCACATGTTTAGGTATGTCGACAGATCTGCACGAGAGACTGTGCAGCCATGCTGTTTACCACATGGTGAGGTATCCCATGAGCACCAGGGTCGATTTCCTGGGTGTGATGGTTCACTGGCTTGTCACTCAATGCCAACATACCTCCTCTTGACTCTATGTGACAGTGTACAGCATCAGGGTGGAAGGTAGGACATATGTAACATCAACAGTGATTAGTCCTTTCCTCGCAGCCGCAGGGTAAATATTGAAAATGCAGTTCGAAGATACAGTTCGACCAAAACTGACATTGTTTGTCTTTTTAATGTTTGGAACGAGGCAACAGGGTGAACGTCAGTAGCCTGCTGTACGACCGGCAGAAGTGATTTACGATGTGTTGTGGGTTAAGGCTGGTTTGGTTGAGTTAAGAGTGTCCGTCACAGAGAGCGACACTTCCCAAGATCTATTCTTCAGCCTGTCAGCTCTTTAAGTTGGATGGCTGCTTTTAAAAGAGGCCCACATATCACAACAAACCTCAAGGCCGCTGCTTACAAGCTAGTTTATGTGCCCTGACCGTCTTATCTCATCATTCAGCTAACGTTTCTGCGATCCAACATTCAGATTCGGATTGATTTTCGAACACATATTGTTGGTTGATGATGTCCTGTAAAGAAACTGCACGGCTGCGACTCTATGAACCAGCATCGGTCCTCTCTCTGCTCATTGTTGCTGCTGTTTGATGGTTGTTCCAGCACTCCCAGGGCCTGAAAGTCTGAGCGATGCTGGTCTTATATGGGGGTCGTGTCCTAGATTGCGCCTGTCAAGACCGAACAACACATAAAGTCTTATTACTGGTTCCAAATGTGCGGCCGCAGCCCCGATGGTTCAGATCCAATCCGAAGTGTTGCCAATCACACCCAGAAACTGTGTTCCTCTGCTGTGCTTTTCCCAGGGGTGTAGGTTGGATTACATGACTTTCCAGACCCAGTTTGGAACCCTCCGGAGAGCGTGTGCGGTTTTCCTGTTTTGACGTCTGTTTTCACTGCCAAGCCATGGAAACGTGAGGCGGTGGTGGGGGGGGCTTTTTGCTGGGATGTTAGGGTGGCTTTACGTCAGCGCTCCAGTGACTCAGTGCGCTAGCGGATGACCGCGTGAGCTGAGAGGGTCTCAACAACACAACATGCTGGCTGAGTAATCCTACTTTGGCCCATAACTCTTTTCAAATGTTCGGTGTTTCCCGCATTAAGTTGACCCACACCTGGAAACCATGATACTGAAGTCTATAAACACACGGGAAAAGGGAACATAACAATAACTTTGCTCAGGTCTCCATCACAGTGATTTCTCTTTGGTTTTGAACAAAACATGACATCTGCTCAATGAGGTTGTATGTGCTTGTGGGCTCCTCTTGAATGTCTGTCTGCCTATCTCATCTGGGTTGCTATGTTGACGATGCCCCAAGGTAGCAACGTTTGTTCAACTGAATCTTTAAGTTGAGGTTCTAACCAAAACGTTGACGGACAAGAACGGAACAGGAATGGCTCATCTTAAAAGGAGAACGTGCCAGGACAATGTCATGATGCATGGGGTAGTGAAAGACATCAAAAATCAAAAGAAGAGTTTACACGATGACACAATCTAGAACAAGCGTACAGGGGTCGCCATGGGAACCTGGGATGATGTCAAGCAATAAACAACAGGCTAACAAGATAGTAAGATCTTCTGTAAGATCATTCTGTAACGTCCACGTACGCGATTCTGATTGACTCAATGTATTTCTAGTGAGTCATTATTCTGATGGCATCCAGATGCCGACAGACGTTTTGTGGCCAATTGATGGCTTTTGTTTGGGTGAGCTCCACTACCTGGCGCTAAGTGAAACAGGATTTACATCATGAGGCACAGCCGAGATGAGGGTAAATGGACATGGCTGTCTGCCAGAACAAACATATTCTTTTGGCTCGTCAGTCAGGCTGAAGTCTTCTTCACTCTCCTGTCAAATAAACAATCACTCTGAAGGTAGGATCGCCATGACACCCAACCCCCCCCCCCCCCCCTTCATCGCCTTGTCTCTCCTAACAGCTTCAGAATGGGCAATTCTCACATTTTTCGACATTGAAATCCCGCAACAATGGTGCATTGAGTTCCTCGCTCGCTGACAGTCTCTGGGCTTGACTTTTACAGGCTTAATGAGAGGTGTGGATAATAGCTACAATAAGACCCACGTTACAATACCTCATGGACTCAACGAGCATTACATTTAATGGCTTAATTGTGTTACTTCATTGTATACCCTCTGCCATACGGAACAGGTGTTTGCAATAAAATAGTTCTCTCTGCCTCCCCCCTGTGGTTTATGAGCTGGGTCAGTCCTGCTGGGCATTGATACCCAGTTCATTAGGGATCAGTTTTGAGTCAAGGCCTTTGTGATGTATGCCAGGTGACTTTCAGCACATGCCTTTTCTAACAACATGTATACGTGTTTGTTAAGCTCCAGCGAAAGCGTGGTCTCAGCGAAGAAAAACAATCGAGAGCACCAGAAGAAAGCTGATCCTAGATGGATTCTACAACCACGTGGCGCTGCAGGAACACCGACTCGTTTCCTTATCCACTGACGCCATGGTTTTGACTGTGATGTTAAACTGGTAACTCTCATCTGCCAGAATTTCCAGTGTCCCCCCCCCCCCCCCCCCCCCCCAAAAGGACATGTTTGCCAAACATGGCCTTAGTTCGGACGCACACCGAGGATGTGAGACAAGGCAGGTTGACTCACAATGCTGACTCTTTGTCAACGTGACAGTGCTGCTCTGAGGTCACCCTCCCAGCCTTGTTCTGGGGTGATGCTGGATGGATCTACACACACACATTCATACAGTGTAACAGACAGCAACATTGCCCAAGCAACATTAATTTAAGTAATGTAATTCAAATGAGGAAATGGTTAAGGTTTCCTAAACACACTTCAAACAAATACTAAAGAAGTACTGGTATTTACATTTACATACTTTGAGCAGCAAGTATGAATGCAGCTATGTTGCATCTTAAGTACCAATGCATTGATTTATTGTGGCCTGTGTTTCTAGTAACAAGAGAACAGAATGATCCGATCCCCTCGGATGACAAAACGGTTCACACAGAATGTTTGGTTCCGGATTTCACCCGACCAAAACTGAAATCTCTTTTAATGGAACACGTGCGAGAAAAAAAAAGGAAATGTTTTCATTCCGTGCTCTTCTCCAAGTAGATTAGATCCAAATGTAACCTTCCATTGCCGATCACTTTCTGCTGTCCAAGTGTGTGCTTCATTTGAACAAGTGTTCCCTGAATTCAGGATGTTTTAAAGAGGACTAAGTCCGCAATACTGCTGAGGCCTGGTGAGATCACAATAAACAGTTCAGCTGTCCCATTGCTTAACAACAGCTAACCATATGTCCCTTGGATACAACCATATCCAAGCCAGTTTTTTTTTTATTCAAACACAATCAAACACAGCATGGACCTCATCACAGACCTCAGACTTTATGATACACTGTTATACTTGTTTAATGGCTAGTGTGTGTCGCAACAAGTTATGTTCTTCCTCCAGCTCTCCATTAAAGACTGAAAGGAAAAACAAAGTGCAGAAAACTGCTCAAGGGAAGACTTTATAAGACTGGCATAAGTTGTGTGGTTTAGGTTTATCGTTAACAGTTGAAAACAAAGATACCTTTTCTGGAACAGTCCTTTCATATCCAGCACTAAGAACCAGTCTTGTACAGTTAGCCCCAGCAAGACGTAAACTAAGGACAGTGTTAATACCAATTTGCGCAAATGAGTACAGCGCCCTACCCGCAAAGTTTGTTAAATATCGCCAATGAACGTATTTATTTGCAGCACAGGAAATGATGGAACTGTATTTTCTCAACGCCGAGCCTGTCTGATGGGTCATGGACCAGAAGTCTCCCACGTAGAGTACAAGCAGACATTTGTGTTCACAAGCTGCCTGTCAAGCCTGAAGGGATTTACGAAAACTCACTGTACACATACTAGACATCTGTCCTCATCGAGAACCACCTGCTTGTATCTCGAACCTCTGGTCCCATGATGACATGCAGTACCTCATACCATCAACGTTCATGTTTACGAAGTGATTTTTAGCCGTATGGAAAATACTTCTCTGGAGTATTGGAAGACGCTCATGCGTGTTGTAAAACATGACAGCTCGCACACCTACGCGCCTTCACGTGTGTGGGTGCTGGCTGCTTTCGAGGTGGCCCCTACCAGGATGAGGGGGTCAGCGAGAGGGTGAGAAAGGCTTGTGGTTTTCTTGTCGTAAGTAAACTCTCCCTGCAGAGCTCCGTCAACACCTGAGGATGTCCTCACTTGGCGCCCGGGGGCCGTGGCTGTGGGCCGGGACTGCGGCCGCCCCCGTTGCCCCCACAGGATGTGCATGGGAAAGGGATCTGGGTCACGGCGCACCGCCTGCAGGCAGGCCTGTGGGTTTTTCCATTGCTCAAGTTATTTCTGTCAGTGGATCAACTGTGGCTAAACAGGCATGTTTCTGTATTCATTTACCACATTGCTGCTATTTTTTTGAGGGAGTAGAACCTGCTCACGTCACTTGCCGGTGTACTTGCTGCTCTGCAGCAGGGTGCTAGGGCTGCACTTGTACAGGGCCACACAGCCCGCCTGCTGGTTCTTATTTCTCCCCGGCACTTACGCTAATCGATCAATTAGCGTCTGTGATTGGTCACAGGTTTCTCACTGCAGTCCACCAGTCTCTGTTCAAAAGGTAGGAATGGAAATCTGCACATGCAACAGCCTTGAAGAACTCGGTTTGCCTTCGAGTTGCCAGTGTTTTAATGAGTAACAGGAGCCAAAGGACAGGAAGAGGCTGGACTTCACTAGTGTGTCAATCCCAGGAAATGGGAAGAAGAAAGGTAAATGTGTTACCTGTTTGTAGTGCTAATGAAGGTAAATCAATGTCTACCGGTTTCAAAGTTTAACTCAAGAGCGTCAATTGCTGGGAATGAAGTGATTAAACAGCACTTAGTGTGTGTTGGGTTCAGATCTTTTCAAGCAAGACTTAACAACCGAAGCATATTTACTCCCACACAAAGTGTCAGGGCGGTTCTTGTTGCTCTTGGTGACTCTTTTACTGAATAAATAATCTCTGTCTTTTCCCCCTAGTAACTCGGTAAATATTTTCTCTTCAGCAGACACTTTCACACAAAGCAATATAACGATACCACATTTAGAAAGTATTCCTGAAAGGCAAGAATGAAAAGTCTCAGCTACAAGGCACGATGAAACCATGACAACTTTTCAACAATACCATCTCATTTACAATACTTCATAGTACAGTGCAGCTACAATTAATATGCAGGTGTTACAGATATAACACACAAAATAAATGCACCGCTAAGTGATACTTTTCCAACTTTATGCGCTATACAACCTGTCAGTCAATCAATGAATCAATCAACCGTACCCTGTGTACAACCCCAGCTGACTTAGCCCTCTGTTCAAACAAAGCTTATGAGCAGTAGCCAGATACTGTGTGCTTGTAAATGTTTCCCTTCAGCCCGATGACAGTAAGTGTGGAAAAGAATCCGAGGAATGACTGGAGCCCGGTCGGCCCCACGAACAGAGAGAAGTTCAGCCGCGGCGCTCCGACACTGCTGCCTGATCCCTCCGACCCTGGCAGGAACATTCCACTGGACGGGCTTGGTCACCTGCAGTCCATCACCAGAGGGCTTTCCTGGCACTGACCGTAAAAAACTCCACCTGGACATGTGTGGTTTAGGCCCTTCTCTGCTGAAGGTAACACAAGGGGTCGTGGGGGTCAAGCTTTACAGAGCATGCTCCATGGTTGAATCAGATAACACGTGATTGAGCATGGGGCCCTTCCGTGTCAACCTCCCCATCCTGGCAGTGAGGAACGCCGTCCTCTCCTCTGCTGCTTTACTGTACGACTCCCTCTTAAAAGGCTTCAGCTGAAATAATAGCCGCGGCTGATTCATTTGTCCGAGCAGAGTCATTTTCACAGAACGAAACGTTGAGGTGACGTTATGCATACGCGCGCGCGCACACGCAGACACACACACACACACACGTCAGTCCGTTCCGTACAGTTCGTAGGATACTCCATCAAAGCCTAAGCAGACGTAACAGTTGTGATTAAGAGCACATGAAACCGCAGGAATAAAAACATGACAGAAATCATCAAAGTGCGAGCGAATGTAGCGACAACGAGAACCAGACGCCTTGCGGTGGTCTGGTGCGATGAAAGCGTCGGTGGACTGATGTTCACACAGAACATTCCTAAAGACATGTTTTCGTTCCGTTTGTCATCTTCAGACAGGTTTCATTCTTGAGGGCATTACGAAAATGCTAATTTATAGCTTGTTTTGTTTTTCTCCGGAAAACGTGCTTCTTAGCAAAACGTGGATTTACTTTGGATGCGCTGGTTTCAATTTTTTAGGGAGTCAAAGGTTCACCGGTCCTCCACCGGCCTGTTTGTATCTGTCAAAACCCCTCAGGTGAGCCCCTATCCGGCCCCACACTGTTCCCGCACACACACCCACTCTCTCTTGCTCCTCTTCTCTCTTCCTTGTCTTTCTGTAGCTGCCGGTCTTTGCCTCCTTGGCATTGTCACAGGTGTAACGTCTTGCGTAACACGGTTCTCACAGGACCTGCTACAGGTGACAGGCAATCCCTGGTTGCTGTCTGGTGTGAAGGCCCGACAATCCAGAGCTCACCTCAGTCTGCTCATAGTCTGACACATGCTAAATGGGAACGCTCTCCTGACATTTCCAATTGAATAATGAGCCATTTGGAGGATGGCCGGGTGGAAAAATAGTTGATTTTTGTGTCTCCTGTGGTCTAACTTTGTTTCACCTGTTTGCTCCAAAATAAGCATACTTTCCTCGAGAGAAAACATCTTTTCTATTCTTTAGACTTATGGCATATCTGGGGCAAGAATGAACATTACCATTTGGAGCTACAGACCAAGGCCAACTTTCCTTATTTCCAGGAGTCCATTTGTCTCGCTTGTCATATGTTACTGGACTGCTCAGCGTGAAAATAAGAGTTAATCGCCTTGGCACATACAGAAGAGTTGTCTGTAGTGGTCTAGTCGATGTTTCTCAAGGGGAGCTCATTGTATTAGGTAATGTCAGTGGTGTCTGGCCTCCAGGGCAGGGCAGGGCAGGTCAGGGCTGGGGGAGTGCTCCTCACTGTATGGTGTTATTTACTGGTCTCCATAGACACCTGGCTGTTTGCAATACCATCCAGTGAGGGACTATTCGAAGAAACACCTGTTTTCTCCTGCGGTTTCTGGGAGGTAGTTAATTAAGGAATCGGTAGTCCATCACTATTCTGAGCGGAATTTCAGGGAGGTGTTTGTATGTCAAGCGAAGCGGCAGTCAACCAGGACTGAAGAAGAGGAATGAGAGACGGTTGTTTTTGTCTGTCTTTGTGTTTTACTGTCTCCCTCTGCATCTCTTTTTCCCTTTCTCTCTCTCTCTCTCTGGCTCTCCCTCTCTATCTCACTTTGTCTCTCTCTCCTTCTGTCTTTCTCTCTCCCTCCTCCATTCATTCCGATTCCGAACATTTTGCTAAAAACAATGTTTCCTGTTCTTAGAATCTGTAAATCTCCATGGCTTTCGGGTCAAGTTATCTCTCACGTTTACTACTCATCTGAAGTTTGGGCAAAAAGGCTAATCGAGTTAAATCAGAGTGACTGAGAAGGAACGCAATCTTTTTGGGGGCGATCTCTTAGTTGGGTAGTGACTGCCATGTTTACAAGCTCCACAGTACAGGGAGACTCACCGGTGACTCCTCCATGACTTTTATATAAGACTAAACAGAAGAGTGACGCAGGGGCCTGTTGCTGTTTGTGGTTTGGGGCTGTGAGCTCCTTACTGAGCCCTGGCTGACGAAGGGCCTCTTCCCGTATTCGGAGAGCAATAGAAGATCTACCTCGCTCCTGCTGACTCAATGAACACACGTAAAACACAAGGGATGGATGCGGTCATCATCCACACAGGTCTCCCACAGGGCGAGGCTGTAAATGAGCGTTCACCGACAACGCATTACAGCCACAACAAATTTGTCATGCCCCAAATCAATTTGTCTAATGGTTGATCTCAAATGTTTTCTCCATCTGCTAAGTGAAGTCTGGAAATGATGCGTACTGTTGAAGAAAGTGTTTTGTCCGTCTCTTCATAAACGGAGTGACAGCTCAGTTGAGTTCTGGATTAAATACGTATTTAACAACCTGCAGATTGGGAGAGAAATGACCAGACCTCTGGCAACAAAATGAAGACAGTACAAAGCTTAGGTCTCAATCATGGCTCTCTCCCGGACAAAGGCAAGAGAGCATTCTTTTATAGGGCACAAGAATGTAAACATAGATAGTGACAGTCAGGCGGTAATGACGTTACAACAGTCTTCATAGAAGGTGTGTTCAGTAGTGATTAATATAAGTACATAGGAAATCAAATTTCTTCCACAGTACACTCCACTATAGCAGAGACTGTCACAAAATAAAAAAGTGGTCTTTGAGGTATGTTGCGGTACAGTAGAATCGCGGTTAGTTTTTGCCGCGTATTTCTGATCTTCGTACTGATGATGCCGCAAAGTGCGACGGCTGAGCTCCCATCTCGCTAGTCAAACCGCTTAATTAGGTTGACGCGCGCAACTGGAGGGCCTCTTTCAAAATCTGGACCTGATCCAGGGAGCAAGTATTTACATGGCCTGCCTGGACCAATCTTTCTGCTTTTGTTCTGATGGTGTAGACAATGAAAAACAAACCCAGCCTGGGTTGAGCTTTCAGGCGCCGGGGCTTGGCCAGGCAGAGGCTTATAAAACTGGCAACTGTTTATTCCTTAGGTTTTAATTACAGCCATACTTCTGACAACAAGAGAGGCACAATGCATGTGCACCATGCTACACCAAGGCTTAGATTAGTTGTGGAATATCTTCTATCAAATTTGGATTATTATTATTTTTTATTTTTTACACTTAAACAAGGAGAGGTTTAGTAATTTGGGTAATTATATTAGGGTAACATGGTATGGCAGAGTTCATTATTCTACAATTATGTCAAAGTTTACTTGTAAATTATGAATGATTACAAATATATATTTAAACAATTCTAAGAGACTGTGGTTTGTCAGTCTAGGCGGCAGTTTCTGTTGGTATGAAACCAGCTTTTCGTTGAAGAACTCTGTCAAGCCTTTTCGACGTTCTGTACTGCTCTTCAATTACAAGTCTGCACTGTCTCACCTCAGCTCAACTCAAGAGTTTTTCCTCAGTGAAAAATCATATTGATGTTTCAAAGCTCTTAAAATGTTAAGTACAGAGTTGTTCGAGCACATCCACAGTACGTACTGGCTCTCATCTCGTGTTTTTTACAGCCTGTATTTTCTGAGTTACGACCTGTAATCCTCAATGCCAGTGGTGTGCCCAGGATATGAGAGATTCATGGTCTCAGTGGTTACAGTGTAATTCCACATGGATTAGAAACTTGTTGTGTAATACATACATATTGTACTGTAGTGCAGATGCCAAAGTAAAGAGCGATTTTTAGTTTGCTGCACTACTAATTTTAACACAGCAACGACAACGATGGCAAATCATGTCATCCACCAAGTTATTGATGACTTTCTCTGCCAGGTGTCTTTCTCGGGGCTGCTAAAGTTGCAGTTGGTTTTAGTTGTAAAACTTTCATCGCTGACCACTGGCCTTTTGGACAGCTTATTGCCCCATGTGGAGCAGAACTGTCTGTTAGAGTGCCCAGACCCTAAACCAGTCTCAACATCAGTAGATCCAGCCCTAACTCACAAGGGGCCGTTGCCAGAATGTCTTCCAAAAAACGTCTTGGGTTCAGTTTGTTGGTGGGCTCTTTTAAAGTGGGCTCTGGGGTGTTGTGTAACACTTTTGTGGGTAATGTGTAAGTTGGAATGATTTGGTGGGGGGGGGGGGGGGGGGGTGGCGGGGGGATGGGGCAATCCGTTTACAGAAGACATTAAAGTGTTTCTCCATTTTGTTTTTCCCTTTTTTTTTCGTCACCTCTGGTCTCGTTTTGGAGGATCTAATGACTGATACAGTATGTGCCTTGTTATGCAGGATTGTGGTCTTTTACATGGAGACTTGGTTTTATTGGTCAGAGACATGTTGTTTGGGCCCGAAGCCTCTTGGCAGCACACCTCATACAATAGAGAGCTGACGGAAACACTGCCAGGTTCCACAGGGAAAGGTTCTGCTTTTTTGTACGTTTTTTGGCCAACATAAACTTCCATTGGTGAGAATGTGTATATACCTTGACGTCTGAGGACTGTATATCGAGGGCGTGTAACTAATGTTGTCTAGTTCCAAGCGGTTCCAAGCGATCGACGAAACAGTGTAGCTGCCAGTGTTTGTATTTGTAACATGCAAGATGTGAGTGTTGTCCTCCCATCATAGGAAGGAGGTAGGAGGTCTGCACGCTGGAAGATCCATCCATCTTAATCGCGCTCATGTGCTTTGAATCACGCAAGGTTACCACACATAGTTAGTCTACACACTTCCACGGGGAGAAGATAGAGTTGGCCGGAGGCGCCGCACGCAGTCGAGAGACGTTTTCCCTCATCAGAAAAAAAAAGGTTTTACTTCACCCCTAACACGCCCTCACACACATCACACGCCCTGTTGACAAACTACTGGACAAACACGTGTACACTGAAATATTGTTATTATTATTATCTTTTTTTTCTGGAGGAGTGTGGTAGCGGAACATTCCAATGGTGCTCTGTAGCTTAGCTTGTCATCCTATCCTCCGTCATATCAGGGCTGGATAATATACTACGGCTGAGATTAGACTGGAGGAGACTGCGAAGTATCCACGCTATAATCTGGAGATGTCTTAGACGTTTTATGATAACCTGCGGCGTCCATATTGCTCAACTAAAATACTGCCTCCAGGGTTTAGAAGGAGGTTGTTTCAGTTATGAATGAAATAATGTTCGTTTTACAGTTTCCTCAGGATGCCGAAGTCTTAACGGCAGGGGCGTCGTTAGCCCTGTTTGAGGGGGGCTGAAGCCCCCCTAAAATGTTCTTCAGCCCCCCCAAATAATTATTGGGATAAAAAAATAATAACCTATTGTTTTACACATGGACAAGTTATTTCTAACATGCTACATATGTGAGTGCGTTTCTGATTTGTATGTTTTCATACAAATCACACTCTTTCTGATTGAACCAATCTATGAACTGTCTGAAACAATGTATATCCGCAGCCCCCAATGAATCAAATTTTTGGGGGGCACAAACATTACACATCCATAGGGGCTCAGCCCCCCTTTCTTTCAATCCTAAAAACGCCCCTGCTTAACGGCATACTGCGCTCTCTCTAACACAGTCCACAGTCATCGCCAGTCTGTGTACCCTTCTCCTATAATAACCTGGAAACACCGCACAGCATATATTCTTGGCAGACGTTCCTCTGTGAAAACAGGACTCCTTTTGTAAATATAGATGGAAATACAATGAGGGTGATTTATGTTGATATCAAGCTGAAATTTGAGAATCGTACAATTACGGATTGACCAACCTAATCCACCTTCACCCAATCTTATCCACATCCAATATCAACTGGCCTCTCCTGAGTGATGTAGTGAACTAGCACGACCTTGAAGGATGTAGTGCCCTGCCATTACATAGGACGGGACAGATATTTCTACAATGAAAGACTGGTCTGTAAAACAAAGGGGATAACTGATAGGGGATAATGCTTTAGTCCAAAGACAAGAGCAACGTTTGTTCTCATGCTTATCATGTTACAACTCCTCTGCTCCCAATGAGGTTTTCCTGATGTTTCTGGTGACCATCATCAGGCTGAAGCCGATCGTCCAGGCCGAGGACCAAGCCCTGGGTTTTTTCACGTGTCATGTCTTTCTGTCTGACCTGCCTGACCTTCCTCGAGCACAACTCCCTCCCTCGGACTCGCGGCTTTCTGTTATCAAACTGGAGAGCTTCCACATTCCTGCTTCTCTCGTTTACGCAGGGGGAACTGAGTCAGCAAAGTGCCTCTTTGTGGGAGAGTTCATGATACGAGCGAGGGTTGTGTGTTACTCAAACATTACTGGAGCCAGATATAAAACTGACCACAGACTCCACGGGAGGCTTACGCAGCAGGAGGTCGAATGATTTTGCGCTGAACAATGCGCGGTGTGTGCGACATCTTGCTGACATTAGATACCTCAGCCTTAACGGCTTTGTTGAGGCTACATCTCACTGGTGATTCCTCATGGCGTGCAGGGTATTGCACAGGTGGGGCAAAATTCGCCCCCAAAAAACCACGGCAGTCAACATGTTCGAAGACTACTAAGCACTAGGAGCGGGATGGCTCAGGATGTGGTAAATCAAACTATTTCATGACACATTTCAAAAGGCTGTGTCTGAACAGAGCTGGAAAACGTCTTTTTTCCCCCAGTATTTAGAAAGAACAACACATTTTGCTGCCATGTATTTTTTTTGTGTTTTTGCATCCAGTGTTACAGATCGAACATTGATGACAAAAGCCAGTTGTAATAGACAACTAATTGCCTTCGATTAAACAGATTGTAGTTCTGTAAATGCATAGCCTTAGGTAGTAAACCAAACAGCGCTGTATGTAACAGACACGGAATGGTCATGGATGACTTGAGATTGAAGAATGTTTTAAAATAATCCCAGGTGACTAATTAAACCCGTGTAGCCCTGGAATACATACACCAGTCCATTGACAAGGTGCTCAGTAGATGGACGTAAGCAAACACCGCCCAACTACTAAACACACAGGTTCCCATATAGGATCTGACTTTTTGACAGACATGTTAATAGCCAAGTGGCCCAATCATTGCTCCCTATATTAACCTCGGGGAAAAATAGCTATTAGCTCCACCTTAACGACCGGCCATGCTAATTACGGGTCATTGCGGTCGACTGTGTCTCAGAGTGTTGTGCAGAACGCATAGGCAAGAGTAGGATAGGGTCAAAGGTCAAGGCAACAGAATGGCTCATTAGGATCTCTAGGAAAACACTGGTAATTTGCTCTTCTGTTCAGTCAGGAAATGAAAACGAATACCTGCGGTGTGGGGATACACAGCAGAGGCTCTCGGGAGGGGTGGACTTGAACAACGTTAGTCTGGAAAAGGCCTGAAACGGCTCCAATTAGACCCCACTGAGCTGGTCTCGGGAAGCGTAAAGGGCTTTTCGCGAAACACTTGCGCGACACGGAGAAGCAGCCGATAGCTCATGCGTGGCACGACAGCTGAAACAACACGCTCGTGTCATCAGGGAGAAACCTGGCCACTCAGGTTGGGCCCTGTCGTAATGCTTTTATGGGTGCTTTCCCTCTCCTCAAATCAACTGCAGCTGTGTCAATGGAAGGCATGGGCAGGTCAAAAGGACATTTGATTAAGCAAGTGAATAACCTGTTCCTAGATGTAATACAGAACATGTTCTCCCCCGCAAAAATGTGACGGTGTGTACGAGTCTCAGTGTATGAGGTCATTTTCAGTTTGAGGAGTATGTCCTGTGGTTCAGTGTTGCTAAGCAATGTCGCTAAGCCAATATCCATCCACCAAACCTCCATTCATGATGACCGAATGGTCTGAAGATCTTCTGCTGGGATTTCTTTATGGGAGGCAACATGATGTCCACCCCCTGGACAGAGCACGTCTGTGCACTGAGTTAGCCCCAGTTTGACTGGTCCATACTGTGGCCTGCCAGAGGCCTTGGGCCCCTCATCAACCCGGGGTGGGCATTCGACCTCAGGGCAGCAGAATTTTACAAGCCAGCACCATGGTGTGACTGTGGAGGAGACCAGTCTACTATTTAAGGTAAAGATCCACACAGACCCCAGTAACACTAACCCCATCCCTGCCGCCTACGGCCCTCCAGAAAAAAAACTCACCAGTCAGACTGTCTTTAATTTGATAGCTTTGATCAGCCCCTAAAAACCTAGGAGGAGTGTTGTGAGACAAACCAGATGGCTCTCCCTCCAAGGCTCTTTCACACAGTCTTTGGCATGCGGCACGGCGCAGCACATAGGGTGAGGCTAATGTAGCGCAGTGGGGCTGCCAAAAAGAGCATTAGACACCCACCCGCCCCATCCGAAACGCGGAATGACCGAAGCCCCTGTCAGCTTGCGAGGGGGTTGGTGCCTTGAAGCGAAGGGCCCAGCCATGCAGGTCTGCCCAATCAGAACAGCATGTTCAGGGGTCCTGGATACATGCTCGGAATGCCTCCAGGCATGTGTACATGGGTTCATTTTCACTCTGTTGTTTCACAACATGTAAGAGCACTAGCTGCGGTGAGTATATCGTCAATAACCGCTAGCGCTTTAGTAATGACAGCCATACGTTTCTATAACTCGGCAACGGCAACTGTATAGTTTCAGTCAATACTTACATTTACATTTATTCATTTAGCAGACGCTTTTATCCAAAGCGACTTACAAGAGAGAGCTTTTACAAAGAGCATCAGTCATTGGGCATAGCAATGTGATAGACCCCGAACACAGTGGGTTTTTTAGATCTTGAATCATACATCATGAGAACCAATAAGTGCCAAGGGAAGAACTATAAATGCATAACACAACGATTATGAACATAAAGCAAGAGGTACAACAAACAACACTGGCAAGTCACCATATGGGGACCAACAAATAGTTCTAAAGCACATTAGATTATGTGAAGTTCCATACTATTCCTAAGTGCCATTAAATTCTCTCATAACGAATATTTCACAAACGATCTAAATGTTTATTTATACACCTTGCCAGCCGTTGCGGGTCACGGCAACCCTCGTGAAGAGAGAACGCGTCAACGCTCCATAATCGTTACGCGTCGTTTTATTTCATCCGTCTTTAACTGAAAGTGTCTCAACATCAAGGCTCTCCGGTTTGCCCTGGTGGGATTCACAGTCCCGTGTGTCATCTGTGTTCAGCAAAGCCCTTCCTGTTACGGTCATGGTACGGACTCACCTTACCTCCCCAAGAGGAAGGTCAGGCCCGTGGATCTATAACATGTCACCGCATATTAGAACCGCTTCATTTCATGGTTACATTCATTCATTCAGCAGACGCTTTTATCCAAAGCGACTTACAAGAGAGACCTTTACATAAGAGCATTGGTCACTGAGCATAGCGACGTGATAGACTCCAAACATAGCAGGCTTATAGATTATGAAACATACATTGTGAGAACCAATAAGTGCCAAGGGAAGAGCTATAAGAGCTTTTAGCCGAACAAATTTACTAATTTATGGTGAGTCTCCGATAAACAGTAGTCTACCTGTGGGATGCGGATGATGAAGCAACAACACTAGCGAGTTTACGCATGGGGATTAACTAGTTTATAGTTTTCTGAACAACAGATGAGTGCCTTAATATTTCTAAGTGCCATTCAATTCTCGAATTAAGTGAGTTTTGAGCCTTTTCTTGAAGGTGAGGAGACAGTCTGTGTTTCTGATGGAGGTGGGGAGTTGATTCCAGACAGACAGACAGTGGAAGAGTTTTTGTGTTGATAATGGTTACCATTATGCAGAAAAGTGCAGAGCGCCCAAAAGTTTGCGTTACGGATCGGCTCTGGAACCTTAAAGGCTCGCCGACCGGAGGAGAAGAGCGTCCTTCGCCATGTGTGAGCAGTTGTTCCAGACTGCAAAAAACAGAACCTCAATCTGGTTATGATTGAGATGATGACATCATCGGCGAACGGTACCAAGTTTGTATGAGGATATGGTGAAAGACCATCTATGTGCAGAAGAAAGGCCTTGTGGGTGAGTGACAGGGCAGTGAAATATGAACTGCATGTGCTCTGAGGAACGCTGGGGGGGCCACATGTTTGCACGTATGACACACATGACAGGAGGAGGGGGAGGGGCTGATCACTAAATTATATTCGTGGTGCAACACTCAATTTCCTACCCACATGTGACATACCGATTGACTGTGTGAGTCATTACATTATTTTATGACCGATTATGTGCTTTTGCATTCCAGTCCAAATTATATTTTAGCGGGATTATATTTATTTACTGTATAAATCCATCCCTTGCTCCATCCTCCATTTGCTTTTCATTATTATTATAACATGGTTTCTTTTTCACAGGATACTAAAGACATGGTAATAATCATGATAATGATATTCAGGCAAGGGTTGAAGCCAACTTTGATCTTTGGCGTATTATGCATTAACGCAGACTTACCGTGCACTTACCACCTGCAATACTTGAACGTCCCGGGCGAGGAAACTCAACCTTATAAACATACTCATTGTAAATGAGCTTGTAAACCTTTGTTGGCCAGATACTTGCAAAGCCACCCTGCTGGCATAGTGGTTTCCATATGGTGCGAAAAGATGACTTCCCTCTCAAGATACCCCCCCATACACACACACACACACACACACACAGACACAGACACTTTTTTTACGTGATATATTTCAGGAGACACAGACTAAGTGGATACTCCCACCCTTCTCCCCACTCATGAAAGCCGAGAGGTATTTTTTTCTACAACTACAATCCATAACAGCTATTGAATTTCCAAAGGAAAAGATTGTCTTTTTTTAAGTGCAATGTCCTTGTATCTGAGGAAGAGAAAAGCAGTTCCGTGTGTGGCACATTCATGTCCTTTGAAGAAGGTTCTGGATGGATAGACTGTGTGCCTGGCTGCCCCAGCATCCACGTTTATGTCATCCCTTACTCTCCTCCATCCCTTTGTGAAACCTAATACCCTGTCAAACCCCTTTCATGCTTCAATCGCCCGGCTGTGTGAGAATTGCGATTTTTTTCGGGTAGGGGGGGGCGGTCCAGGGAGGAATTACCTGTTCCCAGCTGGTCCCCGAAAAAAAAGGAAAACTTTCACCACATTACAGCACAAACCAAATGTTTAGATTAGCTCCACCTGCCAGAAGGACGAGGGAATTCTTTGTAGAAAGCCATCCCACCCCTTGCCATAGCGTAGCTCTCTCGTCATCAGTAAGAAGAACGTTATTAATGACTGCTGGGCTTCTCTGCAGGACTTCAGAGAAGGTGGTCTGAAACCACCATCCTGAAGAACTTACATAAGTAGTCATGGTTAGCTGTCTGGCCCCTCTGTGGAAGCCCTTATTTATCGTCATAGAATGGATTGATCTTTAGAGGTTTCCAGAAAAATGAAGACCGAAAGAAGCCTTTGGGACTCTTGGCTTCCAAAAGATAAGGCCAGCGTGTTTGTCAAAGTAACAGAATAGTAGTGAAGCAACAAGTCTCTCCTATACTCCCTTCCCTGTAGACACCCTCCCTTCCTGATTCAATTCGTCAGCGTTTTACTGGGTAATATCAGCCTCTTAGTGTCTTTATTCATTCCAAAACTATGACAGCGTTTACCAAGAAACGCACTCCTCCACTCTGCTTCCCCAGCAGTAACCATGGTTATCGACACTGTCTGCCTTTTCCAAATGGGCAGCAGGACTTTAAGCTTTATAATATATTCCGATGCTAAGTTTCGCTGGCTGCGGATCAAGTCATGCTGCATCCCGTTCATGTAAAATGTTTTTTTTTTGCGTTGGCTCACGTCTGTGAACCTATTTTATTCCTCTATCTCTTCTCAGGTAATCCATACCACAGTACCTAATTAAATGTTGCCTGCTTGACTGCCCACAGACTGTGTTACAGTCACTCATTTCATCGGTAGCTAGGAAGAAAGCCTTTATTTCAGACTGTGTCAAGTAATTTTGTCCTTTCGTGTGTGTGTGTGTGTGTTTGAAAGAACAATGACCACTTTCTCCTCAGCGTGCTATCTACTCATTCATCAAGCACAATAGCTTAGCTCAATTAAACGAAAGAGGGAGATTTGCTACAGAGAAGGTTCGTTTTGGGCCTGGCGACGGCGTTTGATCTCTCGTGGAATGTAGGAAGTGCTGTTTTTGTTTAGTAATGTTCTGAGTGAATGAATGAATGAAATCAGCCTGTGATTTATGATGACTGGGGTTGCACAACGTAGGTCGCAGGGTGCGTCAGTGTTCGGTTCAGTCAAATCCACAGTCACTTCATCAAAGTTGCAACAGACTTGCTTGGAGGGAGACACGTCGAGTGCAGCAATTAAATCTTTCAACTTGCGCCAGCCTCTTTGAAGGTTGCTTTCTTCCCGACACATTTACTTTTCACTGGTTGCAGAAGCACTAAAACGTTGGCAGAGAAATTTGACCTGGATTCTCTGTCTTGTGATGGTTTGACAGGCAGGTCAGCGTCTGTTGTTGGCATTCAGCTCGCTGCCTCGTGAGCTAGCCCCTCCTCAGCCCTGCCTCAGCCTCTCCAATCTCCCTCCAACCTTCCTTCAACCCTGCCTCCAGTCTCCCCTAGTCTCCCAACAGTCAACATCAGAGAATCAGAGTTCTGGTGGATGTAGGAAACCGTAAAACATTTGGTAGCACTACAAGCCACGGCAAGATCTGACGCAGCCCTCTCCGCGTACTACAATTGACTGTTGGTTATTTTATCGTTTCATAACAACTTGGATCCTGTCCCATGAGCCACCTCAGCATGAAGTATCAAGATCCAACAGCTGGGATGCCTCCAGACTGTGAATCATAAAATGACAAGCATCAACAGACTCATATGACAATACTTTACAGGCATCTATCTGGATCTTATTAGTCATCTTGGGGAACAGCTGACCTTTTGTGCTCCACGAAAAAGAATGATTCGAATGGCTTTTACTGAGAGAGCTTTGGCTGTCATCAGCCTGACAGAGGAGCGGTTATTCGCTGATGGGGAGGAAAGCCCTGCAAAAGACCCCACTCCCCCACATAACGTACTAAGGAGACAGTCCTGTTTCCCAAGCTCTTTGTGTGTGCGGGTTCACATGCTTGTCTGCGTGTTCGTGCGCGTGTCTTGTGTGCTTGCTTGTCTGTTTGTGCGTGTGTGCGTGCGTGTGGGGGGTCACGGGGCTCAGCGGTTAAGGCGTTGGGCTTGTAATCGGAAGGTTGCAAGTTCGATTCGTGGCTGTAGCTACGTGATGTTGTGTCCTTGGACAAGACTCTTCACCCTACTTGCCTCAGGGGGAATGTCCCTGTACTTGCTGTAAGTCGCTCTGGATAAAAGCGTCCGCAAAATGTAAATGTGTGTGCTTGTGCGTGTTAGCGTTAGCACACCCCCAGTGTGCTTGCCTCTGCTGGAGGGTCTGTGGTTGTGGGCTATGCTATGGGCTTGGGGCTCTGGTTCCACCACACCCTTGCTGACTCCATACTGGAGACACTCACATGCAGGCAGGGCTCTGAGTCATGCTGGAGGGCCTGACAGCTGCCTCGGTGCTCCAGCGGTGGGATGGAGCGGCAGCCAAGCCCAGCATGCACCAACACTTTGAAAACCCAGCGCAACTTTGAGAGAGAGGAGGAAGACAGGTCTGAAGAAACACAGATCTCTCTCTCTCTCTCTCTCTCTCTCTCTCTCTCTCTCTCTCTCTCTCTCTCTCTCTCTCTCTCTCTCTCTCTCTCTCTTGGAGTACTTGTTAAAGCAGTATTACACCTGTTCATAGTTTATTACATAAAAGTAAGTTTATATACATATAGTTATGGCCTGTGTGGTACATTGTGTTTCAAATGATAACTGGACAGTGTTTTAAGTCCAACAACTCACTGAACTGTGTTTTGACTCAAGAAGAGTAATTTGGTGTTAGGTTCCTGCCATTTGTTTTACGGCAAGGGAGTGTTCTGTCTCCCATATTTCATGACCAGAACTGTCAGCCATTTTGAGTCTGAGGCATTTTGTGGCACACCACCTCTTTCACGTTCCCTTCTGTGACTTCGGCAGCAAAGTCGACGCAAAAAGCCAAAAAGCCACGGCTTTTGTCACCTCTGTGTTCATCCTTTCAGCATTTTTACTCTCTCCCAATTTCATCCTTTTCTTTCACGCAATTTTATGCCAAGAGTCCTTCTTATGGGACACAGTATTGGTAAGAGTGCATCTCTACATGTGGGACCAATCTGGCGCGGCCTAATGAGTTTAGCAGGTGGCTGGACTGCATGCTTACAATACAGAGAGAGAAAGAGACCACGTACTGAAGCCAAGCTGAGGTAACTGTTGCCTTTACGGAGGATTCTCCTTACGGTAATGTTGGGATCCCCCTTTACCACATCTCTAAGGAGATATTTATCGTCAACAGCTGTCTCTGACCGAGAGCTTGCATCTATCTCTTCTTTACTCCTTTCGTCGCCTTTCGCTCGGATGTTGAACGCTCTGTGGTTGAATGAAAATGCTGCAACCCTTCAGTTGGTGTTTACGTTTTCAAGCTGGACAAAATAAACATGGCTCCTTGTGCGCCGGCATGATGCGCATTCGTTTTACCATGACTTCCGAGAGTCTTCGGATAAATATTATCCTTCGACTCGAAAGGAAAAACAACTATCTAGATAGTGTTTTTACGACTTAAACTTAACTGGGATGGCTCATTGATGACTTTCTACGAAATATGCGGCACAACACTGGAGCCTTCAGCTGTTTAAAAATGATTGCTACATAAAACGGATAGTTTAGTCTTTAAAATGAGAGAGAGAGAAAGGGGGGGGGGGGGGCAGAATATTCCATGAATGAGTCACAGGGAGAAGAGTTGTGCGATCTGGACTGCTCAGAGAGAGACTGAGAGGAGAGCGAGGAAGGCAGAGAGGGGGAGGAGAGCGAGAGACGGAGAGGAGAGCGAGAGACGGAGAGTAGAGCGAGAGAGCAGAAGACACCGCGGGGATCACTAGGTCCTTCTGGACCCCAGCTGCTGGACTAAACACTCTGTCTATCTCGCACACAGATATACACACACATGCTCCTTAACACTCATACTCACACACGCACACACATACATGCTCTTTCTCTCTCTCCCTTCCCTCTCTCTCTCTCCCGCTGTCTTTCTCTCTCCCTCGCACACACACACTCACACAGACATGCCTACACACACCCATATACACACAGGCCACACAGAGACATGACACACATGCTGGACATGCCGAAATGCATAGCGGCGTAAAACCACGTGCCTTGCAAGCGCGCACGCACACGCCGCGTGCTCTGACGTTACCTCCGCCCCGTCTCGCGCTGGATCCGCTAGTCAAACAAACAGGACAGGGTTTGCTGCGGACGCTGCCTTCCCTCTCCCTTGTCCTTAATCAGGGGTCAGTGTGTCCAGAGCCCGCCCCCTGGTCTCAGTCCAGCGCATCCCAAATAAACGCTTCCCGTCGGACAGCATCCCAGTGACGCCCGAAGCTGCGCACTGTGGACTGCAGCCGCGCAGGAACCAGCCCTCTCAGCGTGTTTGATGTTTTCATGACCGTGTCAGCTGTACCACGTTAGCATTTCAAGCCACCCGACCCTGAGTTTGTTCGCGTCCCACAGGTAGACTACCATCCGTCGGAGACTCAGCTTAAATTTGTCATTTGTTCGGCTAAAAACTCTTCACTCTCAAAAGCTCTTCACTTGGCTCTTTTTGGTTCTCACGATGTATGTTTTCATAATCTATAAGCCCGCTGTGTTTGGGGTCTATCACGTTGACCGAAGCTCTTTTGTAAAGCTCTCTCTTGTAAGTCACTTTGGATAAAAGCGTCTGCTAAATGAATCAATGTAAATGCAAATGAGAGGAGAATGCATTAGACTTGTGTGATGGACCAGGCTCAGACAAGGCTTTACTTAAGCCTTCTTCACCAGAACGATTCAATTCACTCACTTGCATTCGGCAGTGAGTTCATTCGAAGCCATACAGTACCTCTCAGCCAATGAGACGTGATATGCCTGCGCTAAGCCTCCAATGAGCCCGGCGGAAGGAAATGGTGAGATGGAATGTGCAATGATACAGACTTGTCCTGTCAACCAAACAGCTTTGAATAAGAACAGCTGTTTACAAATGACTGCGGATCATTCGAGCAATTTGTGTCGTACATGTACATTACAAGCCTTACAGGTTGGTGTGCAGAAACATCAAAATGTATTGTAATCAAAACCTCAGCTTTAGCTAATTGTCTCAGATTCTCTCTTTTGTGTGAGTGAAGTTTCGACCTAACCTTTTAGTTAAACAAAACAATGTTTCAGGTCTATGATCCCAAAGTCAGATTGCATAGCTCATAGAGCTCTTATCAAAACAAAGGCCGATATATTAAATAACAGTGGTGCTTCAGGGCTGGGGATCATTTCCCACAGTCTATATTTTGTAGTGTACATTGTAGTGTATTTGCGTTAAAATGCCTTGTTAACTTATCTTAAAAACAGCTACATGAGATGATGGAACAGTTATTCCCTACAAGCCCTCAAATTCTCACAAAAACACACACAAAAATAACACACACAAACTAAACACACTATATCTAATGCCTGTAGATATTTACATGAATAAGAAAAAGGTTTCAGGAAAGGAGATAAAAAGACGCACATACGTGTGTGTTAAATCAGAGACTGTTCTGTGTTTTTGAGGCTGATGTTAAAGACATTTCCTGTTGTTTTCTGTGTTGACACATCTTAAATCAAGAACACCACCTCCCCTTTCACTGGCCCGGTCTCACGATCACACCTGCATCACAGCACTCCGCGAGCCGGAACAGCCCGAAGCGCCACTGACAGCCATAATGAAGACGTACGCATCC
Source organism: Neosalanx taihuensis (assembly GCA_030340665.1). NCBI lineage: Eukaryota > Metazoa > Chordata > Actinopteri > Osmeriformes > Salangidae > Neosalanx > Neosalanx taihuensis. The sequence goes on from CM059310.1 coordinate 5,198,679, forward strand.
GCAGGGGGATGAACCTGACTCCGCCCCGCTGGAGCATGCTGGGAGCCGGCCAGGCGCTGCGAGGGCCTCGGCGCTGCTGGGGCGCCGAGTCAAGGGCAAAGGGGGGGGGGGGCTCGGTCTCCCGGGACAACCAGACGTGTGAGCTCTTGACCAGCTATTTGGAAGCTTCTAGCTGTGACGTCTCTCTCCAAGCCTCAGTGGATGGGTGGTGACGTATATACCAGGACTATCATGTGAAGTAATTACTGACAACTGAGATGGATTTAAGATGCTTTCACCGTGTTGAGGTATGCATATGCTTAGGAATAGTGCATCCATACTTTGAATCGTGTGGGTTTTCTGGTTTGTTTGACTGCTAAGCACCGCTTCAATCAAGTAGAGGCACAAGTAGGCCAAAGGTGTCCTGCAGATGTCTCTTTGGTCTGTTCCCCGGTGCGTTTCATGGGTCATCTGCAAACACGCGGAGGCTGTCCGCAGAGGAGCGAGGGGGGGGGGGGGGAGGGGGAGGGGGAGGCGCAGCGCTCGTCACAAGGCAGGTGCAGCGCTAGTGAACCTGGAGAGGAGGAGGCAGGCCTGACCTGCGGACATGCTCTATATGCTTTCTATTATCATTAGAGGATCTGGACTGTGTCCAGCCTTCGTCGCCATGGCGTCAGCCCCTGCTAGCCACCAACCACGTCAAGGATCGAGTTACGGCAGTGACGCATTCGCTCGGGTCCGGCCTGCAGTCTGTTTCTGAGGAGAGGGAGAAGCTATAGGCAGGTGCATTGTGTTTTCGTTGGACTCCCACCCCCCCCACCCCCTCCCACCCCCTCTTCTCTCCCTCTCCCTGAGAGTAAATAACCGGAGGAAGTTCTCGATGTCAGAGTGATTTACGGATAAGGTGCGCAGGGCTTTCGAGTGATAGGATTGCTACCATCTGTGACAGGGGGGGGGGGCAGAAAACGTGGGAAACGAAGTCAACTTTTTCATTTGACGCAGGCTTTGCGAGTGACCTTTGTGTACTGTAGTCCCAGTGCAAAACACCTGTTTGTCTGGGGAGGGGGGCGGGGTTGAAATATGAAATGATTGCTATTGATAGCTAACGTGTGAGCCGTCAAGGGTGCGAAGTCACGACCGAAAACACGGCTGCGCTCTTTGTCGGGGCTCGTTGGTACCCCTGAACCTGCGGTCCTGCTCGCACTCAGCCTGACAGAGAGGTCACCTCCCCCGGGTCCACACGGACGTGGAGGAAGGCTGCCCGAGGAAAGCAGAGCCTGGCCCCGCTGGGGGACTGTTCTGGTTAGAGGGTGGTCATGGGTGACAGAGGAGCCACGTTGGTGAGGTCTGACGTAAAGTGGTTCTGATAGGTCGCGGCTAAGATTGACGAGCTTAGAATAACAAGAGCATGTCCAAGCATCGCAAGCCATGAATTGTGGAGTGAGGTCAGGGAGATCATTGCGAACAGACATACCTAACAGCACCTAAGTTCATGTCTCAGATGTGCTCAGTACGTTCTTTTTCCGATCTGTTCATGGTGTTTTTGCGGCACACAGAATGTTCTGTTCACAAGTCATCCATTGAACTGTTTTCCAATGACTTTCAATCTTTTAGTGTTGCAATTGGCAAACAGATGTTTCTTAATCTAATTATTAAACTAAATGATTTACATTTTTGGCAAACGTTCATCCTCGGTCCTTGTTCCATTACTGCGATGAGCACGTTTCAAGCATAAGTCAAAAGCAACATGCAGAGAAACTCATGCAGAACCTTTAGAAAAAATCACTTTTTGAACTTTTGTTGAGCAGGCTAGACCAGGCCTCTGTTATCCTTGTTGGGTTTTGGACATTAGGTCTGAATTTTTCATCAGATTTTCATTTCCTCCTTTCGAGTGTTCGGGAATATGACCTGCAAATCCTGCTTGTTTCCTCTCCTGGTCAGTGACGTGGAGCATCTTCCTGTCCTCGTGTTTTAGTACTGAGGTCAGCCCTGGCACACTACTGTACCAGCAGCCGAACACTCTTGCAGAGCGAAAGAGGGAATGGCCGATCTTACACCCAAACACATATAAAGAACTGGACATTCAGAGAAAAGATTGGGGTAAAATATATTGTTGTTAATGATGCAAAACGCTAATGCGAAACTTCATTACTGCTCAGAGCACCCCAATGCACCATGTTCTGAGCTATCAATCAACAAGAGGATCCATTCGGACCAGCGAAGCCAGACTTGGCTGAACTGACTAGCGGCTTCAGTCCTGTGTGTTCTGGACAGACTTAAGGGCTGCTACGTTATCTTGAACTGAAGTTGAGCATCCGCACAGCAATAGGCATTGTACGCACCATGTAGGCCCGTTACTCTGTGACATCAAATTAAAATATATACCCCCCCCCCCCCCACCAGACACAACGAAGTGAACCGTGAAACCACTCACTGTCATAACACATGTTTTTGTGCTGTGCCATTTCAGCTGGAAGGCTAGCTCCAGTGCATGCTCAATATCTCAATTAAAGGAGAAAAAAGGTCATAAAACCAAATCCAGCCATAACCACCAAATTATATGTCGGACGCCTGTCGACAACTTTTATGTATTCAATAACTTTCAACATTCTCCGCGTAAGTATCTTCAGCAGACTTCGTGTTCAAGGAAATCTGGTGTGTAAAATCAACTAATAAGAGTTATTGCAGTTAATATCTTTTCACATGTTTTCACATACATGTGCTGGTGATCTGTTTTCTTATGGACCGCCATATTATTTGACTGTTCCAAACTTGGCCATGGACAAAGGAAAAACCTGAAACACATTTGGTCTGAAATTCTGAAATGCAATTCCTCGAATGTTATTCTTACTTATTCAGGAAATGGAAAACAACAAAAGTTACCTCGTACATTACCAGGAACTGTTACCTAATTAAATCGGCTGAGGAGTCATTGTGAAACTTGGAAGTGAGCTCTGATTGGCTACCTCAAGTTCCCAAGTGACTCACACTTTCTTCCAATAGGTTGGCTCCAGGACGACCACCCAGGTTACTTTTTTCCTATTTCGCGCTGGACAGGCTGACCTGCCCGGTCCTGAGTAGAAACCTTGCCAACAATGCCAGACTCTGAAAGCGCTACATCAGCAGTCTGACTAACGCTCAGCGGTCTAACGATGACAACCTCAGCGGTCTTCCTCTGTTTACTGTACGGTACATCAGAAGCACCGCCCTTCTCGTGGTTTCTCTCTACCTCGTTATCGCTCTTGATAATCCATCACAGTTAGCGTACAGCGCGCACAGGAGACAAGAAGCAGAGGAGGAAGGAGGACAACGCAGCAGAAGGTGGAGGAGGAGGGGGATGAGGAGGAGGACGAGGAATGGGCGAAAGGGCGTTCAACAGACTCCTCTGCCTCAGCAGGCTGTTTGGATTAGCGGCCCTCCTCAAGGCCGTGCGGTGAGCCCAATCACCCGCGTCAATGTTGATGCGGAAACCCCGTACATTCTCACCATGGCAACCCAAATTCACTGTAACACTGGAAAGTCCTTGATTACGCTTTGCCGTTTCCCTCGGTCCTGCTCTGGGGATGGACAGGGAGCGGGGGTTGGACTCTCTGCTCTTTCCATGGGCCGCTCTGCCCTCCATAATGGTTCTGCTCGTGGCAGAGAATGAGTTCATGAGGGGGAATCCAAAAAGAGCTGGTCTTGTGTCCTGCTAAACAAAGAACAATGACACTTAGCATTCTGAGTCTGCACTAAAGTGCGCACAATACATTCTTTGTAAGAAAAGAAGAAGAAAAAAAGAACTGTTATCGTATGAAGAAAATTAAAGTTCAAAATGCCTTAAAATATGCTTTGTTCATTTTGCACATCTGCTCAATGCATCATTTGCACTAACTGTATATACATGCTACCCGGTAATTTCTGTACATACCCTGTATATTCTGATTATACTGTTCATACTATGTATATTCTGAGTATACCCATATTTATTATATTCTGTTGTATCAACTGTTTTGCACTTCTGGTTGGATGCTAACTGTATTTCGTTGCCCTGTACTTGTACCTGTGTAATGACAATAAAGTTGAATCTAATCTAATCTAATGTCCTATCTGTCCTAGTAGCCCATTTTTCAATGCAAATCATGTCTTTTACCATTCTGTACATGGATGGTTAACAAGACTTTCCATCTTGAAACACAATATACAAAGTCATGCAGAGACATACCCCAGGAACCACATGGAAGTCATTTAATTTAAGTTTGATATTGTATGAAATCAGACTCTGACCACAATTCCTTTTTAGAGGTTTGACCATGTCTTGTAGGCTCTTTCCAGGTGCTTTACATGTCATGCTTTTGGGGTCAAATTGTGGCTATTTCCGTTCATCAAGCTGAAACATGAACTTGCATCCTGGACCTCATATTTGGAATGTTTTTTGAAACATGCCGTTGAAACATAAGAATACAGAACCACTTAGCTGGCAGCAGCTGCAGGTCTGGCAGAGAGAAGAATCTTGGCTCCAAAAAACGAGATTAATAGACAATATTTTTGAGACATTTGCAGTCAACCGAGAAACCGGCAGAGTGGCTGCAATGTTGCTATCTGGAATGCAAAGATCCTGAAACATTCAGCCCGTATCGAGCCAATGTTCCTAAAAAGCTCCAGACGTGTATGATGAGGTTGACCTGAGGGATCTCTGCCATGTTCATGGCTCCATCTCCAACATCAAGCATGGTTAGGTCTACAAAACAAGCAAGGATCTGATAAACAGTGACTTAGGAAGTGTTGCCCGTTTATATAAGTTAAACAAGTGAGAATGTTATACTGTAGTTCCACACTACAGTACTACAGTACTACAGTAGTGAAATCCACACCATACTCAGTGGCAGAGCTGTACATGACCCTACAATGCAGCATTCCTGAATGACCAAGCCGGTTGTCGGTATGGGGACTTGATCTGAAACATGACACAGGTCGCAGTGGGATCGAAAGTTCTTGTTTTTCTATTATCTTTATTATCATAAAGATTGCACATTGTACCTCTTTCCTACCACCACCCAAATGCAATAATAGGTTGACATACTGTCTTACCGTGGTAATGAACTATCAGCTCACGCAGCTCCTATTTCTCTTATTGGCTTAAGTTGGATTTCTCCATGGTGAATTGTTTATTTACTCTGAAAATACAGATAAGCAGATAGCGGTTTGACAAATTTGTCTGCGTTCCTGTCTATTACCGAACACTAGGGAAGCCTTGGGGGAGTGTTAATGGACATCAACGTTTGCAGACTCCCTAGGCATAGTCCAGCGAGACCAGACCCGTCTTCCCTGGTGTCCCTGGTCCCTGTTTCCCAGAAGAAGAAGGAAAAAAAACATGAAAAGAAACCCCAAGATCTGGAGATTTCTGGAGATAAACCAGAACACGTGTCCTTGCGATAGCATCAACATCCAAAGGGGCCGCTCCGGTTTGAACTGCACACTCAGAGCATCTGCTCACCTTTTGAGGTTTGGGGGTAAAAGATCCTAAATGGATCTGCACAATCCCAGACTTATTCATCATGAGCCTGGATCTCAGTCTGCACGTCCTCTAAAGAGCCAGGCCCAGCACAACTCACCATCTCTTCTGTGATTTCCGAGGATGAATTGTGTACGTGCTGTGCATCCAGTGTGCTGTTTGGCTGTTAATTACAGCAAAACTATGTCTTAGTGAAGATTTGTGCGCTTTGATTTAAAGTCTTTTTCGTTTTTCATGTTGTCCTCCACCAAAAGACTCGTGTAACCTACAATGATACAGAGCAGGCCCCTGTCACTGAGGTATGCTGTCCAGATAGTTCTGTGAGGAAAAGGACATTGTCAAGAGATATGCTCCAAGATAAAATGAGACAGCGGCTAATGTATATTGTAGCAGATGTCAGCTATGAAAAAGGACGAGTTGCTTACGAATATCTGTGAAGTGGACTTAGTTTGCACTGCTGTGGTCTACCTTAATGGGAGCAACGTCAAGGTTCTAGTATCAGTTGATTAGTTATCTTACAATCAAAAAGGGTTCAGTTGAGTTTTTTTTCCATTTGGGCTGCCTGTGATCAAACATACCAATCATATAATGAAGATAATTGAAGGCAAGTGGTAATCAAAGGTTACAATCAAGAAGATGGATATTTGATAGGGGACTTGATTGACTGCATATGTCGATGATGAATCATTAGTCGTGGATCACTTTTTACTAATGGATTCTGAGAGTGCTTTCCAACATTCGTTTTTTTAATAGGTGATTTTCCAAAATAACAGTCTGTATCAGCAAGTCCTGCAGTTCATATCCATGTTTGTGCCAGAGAACTTGCTGCACTCACATCGCTTCATGACGTCACCACAGACATGAACAGCACGTCCAACACATAGGCAGCTCCCAGTATCTTTTCATCCAGTGCAGAAAAGCAAGGTTGATTCAAAACGTCCATCTGAGATTGAGATTGGTCCTCTCTATAGAAACATAAGCAGACGGGGAGGAAGTGAGAATAAAGAGGTCCGTGTCATTTGTTTGCAGTTTCAGTTGGCGCCACAGTTCATATTCCACCGTGGAGGTTTTGAATGTTAAACCTATGTTATTGGCCACTTTTCAGTTGGACCTGGGTCAATGTAGCGACTCAACAGCACCGTTCCATCCACATATGGGAGTGACTGACAAATGAACATGCTGCAGAGTTATGTTTTGGCATAAAAAATATGGGATAATGGCTGGGAGTCATGAACACACTGAACACCAGAGATTACAGACCTCCATTAGCGTGGCGTCACTCTCAACAAGGAAAACCGGCCTGGTTGGGGAATAGAACAGGCCTCTGAGACAACATCACAATGGTTCAAATCAGAACTTGGCAAGTCATGCTACATTTGACTTCAATTTGCTTGTTTCAGTTTTGTTTTGGCTCTCGTCTTCTCCATGGTACCAAGGAATGTGCTTTTCCCGTATTTTATCGGTGATTGGTGATGGACTTCTTGTCATTTTTTCTGCTCCAATCCTGTGGAATAACTCTGTTTCTCTGACTTCTTTTTTTGAAAGTCATGAACAAGGGCGGATAGTTTTTTGCATATCTGCACTGTTTTAACTTATCCATTCCACCGGTATGTTTACAGTTTTTGCTGCAGACAAAATGTTAAGGATAAAAAGGTACCATCGACTCTGGCCAGAGTAGCTCTGTAAAGGGTGAGGTGATGAAAACCCTCAAGCGTGTAAACATCACAGCCCTTAATGGTAACATTGACCTTTACATTTAAATAAATCTGTGTTTGTTTTCACTACCACATGTCTCTCAGGCAATGGTAAATGAGCTCTCGAGCTCTCTTGCCAAATAAGCGCAGTCATCTGTAATGACTAACGTAAAAAATGAAAAGGGCCAAATTCCCCCAACTGCACCTGCTCCTGGTCCCAGAGTTGGGGGCTCAGCCAAGGTCCTGTTGGTCATCGAGAACAAGACCGGGGTCATACTTGATCTGTGTCCATTTGAAGCTGCTGACTCGAGCAGTCCACGACGAATAGAATGAATGCCAACAAACCCAGTCTGTTCAGACCCGATATTTGAGAATACAAACAACAGTGAAGATTCCGAGGATTTCAAGGAACTTCGGTGTTTCACTGGAGGTTTTAGGAGAAATGTCCCTTTCCTGAAATATTTGGGCTAACAGCCACTCTGAGGCTGGGGCTTTTCGGCCTCGAACGCCTCCTTCCAAGAGGCTCTGAATGACGCAAGGAGAGAGGGAAAAGTTCCACCTTCCTGTGTTTGGTTTGCAAAGACAATGGTTCTCAGATTCAGGCCAAAGGCCTTTGAAGCCAAAAAATAAGATGGTTGTTTCTTTTGTTTGGATGACATTTTCAGCAGTCTGTTTTTCTAATCACGTCTTATAAAGACAGGCCGGTGACTCACTGTTGTTTTTTAATAAGTGAAGGTAAAAAGGGCCTGTCTTTTTTAGAGAGGCAAAATGGACTAATAAAGATGTACTTATTGGTGATCCTTCATTGGTGGGTCTCTTCTACACATAGAAATAAGTGATCAAATCACTGTATTCTACACAGGGACATGTCAGGGGTCTTGGGGTACTTCGTTTTTTGCACTCAAATGTAAAACCAAGTTTACTCCACTGGATTGTACTTTGAACGCCAAGAAGCTGTATCCATGGATCGCCGATTCCTCCAAAATAAACATACCTCAACATATAAAAACAAGAAGTTGAACGTCTTATTAGCACACTATATGACCTAGAATTGGCACATAAAGGCACACAGCAAATGTGTTGAAGCCTGCCAGTCTCTTTGGCTAGACATGAGAGCCCCCCAAAAAAGCTTTGCATGGTATCCCCCTTGTATGATTAATGACATAACTTATAGGGCTTTTCTGTTTAGAATTTGAAATCTTAGTTCAAAGACAGGATTTCCTTGCGGTCTGTCCATGCTGATATTTCGAAACCAGTTGTGAAATAAGAGATTCTCTGTTCTACAGGTTTGCTAGGCTTGAAATATACATCTTCTAATTCGTCCAATTTTCTCGTACTTACTTTTATTTGGGCAGAACTTATTTTTGTTTTGTACTTTTCTGGTAGGATTCTTATCCTGAACCTGGCACTCATTGGATGATCTTGTGGTCCATTACTACGTCTGGAAACTCTGATAAACCGAGCTGTTTACTGAACGGTATGATAATTGCTGAACTCAGTGGACGTTCACTGTCACACAATGTGGCCTGGCTGCTTGCCTGCGGTTGAGGTTTTTGTGTAGAGAGTAGTTGCCCTCGAGTTCATCCACACAAACACCATCCCATCTCAACACATCCTGCCCTGGTAGCATCTTTATCACACCAGAACGCACATCCTCATTCCTGCAGACAGAGAAAGTCACGTTGTCTGGGCGGATGAGAATCGGCCCTCATGGCATTTTCAGGGCCCTGACTCCTGTCGCGAAGCCAATGGAAGGTGAGTGTGGATCCACAGGAGAGACTGGGAGGTTGAAGAGAAGACAAGCCTGTCTGCCTACAGCAGGATGGAGACAGAGCAGGGGAGGCAGCAGGCTTAGCCAGCATCCAGGGAGAGTTAGCTGCAGTGGCCGTTGTTGATGTCGATAGTGGAAAGAGTCATGCACGCTTGGCATGGGCGCATGGAGCGTCACCACAGCGGTGCTCACACTCTGTCATAAAACTTAGAATACAGTCTTTAGCATGACATAACCAGTATTATACGTAGTCATAGAAACCTGTAAGAAATCCATGACTAACGTCACTCTCAATGCTGTTTCGACATTGACGCTTTGGTTAAAAATGCTTAATAACATATTAAGATTTGTTTCTGTCATTATGAAAGTGACAAAAGAGTGTTCAAATTGTAAGATTGTAATTGAGGGAGAAGGATGTGTTATATTTTCAGCACGTATCGGTTTAGTTGAATTCCCATCCAAGAGAGCTGACGCAGAAACGCACACACAAAACACACAAAATGGAGCTGGTTTCAATTCAGCGTTACACGCTCTATATGACCTGAGTGGCTGTGTTTTAGCGTGGGATTATGGGTGATGTATTTTCCAGGGCTTTTTGAGGGCGTTTGCGTACAGCAGGTTTAGATCAGTCTGATCCTGGCCTCGATTAAACCCCTGTTCTTGGAAATGTGGTCTCACCAGACCCCTCACTAGTTCAGAGAAGAAGCGTTATTCGTTTTTTTCATCATAGATTAGAGACCACTCATTAACTCCTATAATTAGAACTCTCGAGTGCTCATTGAAAGCTTAGACTGGGGTTTGAGGACAGCCATTTTTTAAGAATGCTGTGTTATTAGTAATAATCTTGCTGGTAAGAGAATGATGGCTCATATTGTGTCCAACACATAACTAAAGCCTACAGAATCCCCCTAACTTTCTGGCCATGGGCTGGTAATGAGCCTTCACTCCTGTGGATCACTCTAGCTCTGGAGGTTCACATATTTATATATATGTTTTATGAATATATATATATATATATATATATATGAATATATATGTATATATATATATACACATGTAACCATAAGACTTCATCCTCTCACGTCTCCCTTCAAAATGTTTTGCCTGTTGAGTAATGAACTCAGTCTCCGAGGACAGGCTGAGCCAGGTTGATATGGAAGAGTCCCAACACACAGAAACTATAATAGGCTGCAGCTCTGGTACTCATTTCAAAACTCACGATGCAACACACAACACACAAAAAGCACACACAACACACACACACACACTCACCACCCAGCGAAGTTGTTATAGCGCTCTCTGAAAACTGAGAGACTTCAACCGGAAAACAGCAGAGCTCTGATTTCTGTAAGATGACCTTTACCTGAAGGACCATGCAGTGTGCCGGATTTTTCCGTCTCCAGCCCTCTTCTCCACATCTGGGAAGTAGAAGGTACGGATGGAGAAAGTGAACTGCAGCATGGAAGGGAAAGCCGACTGTTTTCATGCTCTGGTCATCTTCCATCATTATGCATACTGAATAAAGGATCCGCTGAAACAAACACGTGTGGTGAGCAAGTCAAGCTCAACCTGGCTGCAAATAAACAGTGGACCACCCTAAACCCTGTAGGACAGAGGAACAAGACCACCCCAAACCCTGTAGGACAGAGGAACAAGACCACCCCAAACCCTGTAAGACAGAGGAACAAGACCACCCCAAACCCTGTAGGACAGAGGAACAAGACCACCCCAAACCCTGTAGGACAGAGGAACAAGACCACCCCAAACCCTGTAAGACAGAGGAACAAGACCACCCTAAACCCTGTAGGACAGAGGAACAAGACCACCCCAAACCCTGTAGGATAGAGGAACAAGACCACCCCAAACCCTGTAGGACAGAGGAACAAGACCACCCCAATCCCTGTAGGACAGAGGAACAAGACCACCCCAAACCCTGTAGGATAGAGGAACAAGACCACCCCAAACCCTGTAGGACAGAGGAACAAGACCACCACAATCCTTGTAGGACAGAGGAACAAGACCACCCCAATCCCTGTAGGATAGAGGAACAAGACCACCCCAATCCCTGTAGGACAGAGGAACAAGACCACCACAATCCCTGTAGGACAGATGAACAAGACCACCCCAAACCCTGTAGGACAGAGGAACAAGACCACCCCAATCCCTGTAGGACAGAGGAACAAGACCACCCCAAACCCTGTAGGACAGAGGAACAAGACCACCACAATCCCTGTAGGACAGATGAACAAGACCACCCCAAACCCTGTAGGACAGAGGAACAAGACCACCCCAATCCCTGTAGGACAGAGGAACAAGACGACCCCAAATCCTGTAGGACAGAGGAACAAGACCTCCCCAAACCATGTAGGACAGAGGAACAAGACCACCCCAAACCCTGTAGGATAGAGGAACAAGACCACCCCAAACCCTGTAGGACAGAGGAACAAGACCACCCCAAACCCTGTAGGACAGAGGAACAAGACCACCCCAAACCCTGTAGGACAGAGGAACAAGACCACCCTAAACCCTGTAGGACAGAGGAACAAGACCACCCCAAACCCTGTAGGATAGAGGAACAAGACCACCCCAAACCCTGTAGGACAGAGGAACAAGACCACCCCAAACCCTGTAGGACAGAGGAACAAGACCACCCCAAACCTTGAGTATCTTGTTCGTAAAAAAATAAGAAAAACTAAAAAATAATAATATCATCCCCTGCTTCTTTGCTTCATGAATATGATGGACACACCAACCTCTGATAATGTAGCCAAAAATTTGTGTGGTCGTTTACTTTTGTCTTGTCAGATCAGAGTGGGAGGAATAAATGTGGGACTTGTAAAACATGCCCCCCTCAAAAGGAGCTGTTAGTGTTCTCTCTCATAAAGACACAAGGTTCTGTTAAATCCTTCTCGTCATTCAAAGACCTTAAGAAACTCTTAATTGGAGTAAATAAATATGAAATTCCCCTGATTTGAGTTGGATGCCAATGCTCTGCAGTTGGCATGCCTTTGGATATTGAATTTCTATTAAACAGAAAATCACATTGACATCTTAGCCAGGCTACATCTCATGAATCTGGCTGCGGTTTCCCAGTTTGAAAACATCATGCATCACTTGCGTAAACGAAGGTTTCCCGTTGTGTAAAACAACCAATCTACCGAGGTTTCTTCTAGCAATGGTGTCAACACACACACATGGGTGCACACTGGCCCTGGCTAGCTTCTCTGCTTGGCTCAAACAAAAGCCCATCTTTCCCTGGAGGGGTTGGCCTGCCCCATCCCACGGCCCAGGCACTCGGCCTCTTTCTTCTCTGAGCACCCTCTCGAGGGTGTCCCAGCAGGGTGATGCCAACCCCTGCCCCGTCCCCCCTCTTGGCCCCTGACTCCAGCGCTCTGAGACAGCGTCCTGCGGCTATCTGCAGTGAGGAAGCTTTGTGAGGATGGACACAGCCTTGTCTTTGTCCTTCTCAGCTGCCTGACCCTGTCTTTACATCTGACCGGAGAACGGATGAGGTAATCTCTGGATTTGAATACATTCAACAGACAGTAAGCTAACACTCGTTAAGATTAAAACAAGGCAGCTCCCGGAACACAAATATCCCTTTGATTCAGCTCAAGTCTATTCACGCTGGTTGGTTTCCTCCAACATCATTCACTTTTGCAAATGGTATTTGAGGAAGCCACGAACGCTGTTTGGTTTATTTCAATGGCAGAAGCAGAACTGTTATTGGAGGACACATTTCCCATAGTGCTCTGGGCTCTGTTCACAGTGTTTCCACATGCCCAGAGGTGGGGAGAGGGAGCCGGTGATGTAGTCCTCCAGTATTTCCCATGCCTAACCCAGAAGTGTCTGGTAGAAATAATGAGCTGGGCTTCCAGAGCTCAGAGAGACGCAGGGACTTGATAATGATCCCCCCCCCTCCTTAATTGGTTGTAAAACAGCAGAGATGTAAGCTTGGCATATTGATGTTGACTGGAGCACAGGAAACCGAGCAAGCATTAGTCTTAGACGAGGTCAGATTTTAAGTAAGAAATAAACCATGTCATTCCTGTCGGACTGTTCAACAGAGAGACACAAAGCTCGTCCCATGACGTTCTCTTCCTATGAAACGCTAAGGGTGATCAATCACCAAACTGACATCCTTTAACTTGTACCTCAGTCTCTGATGTGTCTGAAAATGATGCCTTAGCATTAGGTCATTGTTGCAGTATTACTGTTATGGATACAACTGACATAATGCAATAGGCTGTTTGACAGCTTCCAAGTCTATATGGGGCAGTTTTCTCGCCATCTACATTGTACAGAATGAAGATTTGGCCACGGATGGGTTGCCCCTTTCCAGCTATGATCTAATATTAATATTGTTTGGCATGCACTAGCCGCCTGCACTGGGAAGCACTGATAGCTAAAGGTTTGTATGACAAACAGTTGGGGCAGTCTCTGCTTTTGTTTTGACAGTGGTCGTTTGGTTCACCTGAGTCAATACAATGGCCTGTAGCAACAAGGATTTCCTGACAGGCAGATACTGATCTACAATGCAGCATTGCACTGACCAGTCCAGAACAGGCCCACACAAGTTACAACTGCCCCTGCAGAATGTAGTTTTTCTTTGCTGGTTGCAGGTACTTTTACATTTAGTCGTTTAGCAGACGCTCTTATCCAGAGCAATTTACAGCAAGTACAGGGACATTCCCCCCTGAGGCAAGTAGGGTGAAGTGCCTTGCCCAAGGACACAAAGTCATGTAGCCACAGCCGGAAATCAAACTCACAACCTTCCGATTACGAGACCAACGCCTTATCCGCTGAGCCACCTGACTCCCCAGGTAGGCTGGTAGAAGTTAGACAAGCTAGGAAACTCCTGTGGTTTACATTTTCATGACATAGCAACTGCTTTGAGATTACGCTTTGTAACAGTTTCAAATTTAACACAAGTGAAACTTGGTATGGGGAAGTTGGGCTTTACAGGGTCAAGTGGAGAGCGTTTTTCCTTTTTTTAGATGGAAGTTATTGTAGCCTTCATGTCAAGTGTTGCTCTTCCTGTGGGAGGTCCACAGCGGTCCGACTGGAGACAGTTTTATCCTCTCTTGGCCTCTGAAGCCTCCCAGCTCCTTTTTGATGGGGTCAAGGTCACAGGAAATACTATATCAGGTGAGAAAGCCACATTTATTCAATTTGGACCCGTGCCAGACGCCTGTGTTAATATATATCTCTCATAAGGACTTTTCTTGTATTACTTCATCAACATACAGTAGGTGCCTGACAGAAGAATTTCCCATGACCTTGATTTGAGCGTTTGTGTTAAAACGTCCAGATACAATAAACCAGTCTGCCTCCTAGAATCTGGGTTTTAACTTTATCGTCAAGTCTACATCTTAATTCCAAAGGCAGGTTATTGGAAGGAGACAGTTCGTTGAAAGCTGGTCTGAACTATCTTTCAAACACTCTTGACCTGGGCTGATGCTGTGTGACGGGTCAAGGAGCTCCCGCCAGGCCGTGAAATGGACTGTGTTAAAGAGTAACATTCAGCTTGAACACTCTCTCAAGAGTGAAACCTTGTGGGCGGAGTCAGTTGGAAGGCCCGCTGTGGCGGAGTGTTGAGTTTATGTGCGTGTGCACTGTAATGTGTGCAGCTAAGCTTTTTCTCCAGCCAGCTGTGAATGTGTCACCAGCGTTGCGAGCAGACCATCGGGGGCGGAGGCGGCCCAGTCAGCAGACCTCCCGGGAGGCAGGCGGGCCTCAGGCCTCAGTCCCTGTATGCACGGCTCTCATTTCGTTTCAACCACCCACCCTCAGCACCATATGAGTCTTACGCACAAAGCCCTTCTTTCGGGGTGATTATCTTTAAAGCTGTCTCCGGAACCCAGTTCAACTGATTCAGAGATAACCACAAAACAACAACCCTGTGCTGACGGGACAGAAAGGAGGGAGGAAGAGCGTCTCATCTTCCTCCTCGTTCTAATTGCGACCAGAGTTCCTCGGTCGTTGACGGTTTATTAGCAGTTGAACTAAATCAGGATCAGATTTTTTCGCGTCGGCCCCAAAATGGTGCCGTAATGAAGGAAGAGAACGCTGGATTTATGGGTCAGTTCGTTTAAACAGGAAACACGCTGACAGATCTGATGAGGTCGGATTTTCCCTCTCTTCCAAAGACTTCCCTCTCTTCCCATTCCATCCTGTCATCCTCTGGCAGCACGCTGCCTGGAAGAGTTTGGGGAGCCAGGCCTCAGTGCCACAATGTGGATGAACACCAGCTAAGGAAAACAATAACCGCCAACTGAAATAGGAGATCGAGGCCCAGATGAAGCACTGCAATGTCAGATCTATGCGTTTAACGTTTTCATTCATCCTGTCCTCCTCCGCCGATAACAGAACAGCACTGTTCAAAAAATACAACTGACTTTTGGAGACAACCGACCAAAGATACTGGATGAATTCAAATGTAATCATCGCCTGTAAGATGTCCCCAGTAAGTAAACAGGGTGCAGATGCTTCAGACTTGCGAAAGAGTACTGATAGCTTTGGATAAAAGCATTGCGGTACTTTAAATCTCTAATACCTCTCTATCAAATAGTTCGGAACAACAAGCTCATCTGAAAACCTCTGCATGGTTTCTTCCTCCCGTCTGAATATTTCTTGATAAAGAATAATTCCGTCTTTCAGAGAAACCTGACTCTACTCTACTTGACTCTACTGACTCTACTGACTCTACTGACTCTACTTGCAACCTGACTCTATTATGAACTCGAACGTGGGTCAAAGGGGCCCAAAAAAAAAAAACTCCTCCTCCTCGTTTTTTTGTCCAGGTTTATTTCGATCTGCTTTATGTAGGTCAAGTGAATTAAGCTTTCGTACCACCGACATAACAATACCTTCAGCTTGATGTAATACCCTGGCCTGCAACAATACCTCCTGTGCAGGGTACTGACCTCTTCTCTCGATGCCTATATATATACTTCAGTTACAAAGCTGAACTGCCCTACATGGCTTTGCTCTGGAAGACTCCAGATGTAAGATTTTCCTGCTTGCAATTTGGTTCGCCTCTCTCCTCCTCACCCCTCCCTCATCTCCCATGGTCTCTGTCTTTTTTTTGTTCATTTGATAACAGTCCAGGCTTTCAATGTGCCCCATATTTCTAAAACAACCACTGGAAAATGATATGAACACATGGGTAACAGACACAAGTCGAACAGTAGAAATGGGCTTTAGTGTGTCGTAAACAGTACGTGGTTTTTTCGTGATCCGTTGTAAGAAAACCCTGGCGGGGGTGAACTGTTACGACCACTGAGGTTGCACGAGGACAAACGACACGATTACACCATCTCGAGACTTGTTTGTAAATGGTTTTATTTGGAATAAATATCTTAAAGTCAAGGACAATTCAAAAGGCCAGCGTAGACACACACACACACACACACAAAACAATTCAGTATTTACATGACTTATTTGAGCACAGCCGAATGAATGTATACACAGTATACAGCACAGCCAATGCAGGACGTTATAGTCTTCTGCTGTTCAAACGGCAAAAGATGACAAAGAAAAAATATTCCAAGTAATATAGGAACCATCTTTTAGATGGACAATGTGGTCCCTCTTAAGAACCAAAATAACAAGTATATAATGGATTACAGGGTTTCATTAAGTGTGTACAAATAACATTTCGCTTCAGGTGGATGGGGTAGGAACGTAGCGGTCCAGTATAACACACGCTCTGTCCCGCCTTTAAGACTTCCTGCCGGGGCTTGTTTTCACCCCTCGATCCTTTCGATGATAATAACTTAGCTCTGACCGCTGTGCCGGACAGGCGTGGATTTAGCAGCTGCACCAGCTGGCTCAGCGAATGGACAGGAGACAACCATGACTCTGGTCACGTGACGAAGGCAACGGAGGGACGAACGGTCCCGCTGGACGACGGGAGAGATGTAAACACGGTCTGTCTGTGTGCGTGTGCGCGTGTATGGGGTAGGGGGAGGTTGGCGGTTGGGGGATGGGGGGTGGGGGGGGTCAAGCACCAGACTAAGTCAACATGGCTGCCGACCGGTGAAGTGTGAGCGGAGGCCCGATCCGACAAGCCTGCTGAACGATGACATCACTGAGCGCTGGCTAACGTATCCGCTGACAGGCTACAAGACCAGAGGTGGAGCGGGCGGATTTAGACTGTCCTGCATCCCCACTCACACTGTCACTTTACCTGCTTCTTCAATAGCCACCAGTGCCAATTGAACTGGTAGTTCTAACAGTTTAACAATCTAACATGTTTTCATTGCTGCACTATTAAGTCTGTATAGTTCTACAGGTCTTTTTTTTATTTTTTTTTCTAGGTTGCAAGGAGAGCTGAAGGGACAGTCATGTCCACTGCACCTCTCACTTTTGTCATTGCTAAAGAAATGGTGAACATGTTTTTTTTATTGAACAAAAGAGGAAAGAGTGAAGCATTCAAAAAAATGCCTCTTTTTCTGATACTGTAGTATCCAACTGCAGTAATTATTGAACCGAGATCAGACAAAGACATGTCCGACGTAGCTTCACCACAACACTGAATGGACCAATCAGATCCTGTTTCCTGGTGCTTATTGTGCTTATTATTGTCATTTCACTCCTGGATTTAACTGTAGACGGTTTAGGCACATTAACTGTTCTTGTAGTACAAGAGCATTTTGTCCAGTTTTGAATGTTCTTTCAGTTTTGTCAGTTTGTTTTACATTACCCAACAAGTTGGTCACCCAACCTTACTAGTTGATGATTACGGTTACCCGATTACCTGATATTGCCGCTAAACCTAACCATAACCTTAAACCAACATTACTGATCAACAACCAAGTAAACAGACTGATTTCTGGCTAAATGTAACATACAAGCCCATGTAAGATAAGAACACACCTTTTTTCAGATGATGTTGGTCAGAGGTAGACTTGTACCTCTGAAGGCTGATTACGATCAGTGACCAAACATCAACAACCCCTCAGAAACCTTTTCTCCCCCCGGCACACATGGTTTTCATCATCTTGTCTGTCCCATGTTCCTGGAAGATGCTCATCATGCACTCAAAACATGGATCTGATTGTTGGGAGGGATTTCCTTGTTGTTGTTCGTTTTTTTTCCCCCTTGTCCTGTACATTATTTGACCGGCATGCTGTACTGGTCCATAGGGCGGGGGTAAAGTGGGAGAGGAGGAGGGGGCTAACTAACAAGGTGGTAGGGAACAGAAGTCCAGCTCCTGTGGTTTGCGTTTGCCGGTACAGTGGTCTCGGGGGAGCAGCAGACCTGTCTGAGTGGTGCAGCGCAGGGGCCGCCTCTTAAAACCCTTACCGCAGGATTTGGAGCAGGGCGACCACTCCCCGATATCCCACATGGGGCAGGGGTCCCCACACACCCTGGTGGCCGAGGGTCTCTGGATGGGCTCGCAGTCCGCCCTGGGCTCCCCGTCTGGCCCCAGACACTGCACCATCCTCCTCTGGAGCCCGGAGCCACATGTCACCGAGCACTCGTCCCACCCAGCCGACGACCACTTCCCCGGGACCAAGCCCTCCTTGCTATAGGAGGTCTTCTTCAGGACGTCTCCGCCCTTCTCCTCGTCTCCCTCCTCGGCCAGCACGCTGTTGTGGGAGCGGGCCCGGCCCTCTTTCTTCAGGGCCTTGTCCTCCTTGCTCTCCTTGGCCAGGTAGAAGGAGTAGCGGATGCGAGGAGGGGTCATCTGACCCACGGAGAGAACCTCCACAGTCAGGGCCTCTCGGATGGGCTTGACAGCCAGCAGGGTCTCCGACTGTCCCCCGGTCCCGCTGTAACGCAGCAGGCTTCCCTTCACGATGATGTCCCTCTCCACGGCAGACACCACGTAGTTGCCGTTAAGCAGATATTGGCCGTAGTTGTTCTTCACGGCCAGGTAGTTGTCATCGCTAACCATGCCCTTGTAGCCTCTCTGACGGACGTCTATGTTGGAGGCTCCCACGGGAAGCGTGACCACGAAGTTATAGCCATGTCTGCGAAGACACACATCGAACAAGCCAAGCGTACATTCACCGTTAACATACTGTAGGACTCGCTACTTAACTTCAAACCCATCAACCCTATGTTATTTGTACTTCCATGTTATTTGTATCATTTGTATTATTTGATTATCTGTATCATATCTGAAGTGTATTTTACATTGTATTTACTGTACATTGAGTTCTGTTTGTATGTACTTTTATTAGTATGCCACATATATGTTCTATGTTTGCTCATTTCTGCCACAGTGAATTCTATATTTGTTAATCTTGCATAGCGAATAAACCCCATTCTGATTCTGATTTCAAATGTCAACCCCATTTCAAATCATGCGACCGGCAAGGATGACTCACATGGGCTTGGTGAAGAGACCCGACACCTTCTTGCAGCTCTTGTTGTCTCCGCCGCAGATGCCACACCTGTCGAACTTCTTGCTGGAGCCCAGCTTGCTGTCGCAGCCAGCCTTGATGCACTTCCCCTGGACACACACGGCCGAGGAGTCCGGGGAGCAGGGGGTCCCATCCACCACCTGCAGGGTGAAAAGGATTCTTCGTCTTGTTGCTCTGAGGTTGACGTCACACTGACAGGCGTGATCAAGTGTAAATCTACAGGATGATGTGCCAAAGCTCTCCTAAATACTCATTTTAAAGTAAATACTCATTTAGCAGACGCTTTTATCAAAATCGACTTGCAGTAAGTACAGGGGATATTTTCCCTGAGGCAAGTAGAGTGCCCTGGTCAAGGACACAACAACACATAGCCACAGCCGGGGGTTGAATTCGCAACCTTCCGCTCATGAGGCCAACGCCTTAACCCGCTGAGCCATCTGACTCCCACGCTTTCCTGCCACGCTAACACTAGGGAAGTCCTCTTGAGACACGGTAGACGTGTTTGCTGTCTTCTCTGGTTCCCTCTGTCTGAACAGGGCCTTAACACATGACCAGTCTTGAGTGGAGGCAGTGAACCATATCGGTCAGCTCACCAGTCTGTGTCTGCAAGGGGTCAGCGGAGCTGATGAAAAATGTGACCGATAACGCAACGTGTCTGTGAGTATGGCCTCAACAGTTTCCATCACATGGTGCAGCACGTCCAAAGTCTAGACAAGCGAGCTGCAGCACTGCTTGTTCAACGTACAATACGGTGCTGTAAGATAAGCCAATAGGCAGCCTGTCTTTTTTTTTGTTCGCTAGCCCAGTCGGCAGCTAATCCAGCTTTGGTGCGGTGCGGGCCCCAGCGCTGCGTGCTCCCATCCCCCTGTCCGTCTCCTGGGTGGAGGCGTTGGCAGGACGGCACAGTCAGGCGTGGACCACAGCTCTGGGTCATGACAGGGGCTCCTGTTTAGGATCATTCCACACCGCTCTATCTGAGACAGATAAGCCCTTCTCTCAATCCTATCTGCAGTTCCGTCTTCCTCTCTTCTGTCCTCTCTCTCTCTCGCTCGCGCTTTTCTTTTCTGTGAACTGTACGTAACCAGGCTGAGCGTTATGAGTTATGTTTGTGGGCCTGGTTTCATGATAATAATGGTCGTCTGTCGCATGTGACTTTCTAACAATGGAGATACTGTACGTCTGTTTCTCCAACCAGTGAGCAGATTGTTCGAAAGTCGGTATCTTAAAATACATTGTTGAGAGTTTGTCTGCCGGTGTAAGCTTGCTAACGTGACATAGTCGGCATAGCAGTATTCACATAGCAATTCGGAGAAAATGCTTCTTCATATCTTCCAGTCGGGGTTGCTAACCTTGGGTGCGAGGACGTAGAAGTAGCCGGTTCCATTGGCTCTGCAGATCAGCTTGCACTTGTCCTTTGGAGATACCCCGGAGTATTTGGGCACCCACACCACGGAGGGTGTGAGGCGGTTGGTGTTGAGGCTGAAGCCGTTGAACGCCTCACACTGCTCCTCGCGGTAGCTCTTACCTGCACAAGAGGGACGAAAGGGTCACAGGGTCAAAGGTGAAGCGAGGTGGACCCGCAAATCGTTGAGCACAGTTGTCTGTTTTGAACCAACCGGTACCTGTGTCAGGGCAAGGGTTCAGGTTGCAGGAGCGGTACTTGACCCGTACGCCTTGGCAGTATTTGCCGCCGTTAGACGGTACAGGGTTCTCACATTCTCTCTTCGCCAGCTGGACCCCTCCTCCGCATGTACGGGAGCACGACCCGAACGCTCCCCATTTGCCCCATTTTCCATCCACCTGGGGGAAACACGCACGCACGCCGCACACACCACTGGTGGGTTATGTCAGGTTTCACAACAACGTGATAGCCTAGCTACGTCACCCCACCGCAGGGCTCCCTCTCCTGCCTGCACGCACACGACAGATCTCACGCTGCCGTGAGAGTTCTTTGAAAGCGGAGCTTTATATACCCATTCCACTTTGTACCTATGTTATTTGTACTTCCATGTTATGTGTATCATTTGTATTATTTGTATCATTTGTATTATTTGTCATTTGTATCATATTTGTAGTGTATTTTACATTGTATTCACTTTTTATTAGTATGCCACGTATATGTTCTATGTTTGCTCATTTCTGCCACAGTGAATTCTATGTTTGTTAATCTTGCATAGCGAATAAACCCCATTCTGATTCTGATTCTTTTATGAGGTGTTTGAGGTGCGCGCGCTCGCCGTACCTTGGCCGTGTGAACGTCCTGCTTGTCGGTGCAGACCCCCCGCATGCACACCTGTCCGTCCCCGCAGCTGGTGCCGTCGGCCCAGGGGAAGTGACGCGTCTGACACACCAGCTGGCCGCGCGTCTTCCCCGTGCACCACAGACGGCCGCAGGGGGGCTGCATGAAGGGGCAGGGCTTGGAGCCCTCGCCGAACGCCAGCTCGCACTGACGGTCCAGGCTGTAGGAGGTGCCGGGGAGCACCTCGGGCAGAGCCAGGGGCTTCTGGGGCTGGTCCAGCAGACACTCGCCTGAGGAAGACAGCGGAGCCACATCAACACTCCCCCTCTGAGAGCGATCGTCTCGGTATTTGCCCTTTTACACGTTTGTAAAATAAACACATTCGGCATGGTTAGGTGGACAGGGACATGTATACTTTGCGCATTGCACCGTCGCTCGTGCGCACACAAGTGTGTGTGCGAGTGTGTACGAGCGTGCGCGCGCTGATTAAACCAGGGGAAAGCCTAATGTTCAGTCACCCAACATTGACCTTGTAACGTCGGCCCTTTGAAGACGGGCCTGTACAATCTGTAGATGGTTCATTACACAGAGCTGCCGAACGCGAACCCCATACGCACACATAAACGCAGCCAGACACAAAACACACACGGGGGGGGGGGGGGGGGGGGGGATCTTTCTCCTAAAGCACACACACAACCCCACCGCTCTTGTTTAACCCCTCGCTGCGCCTGAGCGGTCTGCGTCGTGTCTATCCTGGAGAGCGGTGTTACGATAAAGCAGCGAGACAGGTCTGCTTCCTGGAACAGCCTGTGAACAGTCCGGCTTTGACGGGCCCGTGCTAGGTAACATGAAAGACTGGAAGAGGAGCGGGCTGACGAGGCGAGAGGCCTTCTCACCCAAATAAGAGTGGATCAGGAGTAACCGCATCACTTCGTTTCGCCTCTCCTACAACCTGTGGATAATTCACACAGAGGCCAGGGAACCAGATTCCGAGGGTGACATTCCACATCTCTCGTTCTGTCTGAGTATCATCCCTCGCTTCGGTCTAGATTTCCTGAAAAGGGCAAGAAAACGAGCAGGCCGTCATTCTATTTTAACCTCTGTGGGAAACAGTGCCGACTACATCTAACTGACCAAACCTATTTGGCGGTTTTCTGTGGAACATCCCCTTTAATTTGGGACAGCTGGTCAGGATAGCAGGCCTTGAAATACCAGTTTGTCACTGATCTGACTCCAGACCTTGAGGTTCACCCTGCTTGGCACACTCCACATTCAAGAGAATGGCTGTCTGGAGGCAGTGTGGAACAACTAAATTCTACAGTAGACTAAACTAGAATGCGACTCTTAGTGCCAGAATTGTCTGCGGATGATCCTCGGCAGAATTCCATCCAAATTCTACGTTGACTGAGGACTCTTAAGCCAAACAATGGTGAGACCAGGGGACTCATTGCACCTTCCAAAATAACTGAAACTACTTTTGCCACTTCCCCATTCATCCATGGGTCCCCTGTGACTGATCCGGTGACAAACATACCACAGTAGGAACACAGAAATCTTTGTGATTATGTAAAGAGTGTTAAGATAAGCATGTGCTTCTTCGATGTGACCAGCCTGTTGCCAACGCAAAATCACATGTTTTTACGTTGTCAACCCGCGAGCACAGGACGAGGCTCCAGACACCAGGGTGATGGAGTCCCTAGCAAGGCTTCGCGCCTACATATCAAACGCTCTCCCTGTTTCCCCGTGTCTGACGCACCCCCCAGGGGCCAGAGGGCAGAGGTCAGGGGGCCTGACGATGACTCACCATGTCCGCTGTCCAGGAAGTCGGTGATGATGGCGGCGCTGCAGGGCGACCAGGGGCTGGTGCGGTTGATCTGGATGAGAGTCGGAGACATCATGTGGTTGTCCTTCAGCTTCCCGAACACCTCCTCGCAAGCCTTCACGTTGTCATGGGGCATGTTGAAGACGTGACCTGTAGGGTGGAAAGGAGGTAGGCAAGCGGGAAACTTTGTCAGCTGCCTGAGTCAATAGAATGGAAATATTCAGCTGTGATGAAGGCATGTGACTCAAATAATAAATAATAATAATACCTCACTTAGCATGTAAGTGAATACAGCACTTACATTAAGTACAGGGACATTCTCCCTGAGGCAAGTAGGGTGAAGTGCCTTGCCCAAGGACACAACATCACATAGTTACTGCCAGGATTCGAATTCACAACCTTCCGATCATGAGGCCTTAACCTGCTACGCCCTAACCTGCTGAGCCATCTGACCCCCCTACAAATACTGATATGAACTATCTATCCACACTTTAGCCACTTGGGGTCTGTCCAAACAACAAGACCCTGTGCTGGTTTCTTTGGTGACATCATGCAGAAGGAGAGGAAGTGTGTGTTTTTCTGGCCCTGCTGGTGTAGCATGGCAGACTCACCTAGCTCGTGGGCTGTGGTGAAGGCAGACGGCAGGCCGTCGTCCTCGATCACAGAGCAGCTCCTCTTGGGGTCGCACATGGTGCCCACATCCGCCATGCCCAGCGTGTCACAAGTAGAAGACCCACAAAGGTCCTGGACAGAAGACGCACACCACAGACACACAATAATTGAGCTTAACTGGACTAAATGTTGTGTTCTGAGTCCTGCCCAGTGTTTTCCTTGCATGTCTGATAGAATACTGAAGTGACCCACACAGACAGGTCTATGAGGAGATAAATATCTTGGATTGCAAAACCTCTTAGGCAGTTTCCAAATATTTATTTCCTATATTTCCAGCGCAACCATGTTTAACATTTACTTGGACCAGCTGACTGTGTTTCATCAACGCGAGACACACTGAAGACCAGAATGTTCTCTTTGACCCGGATAAACTCAGTGCAGTATCTGTGGTGATGGTGTGGTGGTTTGACATCTTCCACTCATGTTTTAATAGCATACAAACACACTCTAAATCCACCAATCTCAGCGGCCATCACCCACCTACACCACTTTGATCCTACATTTAAAACCCCATCCAAGGCGAAGCCTTAAAGTGCTGTGACAAATTATTTACAGTACAAACCACAATTGCTGGCCGTTGAAAATCCAAACCAGATGTGTTCGTGCGCGCAGGTCTGTGTGTGGGAACACTTATTAACGCAGAAAACACAAGACTAAAAATGAACCGCGTTCCTGACGCTGACCTACTTCTTGTAGCCGCAGTATATGTTTCCATCGGTTGTGGATCCAGCTGTTTAATAACAACGACTAATCGTGAGTATTCCTAAACAGAAGAGCCACGAGCAACGATGTTTCTGTGGCATCTATGTAGCCTTCAGAACCACTTTTCTCTGAGGTGCAAGTAGCCAGCGGCAAGCATGTTGCAAAAGATTCAAATCACATTGGATTCCTCACCTGCGGGTTACGACGAGCGCTGGAAAATGGGCCCGATACACCAATATCACAGTCAGGTTTTACGAGATCTGGAAATACTTAGGTATGTTCTCCCCCCCCCCCCCCCCACACACACACACTGGTGTCTATCAGGGAAGTGAATAGCAAAGTTAGTGTAGCGTTACTATCAGCCATCCCTCTCTGGGGAAATATGAATTTGGCAGGTTTATGGTAAGAATCCATCACTAATTTCTTGGAGAAAGAGCATTCACACACAGTGCACATGGCAAAACCGTAGAATGACCAGAGCTGTTGCAGCTCCCAGGCATATCAGAAGGATCTCCCTATAAACTCCGACTGGCTGCTAACTTCATCTGACGGCGTCTATGGTCACCGTGGAGTTGAATGTAAACCATATCAAAATTGTCTTTATCGCTCAATGTCACATGACATAAGTCCCCCATATACACACTGCAGATGCACATTGTGGCTGCTATCCAGCGGCCATCTCTCCACGTAGCTCTACAACACTATGCATGTTGTTACAGAAAATGTGATGTTCACGTTCTGCGGTAACTTGAAGAGTTACCTATTGCTCAGTAGGTGATTGTAATATTAGTATGCATGCCATCGTGTCACATGACAGGCCATGTTTTATCACCACTATGTCACAGAAGACTTCTCAAACAGCATTGACCCAGTTGGCACCCATTCATACCAACATCAGATTTTCATTAGTTTTATAAAGTTCAAACTGTTCCATGTGTGTCCCCCCCATCTCTCTGACTTTTCCTCTCTCTTTCATCTTGCTCTTCCACTCTCTGAATCGCAGCTGAGAGACAGGGCTGGGTTCAACCCCGCTCACTTTTACCATGTTTAATCAACACCGTGATTTGTATAGACACAAGGGAGGAGGAGGAGGGAGAGGTGGGGAAGGAGGGGGTGCAGGGAAGGTAGGATCACTGCCAATAGAGGAGGGAGAGAAAAAATGAGCGGAGAGGAGGGGTAGCTGGGTAACTGAGTCCCACAGGGAGTATCCCGTCTCATAATTACAGCCTCACAGCTGAAGGTGAGTTCTGTTAGTCTTTCAAACCCACTTCAATGTTACGGAATACTAATTCTCATATTATTTGAAATGGTCTAAACGCCTTGGGACAACTTACTGAGTCTGACTGCATCAAGTCTTTTTTTTTCGTTCTTTAACAAGTCCCATTAGAGTTAACTTTACATCATGGGCATGGGATTGGAAAGGATTACCTGACGGAACCATGCGGTCGCCAGTAATGACAACTCAATAGCACAGCACATGCAAAACTATTCTTACTACTTTTGATGTTTACTGGCCTTTGACGTCATGGCAACGCCATAACTGACAAACAGAACTTTGCTCTTTACAAAGTACCTTATAAAGAGTTTTCGAAAACAATATACACAAAAGTTATGCAAGTTGATCTATTCATATTGCATGTTAAATTCCTGTATGGCCAAAAATAAAATCGAAATAAAAATCTTGGACTGTTCTATTTGACTCAGAACTATGGTGCTGATTCAAATGGAAGAAATGATTTGATCACTTTGGGGTTTAAGAACTTTACATTAATGGCCCATTCATGCCACTCTACTGCAATCTAGTGCCTCTTACTCTTATTTTACTGGGTGTAAATTACAGGGGATTGATGAGGTGTGTTATGAGTTTGTTGTTGGCAGTATGTTTTGTGTGTGTTGTTGTGTTGTTTACTGGGTTAGATGAACATTCCCTCATTCAGTCCAAATGTTGGTCCACAAATGTGTCTTATAGGACAGTATGGTACAGCAAGCGATAGGAATGTCATATGGAATCAAGGACAGACAGAAAATCAAGACATTTGTTGAACTCAGGGTGCTGATGTTACTCCCTGGGGTAGAAACACAGGTGAATTATGTGACAGGTACAGCTTGCGGTTTGGTCTTCTGTTTTTGGCATTGCTCAGAGAGACATAAATAGCCTGCTGGATCACGTGATCTTTCTATGTGACATCATGTCAATGATGCTAGGGGCTGACGCAGTGTTTGGCTCGTTTGTCATTACCAGCAGAAAGCTCAGACTCTGTAATTGTTTCCTCTGTTGATATTGGAGGTAGCAAGTCACTCTTGCCAACTAAGGCTTGCCTGCTCTCTCCCTGAACAGCTCACCACAGACAAAACTATGCTTAACGAATGATTAATTGTTTGTGCATTGAATCCCTTGTCAGTCTTTTTGGTCTGTTTTTCGACAAGCGCATCTGATATGCTATCCCAGCTAAGCTAACTGTGACTGAGTGAATAGTTTCTGGCTGGTGGTTTATCTTATGTCACCTACACAGTCTGCATGGAGCTCACATGAAAGGAATGCAAGGGCTCATGTCAAACTCTGACCCTGCACAAGGAGCTGAGAGACAATGAGGAGTTCCTGGAAAACATTTTGGAAGTGTCGTACTTTCTAGTGAACTCAAATGAAACCGAGTCAGACGGGGTTGTCAGACGTGGTCATCTCAGGTCTCGTCAACTCCATCCACAGCCTCTCCGCGTGTCCAGTCTCGCTTGGCTCGGAGCGATGGGTGGTCCCTTCCACGCTCTGTGCGTGTCTCAACAGCTGGAGAGGGTCTCAGAGTTCAGGGTTGGCGAGGGTGTTTGAGTCCAAACCAATTACTGTTTAAAAGCTGATCTTCTTGTCATAATATTGGAGAACGAGTCTTAATGACTGTTGGATAAGACTGGGCGCTGTTGACACCAGCTTCCACACATGGAGAACAAGCACCACTTGACAATATTGTTAGTAACTGACCGTCACAATTCTGACCCAATAACAATGATTCAATGCAGAAAATAAAACACATTGGTGGTGTAGGACAGAGTAAGGTGTTAGCTGGAAACACCCCATGTGAAAAAATGAGGCAAGGTCTTACCTGCTTTGTGAACAAGATAGCTGTATCCCAATACTCTGGGTGCTTGTCGTTATTCTTGTTCATCTTTTTCTGCCAAGTGCAAAAGTTCCGCAGAGTCATGGCTGCGTTACCGGAAACCTTAGGTCCCTTGTCATCCTCGTTCAACACTATGAACTTGACCACTACGATGCTGATGGAGTTGAGTATGCTGGGGTGTTTGTAGAGTCGAGCTGCCACCGACATAAGGGTTAGGAGGTAATGTTTGAGGTCATCGCCATGGAATTGCGCCATGGACTCATCGGCGACGATCAGCGCTTCCACGTATCTGGGGACGGAGGCGAACCTTTTTGATCTTCCGAAGCCCTTCAGCATGGTTTCGACCACGTCGCGTTCGTTCAAGTGCTTGTATTTCTGCAGAGACTGCAAGAGCTCGGGGCTCGTACCGGCGTCCACAGCGCATCTGGATGTTGAATTCCCGCTAAGGTTGTGGTTCGCACGGCGTCGGAGAACGTGCGCGCTGTTTGCGCTCCAAGTGCTTCCCAAAGTGGTGTCATTACGGACCGGGGTGATGAAATATTCCCACCCGTTGAAACCGAAAGCCCCTTGCAAGCCCTTGCACAGACTCAATGCTGCATAGGAATACCGGTCTGAATTGACGTAGCCGGAGTAGAAGCACCGGCTGAGGTCAGCATCAGCTGCAGCATTGGACGCCGAAGCCGGGTCCTGTGCAGAGTTGGTGGGGGCAAGGAAATTCGAATCTGGATGTAATTCAAGCACCAAATCCTGCTGGAAAGCATTTATTTTGAGGATAATTCTCCCATTTAGAACATCCTCTGCATGGTCAAAACCGTTATTGTCATAGCTTTGGTCATCCAGTTTAGTTGGGAAGCAGAGCTCACTCTCCATGCAATGGGCCAATTCTGAGAAAGTTATGAAAAAGTAGAAAAGAAACACTGTCCTTATTAACATGAGCATGTTTGTTTTTAGCAATAAATGCAATGCTTTGGAATGGAAAAGAGTGATACTGCAGCTCAATATATGCGAAGATAATAGGTCTGATACGAGAGAATAATCCAAAGATGCAATATTTTAAAACATTGCCGCTGTACGTCCACTCTGAGTAAAATCCTCCAGGGTGTGACCGGTTCCCATCTTCCACCTGTCTTCTGAGGGAGATTTCTGCCTTCTGAGGATTTTATGCATTGGGCGTCATGTGTAAACATGAAGACGTTGTTATGCGTGTTTTTTGGGGGGGAGGTGCTCTGGAAAAGCTCATTGGTTATGCGTCTAGGTTCAAGGTTTACTCAGCAACCACTCGGATTTCTGCAAGTATTAGCATCATCCTCCATCCACCATAAAACCGGGTCTCCCTCCCACTTTGGCGACTTTGGAACTTCTTCCACCTCCGCAGCACATCTGTATCCAACGAAACGCCCAAACCAACTCGTCTCGCAATACAACATAGTGCCAAATCAACAGCATATTCAACTGATCGTCCTTTGCTGATGTCTACGTTACTTTCTCGAATGCGTTTTCATATCAAATAGCACGCGTAAAGGAGTGCGTAACTGCACACGGTTGTATTCTGTAGCCTAAGTGTAAACTAAAACCTAAGTCAACTAAAAACTGTTAGGCCATGCATCTAACATGCAGCATAGACATATTGGGAAAGTTTTTGACACTGCCCACGCTGTGCAGCAGTATTATATGTGATGCTGGCCACGTGGGACATAAGTATTACATTCAAATAGCTTTTCTCTATGTGTCCCCATTTATGCATATATACATTTTATATGATTTAAAGAACTTAAGATGTTTTTGGTTTGATCTGTTCCTGTCTGAATACACAGAAAATTGATTGTTCTAACAACTCTGACTGCATCATAAAGTGGCATTCCGATTCACGCGACCATCGATCACTTCTTTCGTTAAACACGAGCGCCATCTTGTGGCAATAAAGAAAGTACAGTTAGCCTACGTTATTTCAATGTGGTCACCCTTAATCCGCTTTACTATTGTAAAGTAGCCCACGCTACAACATAAATTAAAAGTATAATCACGAAATTAACTAATAGTAAAAATAAATAAATCTGGATTTGATCTTGTTTTGAGCAAAGTAATGTTGTTTCAAATCGTGTATTCCGTTGAGGGTCATCCTCAACATTTTGTGAGACGACACTGCCACTTTGTGGCAAAACCTTTGTAGGCCTTCTAATATGACTGCTCCCCTGACTTCTCTATTTCACGTTTAATTCAACATCAAAGGATGACAGAATGCTATTTCAATAGTAATCATGTATAACTTCATATGGCTCATTTTAATTCATGAATTTACTCTGAGACTTCATGGATCTATTATTGGATGCGTGATTTTTGAGAGATTACGGCTTTTCATGATGTGGCTTTACATTAAAATATTAATATAAACGGCTGAACTATTTTGGCCGAGTTCTAATTGAGGGCAACTATGGACTATATCGAATGGTGTATTATGTGTTATTTTTTTCCACCGGAGGCTATGCTTCACCTTGTCTCTTTAACAGGTTGGGCGCAGGCATACCAATGAGTTTTCACCATTGAAAAAACAAATGTGTACAACGCAAATTTATTTATATTTGTATATATATATATTTATTGTATTTTAATGTATTCTATTTATTATCTGTATTTGTTTTGTCTTTTCTACTTTTATTATGCTGCTGTAGCAAGTACATTTCCCCGTTGTGGGATTCATAAAGTATATCTAATCTAATTTAAAACTCCATACTGAGTTTTTGACTGTCGGTGGTACGGAGGGGGCGTGCTTCTCCGGTCGCAAAGGATCAACTGGACCGTACTTTTTTAACGTTTTTTTATTATTATGAACACGAGGGGGAGGAGAGACCAGCAGCGATGGAAATCAAAAAAGAAACCACTTATGTTTTAGAAGAGCCAGGCTTATAAATACCAGTCAGAGCAAATCGCGTTGATTCACTCCGCAGTAACATAACTCGAGCCCAGGCTCCAGTTTAACAAATTAGGGATTAGATTTTCTTAAGAAAATTTGTAAATTACGTTTTATCAAAACTTCTACCGATTGAAATATTCAATTGCAGTACATTTTAAACGACGGTGAGGTCCAAACCTCTGTTTAGTAGAGTTAGGTATATTTTGAATTTGTATTTAGATATTCATCCAGTCCGTTTCAGCTTTTCGCTGTGAGTCATATAGCACTTAGATACAGTGCTTATGATAACACACAATGGCTTCAATTTTGCACATAACCCTTTTAACTCTGTCCTTGACCAACTTGGCTCTGTCGGAAATGTTCCAATCAGAGGAGATCATACCCACCAAGACAAGTGCAAGAGGCGGCCATCTATGGAGAAGACCAGAGGATCAACAACGTTACAGGCTGAAAGCCTTTGGCCACGAGTTCACGTTGAATTTGTCACCGGACGACGATTTTGTCTCTCCCAGATTGAGCATTCAGCGAATTCAAGCGAGACACTTGTCAGCTCTTCTCAACAGTTCTGGAAGTGGACATTTTTCCAGCGATGTCACGGAGACGGAGAAGAATCTGGAAGAGTACGCAGGTTGTTTCTACTCGGGGTCAGTGGACACGGATCAGGACTCAGTGGTGGCGGTCAGTTTGTGTCACGGCATCCAAGGGTCATTCATTACCCACGGGGATGAATATGTCATTCAACCTAAAGTCAACGGCCATGGCCAAGCAGGCAGCTACACCTCGCAGGTGCACGTTATATCAAGGAGAGTTTTCACCCAGCCTCGTAAACCTCAAAATGCTTTTGATCAATTGAAGGACTCAAGCTGGTTTATGGACTCAGATAACCGCAAGTTACATCATGGCGCGGATGAGGCTCAGGGAAAGAAGCGGGGTCGACGCTTTGTCTCTGCTCCGAGATACATTGAAACCCTGCTAGTCGCAGATTCCTCCATGACACAGTTTTATGGGGAAGAAATCAAGGTGAGTTATTAATCAAATGAAACATTAAATGACGCTATAAAACCGTATTCTCAAGGTTAACACATTTGCATGCAATCAATTGTTTCCCCGTATTCATTACTTGAGAGGCTCATGTTCGTATGCGTCATTACGCACGAATGTTTCCAAAGCGCTCCATTTTTCCAGACAGAATCACACCGGGTTCCTGAAATCGTTTATGAATCTGTCAAACTAAGGCAGCCAGGAGGGCGAGTGCCTGTGTAAGCAATTGCAGCCTAATCCAGTCATTATACGATTTCACTACATCACATCCACATGACGCGCCCTCATCCCATGCTTTACGGGAAAGCTTTTTTTTTCCTCCATTAGAATCATAGCTAGCAACTTTTTAAGAATGAAAATATCTTAACAATGTAAACACTCCCTTTTACAGTGTAATAGACGCCTTTGTTCACTTAGTATATTTCAGAATTAACCTAAACCCTAACCAGACTGAGCTCGACTGGCGAATGTTTTTCAGTCCTTAGGCATGTCCTTAGAACCGTGCAAAACAAGCTCTCTCAAAGTCTCAAATTGATAGTGAATATTACACGACTCAAATCAAAGTTTAAAGCAGTGTGTATTTTGCACACCGATGCTTTCTAGCAGGTCCTTAAAAAGTACGACGAAAGCAATAAACATTACAACACACAGGTCCTGCAGTACTGATAGCGCCCTCTCCGCGATTACTGCGTTGTTTTCACCACCCTCTGCGGTGCCCTACAGTCATGAACAGCTGCTATACTGGGCAATGTGGCAGCTGGACAGGATACCCTCTCTGACACACCTGTAGAAGCTGATGAGGAGCTGGGGCACGGTGCCAAATGTCCTCAGCACTCTGAGGGACCGCAGTGATCCAAGGGAAACAGCAGATCAAACTGTAGGCTAGCTCATGCAGCTGTAGGTGACAGAATAATTTAAGACGCTGTAACTCACAACAACCTCAGAGAATGGTATTGTAAATGTACACATGTTGTATTGCGTCACTCACACCAACAACCCTTCCATTGGCTGTATCTGAAAAAGGTAAACAGGAATGTTGGCACAGAGGGCCTGTATATGAGTTAGCCCCATCTGGGAAGGAGAACAAGCCAAGGGGAGTTTGTTTTTGTGGTCCTTCCACCCATTTTATTGATGGAAAGAAAAACACAAATGTTTAAACATTTGCCTCCAAATGACTTATGTGTTCAGGGCAAGTATTCCAAGGCCTGTGTGATTGTTGTCAGATGATCTAAACTAAATTGTGGCCTCTTATATCCTTGAGCGTTTTTGATATTGGAAAACGCACGTTTTTCAGTTGATCTTGTTGCACGGGCAAGTAAGCTGTTGATCTCAGTGACACGACCTGTTTGTTTGTCACCTCTCCAGCACTATCTTCTGACTCTAATGGCCATGGCAGCACAGATCTACAGACACCCCAGCCTCAAGAACTCTGTGAGCCTGGTGGTGGTGAAGATGCTGGTGGTGGAGGACGAGGAGGTGGGGCCCCAGGTCTCCAGCAACGGAGGTGTGGCCCTCAGGAACTTCTGTTCCTGGCAGCAGCTCTTCAACCCTTCCAGCGTCAGACATGCCGAGCACTACGACACAGCAATCCTGTTCACCAGACAGGTATGGAGGGGGCGTTAACAGCTGTGGCTATGACACATTCAGAAGCCATGTCTTCTCCGTATTACAAAAATGCTAGTTAAGTGGCGGTGTGGAATTCTAATGTTGATGTCAGATCATGTATACAGTTTACAGAGATGCCAGGCAGTCAATGGGCCTGAATGGACATGTGCATATCCCTCTACTGTGTGCTGTGGATACCACACAGTTAAATCTCTCTTCCCTAGTCTGCTGGCTGCTATGTATTTGCTTCATTTTACGATGGAAACACTGACAAAAATGTTTTGCTGGCAAGAGCTTCTCTTTTGGGGAAAAAAACCCTCTGTCTGGAACAAACGTACCGATGTCTGGATATCAGCGTCTGAGATCCCTCTCTCCCTCGCTCCTTTCCTCCTCTCCTCTAACCCCTTTCCTGTCTTTTTCCCAATCTGTAACTCTTCATTCCTCTAACTCTATTCCCGCTTTTTCTCTCCCCTCGCAGGACATCTGTGGGTTGAAGACCTGTACGACACTCGGCGTGGCCGATGTCGGCACAATGTGCGACCCCAAGAGAAGTTGCTCTGTCATAGAGGACAACGGTCTCCAGGCAGCCTACACTGTTGCCCATGAACTCGGTACGTCGACACACCAGGGAACATGAGACTCGTTTTGTCATGTGGTGTGGATTTGAGTGCTGTTCACGGAACATGCCTGCTTCCTGACTCACTAGTCTCGGCCATGATATCTACCTCTTGACAATGATTTCCTACGTGGGCAGCATCTTCCTTTTGCGAACATGTTCTTTGCGTGTTCTCACAACTTTCTCCCCTCCTGTGTCGTCAGGTCATGTCCTGAGCATGCCACACGATGACTCCATCAACTGTAAGAAGTGGTTCGGGAATCTGGATGGAAACCATTTGATGGCGTCAGAAATCGTAGACCTCAACAAGAGCCTCCCGTGGTCGCCCTGCAGCGCCCGCTACGTCACAGAGTTTTTCGACAACGGACATGGTGAGATAGCCTTCGCTTGCTGTACTGCATCTGAAAACTTCAGTTCACGTCGGTCATTTCCCCTTTGCTGTTTGGAGTGTGTGGAGATGTTAGACTCATGGTTTGCAATGCACTACTTACAAACATCTTGTATCGCCTGTTAGTCTTTATTGGTTAACATGTGGTTCCCAGCAATTTTGGGGTTTTGGCACCAGAGAGAGAATTCTTTAAAAGCCAAACAGTTGTAAAAAAAAAAAAAAACTTTGCAGTTTCATTAACTTTCAATAACAGTTTTGAGACATTTGTCCCAAAGGCTCAGTATGTTACTATGTTGTTAATGGAAACCTGCCACAGAAAATGTGCTATGTAATTTTGGTCTTAAAGCATAGTGAGAAATCCTTCTATCACGTGGAGCCGACATTTCACAGGCTTATTTTCTTTCGCTCTCTTTTTTACAATGCCTACTCTGCCTTAACTCATCCCGTAACCACTAATGATGGTGTCTATAAACCACACTTTGTAATTTTGCTGAGAGTGTCAAAACTAACAATCCTAACAGAGTGAGCCGCTCTCTGTGCCTCTCGCTTCTCCTAGCAGCTTCTGCGGACCAGACCGTTACTGGGGCAACGGCAGGGAGATGACAAACGAATCAGACGAATCAGACAGACGTATACACAGGAATACACACAGACACTCTCTGTTTCTGTCTGTCTGTTTCTCTCTCTTTCTCTCTCTCGCTCTCTCTCCAGCACAGACTTACACATCCACACACATACACATGGCATGCCTGAAATTGCTGGAAGAAGGCAGCTCAGGATTGATGCTGGCATAGCTGGGCTCTTTCTCACATAAAGACCACTACAGTACTACACAACTTCGAACGTGGAGTGTAAAATTGGAAGCTAGAAGGTATGCGAGTTGCGTAATAGCAGACATATTTGAGTCATTGATTTATATCTATCAATATTTCAGTCTTCACTCACATTTTCTCTCTCTCCTTGACTCATCTGCTGGTGAGTCACACATTCTTGGTTTAACAACTGTTTTCCCTCACAGAGCAATCGAGTGCAGCCGAGCACTTGTTGTCTTTACCGGTCTAGCCCCAGGTACATAGTGAATTGATCTTGCAGAATTTTAAACAGGATTTGCATGGCTGGAGACACTAAAAATAAGCAACAATCGACTGTACATCAGAGATGTTCAAACAGTTCTTCCCTTGAACTGACACATTGGCACATCTCCAACTTTAGTCGGATTTTGGTATGTGCAATACACCAGACAATGGTAGCTTTGATCCCTTCAAACCTTTAAGTGGTGAAATGTTAATTAGATTGCGATTGTGTTCCACATGTCAATCACATGACTAAGCCACGTGAGCTGTTTTTTTTTTTTTTTTTTACAACAGACCTTTAGAAAAGCAGACTTTCCTTGAAAGATCTGTCAAGGAAATGTATTTGGCCCGTAGCTCCTTACTGTAATGAAAATAGCCCCTCAAGCTAAAATTGTGCACACCTGTTTCAGTTTGAAAACAGCGTAGCATTTACAGCAGTCCACATGCAGTGGTTGGACTGGCATGCATTTGCAGTTGTCATCAATGATTGATAGAATCTTTGTTCTATGTGTGTTCTCACTTAAGCCACCTTAAGATCCAGAGGCCTCCAATAGAACAGTACTATACGTACAGTTAATGACCTCCCATTGACAGTGAATGAGTAACACGACCCCCAAAAAAGACGATTGCGTAATGTTCCAGCCCTTTCTTTGAGAAGCACACCTGTTTACAGAATCAACAAGGCTGACTGTGTGTGTCTGTGTTTGTCTGTTAGGTGACTGCTTGTTAGACCCCCCAGAACAGACCATGCCTCTACCCATGGAGCCCCCAGGCCACGCCTACAGCCTCGACCGCCAGTGCCAACAGGCCTTTGGAGAGGAGTTCACCCAGTGTCAGGATGCGCCCGAAAATTTGATGTGCAGCCAGCTGTGGTGCAGGGA
Source organism: Neosalanx taihuensis (assembly GCA_030340665.1). Lineage (NCBI taxonomy): Eukaryota > Metazoa > Chordata > Actinopteri > Osmeriformes > Salangidae > Neosalanx > Neosalanx taihuensis. Next base: position 5,235,053 of record CM059310.1, read on the forward strand.
GGAGGGCCAGTCCCACTGCACCACCCGCAATGGCAGCCTGCCCTGGGCAGATGGCACACCATGTGGGGCCAACGCCACCTGCCAGCGCGGCACATGTGCCCTGACAGAGCACCTTGAGGGAGAGGTAGGCACACTGCTCCCAAACATTTTGTCTCAGTCCCTCCGCTCTGATTTATGAGTTCTCCTACCTGCCAGAGAGTAAACGTCTCTCAAAAACGTGTTTAAAATACCTTGCTGAAGATTTACTATCAGCTGCTATAGCAGTGTTTATATTGCAGTCTGCTAGAGCCCTCCTCTCTCTTCGCCTGTGCCTCTAGACCTTCCTTCTGTTACAGACAATTTATTGAACCATGCTCTGTATGGGGCAGCCTTTGACAGATGATTTCAGGCAATTGTTTTGGTGAAAGCTTCTGGAGTCCTGGCTACATTTCAAAAAGTATTCTACAAAAATAGAATGTTCCATTTCGAATGCCCCTGTCGGGATTCTTTGCCTGAGAGCCAAAAATAATCAATCCCCTTTTATTCAAGTCTCTAAATGTCAGTCTAAGTGCTTGGTAAAGTATATTTGGTACAGCGCGAGTATATTTGGTAGAGCCCTTTAAAAACCAGCCTATTCCAGGGTCTAGCTCGTGATCCCAGACACCCTGGCTGTTAGATATCTTCTTGTGGCCAGCTCATAAAAACCCCAGAGAAATGAAAGGCAGTATCTTTGCACACGCCAGAAGCTGTGCGTATGTGGAGCTAGACGTCCGTACGATAAGCAGTTACACGCGCAGCAGGCGATGATACGCCAGAGGAGACGCCAAATGGAAAACAAATCGGATTAAACAAGCGCATATTAAGTCTGGCATCTGACCCTCAAATGACAGAGTTGTCAGCAGATAAAGAGACAGACTTCCTTTCACCTGGACGATTTCACACAAGACAATAATCAGTCTAGGACGAGATTTTGTAAAGCGTAAATATCGTTTTCGGCTTCAGATTCAGATTCAGATTCAGATTACTTTATTGATCCCGAGGGAAACTCCTTTGTATCAACGGCACACAGTCTCGCAAAGCACAGTTAAGGGTAAGGGTGTGAGGTAAAAGATTAGAAAGTGTACACAGGGGTAGGGGGTGGGGTCAATAACAATAAGTAAAAAAAAATGGTGGGTGAAGTGAATCCTCCCAGGGAGCATAATGATTATGTACAGAAGCTATACATTTGCAATTATACAGTAATGGTCTTGTATAATATACAGTATTATATTAGAATGTACATGATTTTCAGTTTTTGTACAGAATGTGCAGAATGTACAGCAGAATATACAGTATGTCCAGGATAAAGTGCAGGTTACAGACTATACCCTTATAATCTATACGATTCAATTACAATTATGCAAGTAATTGTGATGTACAGGATTTACAGTTATTTGCAGCATATACAGGATATACAGGATTGCAGGTTATTAGCAGAATATACATGGTTATATACAGTTGTACCAGAATATTGCCACTTCTGTAGTTATGTTACAGAAGTTGTGTCCGACTATTGCCTAATGTCCATTGTTATATCCCTGGATGTTATGCTATTTCACAGGATATACAGTTGGCTTACAAACTACTAGTGTGGGAATTGTAAAGTTTGATGGCCACAGGCAGGAATGACTTCCTGTGGCGCTCCGTGGTGCATTTCGGGAGGATGAGTCTCCCGCTGAAAGTACTCCTTTGTCCGGCCAGCACATTGTGGAGTGGGTGGGAGGTACTGTCCAGGATGGCGTTGAGTTTGGCCAGCATCCTCCTCTCCGACACCACTGCCAGAGAGTCCAGCTCTACCCCCACAATGTCACCGGCCTTCCGGATAAGTTTGTTGAGCCTGTTGGCATCCGCTGCCCTCAGCCTGCTGCCCCAGCAGGCAACAGCATAGAGGATAGCACTGGCTACCACAGACTCGTAGAACATCCTAAGCATTGTCCGGCAGACATCGAAGGACCTCAGCCTCCTCAGAAAGTAGAGGCGGCTTTGGCCCTTCTTGTAGACGGCTTGAGTGTTCTTAGCCCAGTCCAGTTTGTTGTCCAAGTGAACACCAAGGTACTTGTAATCCTCCACGGTGTCCACCCTGACCTCCTGAATGTGGACAGGGGTCACTGTTGTCCTGGTCCTTCTCAGGTCGATGACCAGCTCCTTGCACTTAGCCGCATTAAGCTGCAGATGATTTCGCTCACACCATGCGACAAAGTTCCCCACCACAGTCCTGTACTCGGCCTCCTCCCCGTCACTGATACAGCCCACCACAGCAGAGTCATCAGAGAACTTCTGAAGGTGGCAGGACTCTGTGTGGTAGCTGAAATCCGTGGTATAGATGGTGAAGAGGAAGGGGGAGAGGACGGTTCCCTGGGGAGCCCCAGTGTTGCTGACCACACTGTCCGACACACAGTGCTGTAAGCGCACATGCTGCGGTCTGCCAGTCAGGTAGTCTACAATCCAGGAGACCAGGGAGTTATCCACCTGCATCGCTGCCAGCTTCTCACCCAGCAGAGTTGGCCGGATGGTGTTGAAGGCACTGGAGAAGTCTAGGAACAGGATCCTCACAGTGCTTGCCGGCTGGTCTAGATGAGTATAACAGCGGTCGAGCAGGAAGAGGATGGCATCCTCTACTCCCAGCCGGGGCTGGTAGGCGAACTGAAGGGGGTCCAGGAAGGGTCCGACCATGGGCCGCAGTTGTTCCAACACCAGTCTCTCCAGGGTCTTCATAACGTGGGAGGTCAGTGCCACCGGTCTGTAATCCTTGGAGCCGCTGGGGCGCGGCGTCTTCGGAACAGGGACGAGGCAAGATGTCTTCCACAAGACAGGGACTCTCTGGAGACTCAGGCTCAGGTTGAAGATGTACTGCAGCACTCCACACAGCTGGGGGGCACACGCTTTCAGCACCCTAGGGCTCACGTCGTCAGGGCCAGCAGCCTTGTTTGCATGGAGTTTCAGCAGTTGTCCTCTAACCTGTTCCACAGTGAGAGACACAGCTGGGGTCGTAGGGGGGGGATGGGGGTCGTTGTGGTGGAGGGGGGGGGCATTGTTCTGACGGAGAGGGGGAGGGGGAAAAGGGGTACTCACAGGTGCCGGAGGGTCGTCAGCAGTTTGGCCAGGGGCGTCGCTGTCTTGAGGGTCGTCAGCAGTTTAGCCAGGGGCGTCGCTGGCTTGAGGGTCGTCAGGAGAATGGCTAGAGGGGGGATGGGCAGGAACCAGGTCGTTAAATCTGTTGAAGAACAGATTCAGATCGTTGGCTCTGTCCAGGTCACCCTCGACCCCCCTGTTGCAAGTCGGTCTGAAGCCAGTTATGGTCCTCATACCGCTCCACACCTCCCTCGTGTTGTTCTGCTGGAGTTTCCGCTCTAGCTTCCCTTTGTACTTATCCTTGGCCTCCTTGATCTTCACCTTCAGGTCAGCCTGGATTACCTTAACCTCCTCCCTATTTCCATCGTTGAAGGCCCTCCTCTTGGAATTCAGAAGGTCCTTGACTTCCTTTGTTACCCACGGTTTGTTGTTAGGGTAACACTGGACCGTCTTGGTAGGGACAATAGAGTCCACACAGAAGTTGATGTAGTCCGTAATGCACCCTGTGAGTCCATCAATATCCTCTCCGTGCGGCTCGCAGAGTACATCCCAGTCAGTGACCTCATAACATTCCTGCAGTGCCCCATAGGCCTCCTTAAACTCGCTGTTGACCAATGGTCCGTTTTGGCCACAATAGGAGCCCGTGGATGGCGGCTGGGGTCCATGGGGCCCCTGGGGGCCCTGCTCCAGGTCATGTGGAGGAGGGGTGGAGTTCTCTCAGAGAGAGTGTACTGAACCTGAGCCACAGAATGGAGGAGCCTACTGCGTGGGCCAGAGAGTCCAGTACCAGTCCTGTAACATCCAGGGCTGCCAAGATGACCATGGTAAGGGATATTGCGTATTGCCGTGAGAGATTCATGTCCTCATTTACAGTCAAATGTTGCTCCTGTTAGCTTTGTTCAGCCCTACAAACCCAGGGAAAGGATGAGTAAAAACCTGCTATGTTTCACGTCCCAGGGAGGAATTTCAGAGACGAGCAGTGCGAGAAGTACAACAGCGACAGGTACCTGGACATGCAGGGCAACATCAAAGAGTGGATCCCTAAATACAATGGTGTGTCCCCCAGGGACAGATGCAAGCTCTTCTGCAGGGCAAGAAGCAGCAGTGAATTCAAAGTCTTCGAACCCAAGGTGTGCAGAGAACTCCATCCAAAAGTCGTCATGGTTTCTATCGAAAGATTGTGCTTCTCAAACCATGACACGCTGGTCTCCTGTTGATTTCCCCCGTCCAGGTGGTAGATGGCACTACCTGCGGCCCAGACACCACATCCATCTGTGTCCAGGGCCAGTGCGTGAAGGCAGGCTGCGACCAGGTCATAGGGTCCAATGTGAAGCTGGACAAGTGTGGCGTGTGCGGAGGGGATGGAAGCACTTGCAGGAAGATCGCTGGATCGATGAACAACGCCATGTGAGTTCAATGAAACCCCTTGCCAAATGACAGAATGTATCCAGTGGCAGAGCTTAGTTTGAACTCTATGTCGAATCCAATCCTAAATTAATCTATAGCACATGAAAGTGTAGAAAAGGTGTATCTGACCCAATCCTCTTTTGAAATTGTAGATTTGGCTATAACGACATTGTGACCATCCCGTCGGGGGCCACCAACATCGACATCAAGCAGAAGAGTCATCGGGGAATCAAACACGACGGCAACTACCTGGCTGTGAAGACAGAAGGAGGAGCCTACATCCTGAACGGTAATTTCTCGGTGTCGACGGCGGAGCAGGACATCCCGGTGGCTGGGGCGGTGCTACGCTACAGCGGCTCTTCCACCACTCTGGAGAGGATCCTAAGCTACCAGCGGCTCCGGCAGGCCCTCACCATCCAGCTGCTGTCCACCGCTGGAGACTCCTCCCCGCCTCGGGTCAAGTACACGTTCTTCCTCCCCAGGGACGTGCCCTTCACCAAGCCAGGCTCTGAGGGCAGGGGCCCCCTGCACGCCATCCTGCCCTTTGGAGGAGCTGATTGGGTTCTGGGGGAGTGGTCTGAGTGCTCCAAGAGCTGCGGTTCTGGTTGGTCCAGGAGGAGCGTCGAGTGTCGGGACGGGGCGGGCTTCCTGTCCTACTTCTGCGACGAGGACCTGCGGCCGGTGGACATCCGGCCGTGCGGAGACCTGCCCTGCCCCGTCTGGCAGCTGGGCCCCTGGTCTGCCTGCTCCAGGACATGTGGGGTGGGCTCGCGACATCGCAGGGTGCTGTGCTTGGACTACACAGGCAAGACAGTGGAAATGGAGAAATGCAATCCTGCCAAGAGGCCTGAGGTTGTCTCCACTGAGTGCAACTACCTGGACTGCTGAGCTGCAAGGAGGCAGGAGAAGAGGAAATGTTAGTAGCAGGCAGCAGCGGAGTCCATTACAATGGGAGGTAGTGTAAGGCTAGTTAGCAAAGCTAGTTAGTAGGGCTAGGTAGTAGAGCTAGTTAGCAGCTAACCAGCATACAACCTTTTCCCAACCACCCAGACCATGCTTCAGAGACAAGCAGAGACAGCTAGTCACATGTGGTCAGTTCACTAATATTGACCAAAACTAGAACCATGGCTTGGTCATAGAAAAATACTGTAGATTAATCTGACAGGTTACTTTCTGTCATTGTTTGTTTCCATGATGTCAAAGCTATATTTGTGAACCACTATTGAAGGTTTTGATATCCAATAGAGATCTACCTCATAGGATGTAAAAATCAACTCTCTAAAATCCGTTTGCAGTTTAAATGCAGTTCATCAAAGGCACATTAACTTTACATAAATCCTGCTGAGATTATTTGGAGTGGCGTAACACCTTGATCCATCTTTCATCCAGAAATTCCTGAACAAGAGACACAAGGTATCATGATATTGGTTTGCGAAGCATAACAATTTGTCAAAAATACAGACACATCATTAAGCCTTATCAGAGCTTCTCAAAAGGTTATTTCCATGGCTCATCAGTTCTGGAATACCGGAGTCTGGTTTGGATGTGTGGCCTCAAAACACATCAAGCTAGCATTTTGGCGGCTCTAACGAGTCACAGTTATCTAATTAAGGTTTTAAAAATAAATCTACAACGATACATATTACCCTTATTATTACATACCCTTGGGATTTGAACGACTGTGTTGCTTCATAAAGCGTTGTTTTATGAACAGCGCATAATAGTTAATGGTGTGTTTAATGAATGCCATGTTAAACTTTGCATTGGGAGCTTGGGGGAGTGAGTTGCAGCAATGTTTTTTAAAGGTGATCTGGAGTAATCTTGGATGTAACCAGCACGGGATTATATTTATTTGTCATGCTATGTTTTCTTTTTTATTATTCTTGGCCATAGCGTGACTGTGGTCATATTTTTTCATCAACCGAAAAGAAATCTATTTTTATCCAATGGAAAATGCTTCATTTTGGCCTAAATGTTATTATTGACACCAAGCTGTTAGTTTTAGACTAGAAGAATGGTCTCTGATTCACTTTGTTGCTCTGAAGATTTTGTCTGTTTTTGTAAGTTGACGTAATGGCATACTATGTTGTGATGGATGAGTCACTGTGTGTAATTTAAAATAGCTTAGGGACAAACACAGTCATGGCTGTGGCAAATTATGTAATTGTCTAGCCACGCAACTCACACATGACCAGAGGGAGGTGTGCTGCCTCCAGTCCTCTGGGAGATAGAGATGAAGATTTGTAACATAGATTACAGACCTGTGTATTGTTACTCAGGACTAAAGAGTCATGCCCATTCTCTGGACAGAATATGAATAGCAAATAGTCTCACAAACAAAACCCCAAAAAATGTTGTTTGTAGATTAGCTACGGTAAACCCCCTAATATATATATCACCAAACTATTGATTCCTTATGAAGGCATGTATAAATGGTAGACGTGTCATTCTTTGTTGGATCAAAGTTTGTTCTGGGGCTTCCTCACAGTGAAACAGCAGTAATTAATGATGAATTTAAAAGGAAAAGATGTAGATCAGATTTCAAAACATTCTATCCCTTCAATGAAGGTCTGTATTGTGCTATTGTTGTAGCTTCCTTACAAAGCTATTTATTTTTTAATACCCTTCGACTAATTGTTACAGTGTAATCTTTAAATGATGTGTTGTCTGTACTGTCCTAGAATCATTTGAAATAAGACTGATTAAGGAAAGTCAATAAAGATGTCACTTGACAAATATTGTAATTTCTGGGGGGGGTTTTCTGACAGTATCATTAATAAAAGAAGATTCCATCTTAAGTTTCCAGCGGAACATTCCAGCTGCCGTGGTATGACACTTCATGTGATTAGAGGAGGTAAAATATAGTTTTCATTTAGAGATAGACTTTTAGCACCTTAGAACCGAAGGCAAGTGATGAAATCATTGCATCTTTGCCTGACTTACTTTGTGAAGCATGATGCACCCTTTGCAGTGATTGAAAACACACTTGCACAGAATAGTAGTCAGGGCTCTCAAAGAACAACTAATTAGCCAATTCCATTTAATAATATAATTCCATATAAAAAGGCTAAGGTTCATGTAACACAAGTAATAAGAAACCATCTGTGGAACTGAGTCATACGGTTCCAAGGAATTTCTTTTGAGGAGGCTTTAGCAGAAGCAGGCAGCTGTTGGTGACTTACATAATCTGCCCATGAAATAGGCATCATTAAAATACAATGTGGAAGATCGGTCCAAGTGCATGTTTTGCTTTATACTTAAGATATCTCTTCTTTTCAACACACTGATGGCTATTGTTAGGGCTGATGGGAGGCAGGTTATTCGCCAAGGGGCCCACAGCTATTTGAATCAAACAACAATGAAGTCATACGCTTTGGTTTTCTCACTCAAAAAGATAAATGTGCTCAGTGCCATACCATGAAAATCAATTATTGCCAGTATTTCAACAATTCATTGTTTTTTTGTGTTGTTGTCAACTTAGACTGCTTGAGTACATTTTGTCCGGGCCTTGAAAATGTTAGATGGTGGTGAGTACGGCAATTCATCTTCGACTACAGACACTGGATCTTGGTGTTGACATGGGTCAAAGTGCTTCACAGATTTAAGCCCATGAGATCTTTACAGGGAGTTTTATGAAAGACAGGCCTTTAGCAGCTCTTACAGAGTAAGTCTATCATCCCTTTGTCGGTCCCTAGACACAAACGTGGTCATACTAAGACAGAGAGCTTCTCCAGCAAAAGACTAATGCCTCATTTCCACCGGCAGTCTCCCTACTTGTCTTCGGAGAGAGCTGTAGGTTGAGGTTGTAAACACAGTCAACAGAATCTAAACGGCGGCAGGAATCCCGACCAGACGACATCACGTATATCTCCGCTCTCCGGAGCGGCCCTGTCGGCGGGCCTCCTCTCGCCTTTCACGTCCAGCAATAACAATCTGAAGCAGCCCAGACCCTGACCTCGAGTGATGCAATCCGCTTGGCGGAACGTCAGATATGCGACGCGTAGCGAACGGGTTGGCAGCGGTTCGGGCCGCTGCGTGATTTCAAATGTGATACGTGTTCCTCTGTTTGGATAACGAGAAGCAGCCTTCGCTGGCCGCGTTGCCTCTTTGGACAGGTGCTGTCCTTACTTGGGTTGCAAAAGCTCCTCCGCGTCGGTGCGGCTCGTTCTTCTTCCGCATCCACGTGCCTATGTCTACGAGCCGGATGACACTGTTTGGTAAATACGCGCGAGCACATCGTTTCTCGGTTATCGTTGCCATTTTGTCGTAAACAGCGGTTCGGACATCAGGGTTCTTTATCGCTATGCGACCGCTATTCGCGGTGCCAGCGTCAGACTGGCGGAATGCCAACGTGAACACAGCGTGGCTTTTCGCAGCTCTCCTCCGTTCGTTCATGGTACAGTTCGCGTCTCAGTCCGTGAACCGACAGCAGTCTTCGCCTCGGGACAAGACATCATGTTCTCGTCCATGAGGGGCCCTGAATGAATACGATTGCTAGTAAATGATCCAGCTGTAAAAACAGATGATAGGAGGGACAAACTCCTTGGCTAACCTGACTGAGTACCGCTGTGTTATGTTGTGTAGGTAGAGTCCAAGCACCTGCTTATAATTTGTTGTTCTGATTTGTAACCCAAGCATTTTACTAAGATACAGGGGGTTCACAAAGTCTCCACAGTTTAGATGCCACTCTGAAGGTGATAAACCAATGGAAATAGTTGTGTTTTAACAGGGTCACGTTGAGTGAATGTGTGGCCCTTCAACAGGACCATTCAAACCAGACAAAGACTGCACATTCCAGTCCTTAGCCATTGGGACACAGATCTGTCAAGTCCGAACTGTACTTCCTGGGCACAATTAACCCTGTGGGGCCTTCTTTACACAGCACACCGTATTTCATGCTTCCAGACTGAGGCTCCAGTGGAGCAGATGGTTAGTAGTAGTGAGCCCATCACAGTGCAGGCTTCTGGGCTTGTGTGGCTGCGGTAGGGTGGGTAATTTGCAGCACAGCAGGCACGCCAGGCATCCTGGCCCAGTCTTTGTGCTGCTGTAGATTTATTGGGATGGCAAGGAGAGCAGGCCAGTTCCCCGTAGCCTTTGTTGTAATGGGTGTCCATCATCCCCACGACATCTCTGATGTGTTCCGCCTCTCCAGGGCAGCCTGGGAGACCTCGTTGTGTCGGTACTGTAGGTCTCGCCGGGTACGCCTTGTTCCAAACACGGATGGACAACAACCACGTGCAAAGCGTAGGCTCAAGTGTACGGCCCTCAAAGTTTTGAGTGTGGACGTGAGTGGATCTGCATTGCCAAGCACATGTCACAAACCAGTAATCCGGACCGTTCTCCTCTCTTTCTCGCTCAACCTCTCTTTTTCTCTCTCTAAATATATATATATATATATATCCAGACGGTGGACTTGGAGTACAGCTCTTACATATCATGTCTGACTTCCACATGGACTGCATTATTGGGAAGCTGACTATAAACTGTTACGTAACTTTACAGGAAAACATCTATAATTTTCTGACAGAGGATTGAATGCAGTTATAGATTATAGGGACACTGTAACAACAATGTTGAAATGAAAGCTCAGGTTCTCCTTGAAAATATTTTACGAGCAGATAATCATGACCCTCAACCAGGAACAACCTTTACACAACCTACAGCGTGTCTTCACAATGCAAGAGCTTTGATCTCTTTTAGCTTTTCACCTTTCAATTTTTGGAATTTGGCTCACTGAATATATCAGAAATATACATGTGGAATAATTACAATCATTTACGTCAAGCTCGATAGATGCTTGAGACAGACAGTGTAAAAATGTTAGAATACACTTGATAAAACACCTCAGATTCATGTTGCTACCTGTAATACGTAACGGATATGACAAAATATATGATATTGAAAATACCAAACTACTTCGGTCTTTCAGTCAAGAGTGGCAGAGATAACATATACAGTGAGTCAGTATTTCCATTTTCCTTCCAAGAAAGGTATAATTCCTACCACAACAGTAGAGTCGTTCTTCTGGCACTGTCCCTGACTCTAGCATGCACTTACTCATTCTTGTCATCTGATGTTTGCCCTCGTTGCCATGGAGCCATCCACGTAGCAGTTTGCCGGGGCAGCGCGTGGAGGAAGCCAAGAGGCTGCTGCCTCTCCTCGGGGAGTTTGTAAAGGTGAGAAGGATTATGTGTCCTGGCGACACTGTGTCCCCCCAAACTCCACATTTCCTCCCATATCTCCAACACAGATGATGATGAAAGCCAGTTGGGTTTAATCAAAATCCAATGAGGTAATCCTTCAACTCTTTCAACTGAGGCCTGAATTCAGACATCATTATAACAATCTCAGACTGGGAGAGAGACTTGCAAATAACAGTAACTGCTGTTCAGAGATTCTTACGTACGTTCGAGCGATAGCATATTGTAATTCATCTTTAAGTGGTATGCAGTATATTATTCAAGGAATAATATATCAAATCAGTGTGTGTTTAATTGGTATTAGCACATTTGTAGTCGATTGCCGTTTTAGTCCCATAGGTTTAATTCATTATCATGGAGCTGTTATATTGCGCCTCAAGCTGTACTGGCAATATGGGTTTTCCATTTTCACAGAGGGTGTGATTTTTCATGGGGTATAATTGTCCTTTATTCTGCGTGACAAGTATTAAGTATCTCATAACAACTGTGTTCTAAGTGTCCAACTTCTGTGAAGGGAACTGATAGGCCATATATTTTTTGCCTGTTCCATTCTTTCATGAGTATATGCACTAATTTTTTCCATTGCTGATTTCCATTGCATATTGCGACTAAATGGAAAACTCAATTTGACACAAATGACAACATCACACAATAACAGCGAAACTTTCCAACAGACCTATCTGACTGTTTGCCGATTTGTTAGTGGGGGGATTCATGTATTAAACGTATAGAAGCAACTTTTTAATAGACACATTTCCATTAAGAGGTGAAATGGGTGACATGTACTTGCATCTCCCTAAAACCCAAAGCATAAGGGAATACAGTCCTTCATCTAGATTTAAATCACGTTCTTGAGACATTACGTCTTAGGAAAAGGCAAACAGAACTGGGCGAGAGGTTTGTCCCAACTAAGGGGTGTGGATGTTGTAAAGGGGCAGATAGGTTAAGTAACCAAAACAAGATCATTGTTAGAAGCCTCACCTCCCCCTTAATAAGTGTCACTTGTGAAATAACTTGTAACACTACACCATAAGGACATTTCCATGCAATTACAATTTTGTTACCATAGATATCACTCTGTTGTTACCTGGTAGTTAACGTAATAATACTGTGAAAAGTTGTCCAAAACTGTAATGTATTTAAAGACTTAAGCAAACATCTAAATTAGGTGAAGACTGAAGTATTGTGCTCACTTTTTAAAATACATTTGCTTTGTTCCGTCAAATAAACCTGTCAAGGACGTGACCTAAGAACAGAAGTAAATATTTGGCGACAAATTGAGGCGTTTGGGCACACGCCTCTCCCAGTGTCAGCTTTGGGTTCATAAATAACATGTTTAATCTTTAGCTCAACTCTTCCAACAGGGCGAATGCCCCAGCCAATTTCACTCTCAGATAAACACTATGATCCCTCGTTGCGTAAAAAAAACTCAGGCAGGATCGATACAAGGATAGACGTGGTTTTGTGCGTCCCTTTCCTCAACAGGTCTGGTCGTTGTGAAAGATCCTAAAGTTTCCATAATACAGCTAACAAGTAACATGTGACGACATCATTTGCAAAGATGAATATGTCCCTGAGGCAACTTCATCCATATAGTGAGTAGATAGCTTGACAAGACATGAAGAATTTCCATCGAGGTCTTCGTATGACCAAGCACAGTCCATATAAGGCATCGCAATCTGCTCTCGGAATCAGAGCAGCAGCAGAAATTGCTGGATTTTGTCTCTGATAAAAGAATGTCACAATGAATCAGGATCCAAAATCTTTGACATAAAAAGCCAAGCATTCTGCAGCCCTTCCAAGGAAATGTTTGTTACCATGGTGGCCAAAAGCTGCTCTGGGACAGGCGGTGGAGAGTGTCCCATCGTTACTCACAGCTGAGTGGGCAGAAGAGAACTCCAGTCAGGCCCTCTTAAAAAGGCCCTGGAACCTAGATTATCTACGCTCCTTCATCTGCTTCTGATTTTCAGGTGAAAAACTCATCAGTTAGCTTTGACCGTAAAGCCCTCTCCTTCTGAAGTGATGATGCCCATTTCCCGCTTCCCGTCTCCCTGTTTCCTGTATCATCATCATCATGTGATTTCATCTTTTCGCGCCAAGCTATTAATTTGAGTTATATATTTCTGTTGGATGTTGGGCCTGGTGTTTAGTATGACACATATGTTGTGTATCCGTTCTACTTAGTTATGTAACAGAAAATGTCCATGCAAACAAACCTGAGGCCTGGGTGGAGGAGATTGGCCGAGCCAGGCTCACAGCAGGAAAGCAGAGCGAGGTCAGACCCTGGGCTGTTGGAGGAGAGTGACTGCAGCCAGGTACGGTCCTTCCCATCATAAATAAGATCGAGCCTTACTGGGCTCTGGTCTCCCACCCAGTCACCAGAAGCTGAACTGATGACACTACCATCTGTGTACTTTCTCCCAAGTCTCTTTAAGTCCTTGCGATAGCTTTCACAGATACCAAGACTTACCCTCTGACGTCTGGCCGTGCCCGCTTTTGTCCTTCAAATTGGACCAGACGATTTATAAAAGACATCTCGTTCAGTCTCTCTTTTTTAATAGGAATCATTTAAAGACCGGAAATGTCCAGGTTATGGCTGGACCAAGAAAGATAAATGTGCAAATCTGACCCTTAGTCTGACCCTCATTTACTGTGCACGTGTGTAAAATCTTTCTGCTTTCACTTTAAGCTACAGCATTCTACGTGTGTTCAAGCTTCGGTCAAACCATAAATGTGTGATTGAAACAGAGTAACTCCACTTCTAGATATCTGTCTTCCATCTCTTTGAGGTTTCACTGGCCATCTGTCTCTTATACCAATATCATAGTTCATGTTAAGTTGTTTAAAAGCAACAGGAGGGATCTGCATGTGACAGTCCCACTGGAACTTGGAGGAAGAAATCCTTCTACCTAATCGCAGGAAACGGATGTGAACTCTGGAAAGGAACAAGTTCATTTTATGTGTCTGTACTCATAGCGACCAGAGCTGTCTGCAAGGAGCTCCGTACTGTCTCTCAGGCTCACCAAACCTAGCCTAACTCACTCACTGTGGAGGGACGTTCTGATTGTCCAGATTTCCCAAACATCCCTGTGGCACATGTGCAGAGCAACCTGCTCTGGGATTGATGGGTTGCCAGGTTCAACCAGCTGTGTCTGTCTGGTGGCTCAGACAGACCCAACCTAGGAAAATATCACGATCAAAGGTCGGGCTTGAAAGGGAACAAGAGAAACGAGGGATGAACACAGACGAAACGAAGGGTGATGAATAAGAAAACACACAAAAAAAAAGAAAAAGAAAATGAGGGACAGAAGATGTCCTTTTAGGTCAATCCTTGTCTAAAAGATGACGTGTGATGGAGGCTGAGCGTGCAGGTCAACTCCTGACACCAAGGAAACGTTCCCTGCAGGCTACACCCCATCCTCAGCTTTCTCTCTCTCTTTCGCTTCCTATTGAACCCCCCCACACACACACACCACATACCATGACGGCTATCGCCCATCTGTCAGTGCCTTCTGAACCCTTATTGGAATCAAAAGTACTATGACAAACACACATCAGTTACAAATTGGATGTAAATGCAATTGATTTGATACTTTACATGTTTAAATAAAAAAATGAAAAAAACTACTTAACTTCAGTGCACTGTGGAGTCTGAACTGAGAGGGCTGTTTCTGTTGATCCAAGACAACATTAGCAAGCCAACACTGACATCCAGTGGAGAGATGAAACACAAGCGTGACAACGTACCGAAAGATCAAGGTAACAAATCCTGACATGAAACGCATTAAAACGAAATCTTCAAGCTTCTCCAAACACCACGAACCATCTGGTCTGGCTAAACACAAGTGCATAGCAACACTAAGCACCAAACACAGGAAATGGAACTCACGTCATATGTTGAACACCTTATGGGCATTCTCACAGACGTGGTGCTGACAGTGCGGTGTGATTTCATCTCTTTTTTTTCCACTAACAGGTGAGGTAACAGCTAGCACACCTGTGGGAACAGACACCGGAGGTACACTCAGCTGAGAGATAACACCTACCTACGTTCTATTCTGTTGATAAACACTCAGTGTGGTAGGGCATATCAAGTCAGAGGCTACGCTTGGCCCGTCTGCATGTCCTCAGAGGAGCAACACCTTATGTGATCCCACTGTTTGGTACTTGGCAAACAAGCATTGCCCCAGGGGAGCTACGACTTCCGAACATTATAAACAGGACACGTCATTTAGTTCCACACACCTGAAGTAATAATGAATCAAATCAAGGTAGGGCATATCCTGTTTTTCTGATGCTTGCATTTTGCTGTCACTGGATTGACTGACTGAAAGCCCGAGGTCCATATAATTACACAGCAGGAGCAGAACTCACTATTGTAAAGTCAAGCTATGCTGTGAAGGTCCACTAACAATATAGTTTAATAATCCAACCATGAATCAGGAGCCAGAGTTGGAGGGTGGCCAGATCGGAGCAGGGATGGGATTTCCTGTTGGGGTCTTTGTAGTTTCAGAGAGACACAGGGCCCAGTGTAACTCAGGTGTCAGCCGTAATGTCTCTGCTGCCTGCGCTGAGGCCAGACGCCAGCCTGCTCTGATTATGAGATCAGAAGAGATGCCACTGGCATCCACAGAGAATATGCTTGTTCATCCAAGGATATGCTTTTTTAATCATAAAGGTATCCATTGATATGGACTTAATATGTCTAATAAGGGGCCTTTGTGTGTTTTTGTGACACAGGGATCTCATGAGAGCTTTTTTTTTGCTGCATCAATTTTGGATCCGTTTTCCCAAAAATCATTAACGAGTAAATCTTCATATCCTCCTCTCATGATGAACACTTTGATCTCTTCTCTTCTTCCCTCTACTGTCGTGATCATTTGCCCTTGACATTTCTCTTTTGAAGAGAGGGTGTTTGAAGCTCCTGCTTTACTTGATGAAGAGCTGAAATTCTGCCCCCCACCCTCCCCCCCCCCCCCTCCCCCCCAAAACATTCCAAATTCTTGATTGTCTTCTTCCCTCCCTTCCTGCAGCCATCAACACAGACGTCACCCTCCGTCACGACAACTCGAGTCCATCACCACAGCGCGACATCAAAGCCCTGTTTCGTATTCGCAGGTGAGAAAATGAGTCATTTCGTTCATCCATCACGGCATTCGTCTTTTGAATCATGTATTATGCTCCCTTATCACGCTGCGTTCTCAGTCCGAGCTGAGATCAAACTCCTGTGTGGGGACCAGTGTTCGTGCTCGTGTGTTGTACTGCCAGAGGCCCTCTCAGGGCTCAAAGCCTACCTGTCGCAGGCGTCGGCAGTGGACGCTATCTCCATCCACTTCCTGCATGCTCCCGATAGCCATCGACAGAGCCAGCAGACCCCGCACTGCTTCCTGTATTTAATTAAGAGTGCTGACAGCAGTGCTAGCTCCTAAGCTTGCCAGGACATGACTGTCAAAGGCCACTTTGTTCACCCTGCAAATCCCCAAGCAGCTTCAGCCTTCGGCTGGCACTGACCAGCGCTGTGGTGTTGGCAGTGGTACTACATACAGCTGGAGCCTGCCGTCGTGCATTTAAGTCAATATCCCTTTTTTTTGTAACCCCCCCTTTCCTTGCACGACGGACAGCAGATAGATAGTGCTGTTTGCAAGCCGTATTAGGAAGAACCAACCTCTAAAATAAGAAGCGTTAGTTGTGGAAATACACCTGTCCAGTTAAGTGGGCTACCGTGGCCTAGAATACTTCATCCTTATATGTAGGCCACATCTATAAAAAGTGTACAAGGAAATTTCTCCAGTGTCTGCAATTGTTCCATTTCTGTATATAGCGAATGAAAAATTCATTCTGTAGGAATTCCTATTTTTTAGATAGAGGGCAGTAAATGATCTGCACCAGTGTCTGTGTGAGCAGTATTTATGTAATAACATGCGCCAATACTATATATTATAATCTTAACACATTACAGCATACACTAGTGCGTAAAACACAGTATAATCAAATACACTTTTTATATCCTACTCAAAATATATTTTACGTTACAGGCAGTTAGACAGCCATTATTATAGGACAATTTGATTGAAGAAACTATTAGAAGCCTATTATGTGTGTTTTTCCAAGGATTGGCCTGGTCTGTGTACTGTAGCTCTTTGTGTTCAGAGGGAGATAAGGGCAGCCCTGCTTTTAGACTGTCACACTCTGAGCATGGCCGGTCTAATAATGTTGTTAGGAACAATGAGGTGCAGAACCAAACTGAGGTCATGCATCACACCTGGATGTTTCAAGTGCAGTGAAAGAGAAGGTCGTACTAACCACAGTCTCCACTGTAACTGTGGTTATTCCCCACCAGCCTTAATTCCAAATAAAACACCTATTAAATCTATACATTGGAACTGTTTCTTTCCTGGGCACCTGCATGACCAACTACTCTGTGCCTGCAGCCGTTTTTATTCCTGGGAAAACCCCTCAGAAAACAAGTTCTCATTGTAAAACATAGTTCAGATAGGTGTCAACTAAAGTTTATTTTCCATTATTTCTCTTCCACTGCCTTCATAGTGCTGAAGGCAGGATCTTAACAACATCATATTTTAATATTGTTATTATCATCATCGTTATTATACTAATTATCCTTATCTTTATTATTGTTATCAGCTTCATAATAAACAGCAACTTCACAATACATTATTTTCATATTTGTCCTCATCATTTGGCCTCAATGCACAGAAATGTTCTTGCACATCCATACTATTGGTAAGATTTTGTAGTCTAATCTGAAATGACAATGCAAATTATTGAGAAACGTCTTGCCAATAATTTGCATTTATACAAAGCAAAAAGGCTGCCTGCATTACTATGATGCTACATTACAGCTGTAAATCCATCACACTGAAATTCGGTGTGGTCCACTGTTCAGTAACAGTAAAAGATGTTTACCTCGGTTCCTGGAGAAAATATTAAAAAAACTATTACAAGTCTCGATTTGGACAACAACACCATGGAAACAGGTTCATTTTTTAAATGTTTAATATTGGTATGTATTTTTAATACAGTACTGTGCAGAAGTCTTAGACATCCAATATATTTTACATACGTTGTATTTTATATCACATATATGCTTATTCATTTTGTACAGCAATATAAAAGGGCAATTTTGCAATGACTTTGTTAAGTCTTTTCATTATTTAATAAAGCATTGTTGCTTTACTTTTTATTTCATTTTCATTGAACCTAATACTGTGCACAGTACTGTATGTTATAAGACTGATGTTAATAATCCAAGAGTGGTTGTACATCATTTGGTATCAAATACTGTTAAATTCAGAAGTTAGAGTATTACCCATTGTGTGGCTTAGGTATGAAATTATGAAATACATAAAATGTTTAGCAACTACATACAGAAAGATACAATGACAATGCAACTGTACAAATAGCTCACAATGCTACTGTAAAAATTGCTACTTCAGGCTGTCAAAAGTGAACAAAAAGTTACTTTTAAAAGTCATATCTTCGGATCATCTGTATATATCACCATATGTTAAAGTTACTGTTAGTTTATCATCGAAAATATAATATTACAAAGAAAAAGTATAATATTATTATATCATCATATAGTAACTTAAATTCTAGGGTAAAAAAATAAGCACAAGATCAGCTCATTTAACTAACTCATTTTCTATATTTATATTCCATTGTACCTCAGCTAATCAAGAGGCTATATCATGCAAACTTATGGCAGTCTATTCAACAATAAATACATGCTTAGGGACATGAACATTAGGGTAACAATGAATGAATTTGTTGAATAAACAGATCATTTATAGTCGTTGGTGGTTTCTTTGCAGAGTACTCCAAAAGAGTCTACCAGGGTGTCAGAGTCAAACACACAGTGAAAGATCTGCTTGCAGAGAAAAGACTGAGGCAGACAAACGTTCCCAGATTCAACGTGAGTTTGCCTTTTGCTTCACTCTCTCTTTTACCCGCTCTCCCGCGCTATTATTCACCCCTCTGTCTCCTTCCATGTTGGTTCTCTTCATATTTACACTCTTCATTATATTTTCTATGGGGTAATCATGTCCACTAACCACACAAAGGACATACCAATACAGTGTATGCCTGCTCGCAGTCGGCTACACAAAAGCAAGGCCAGAGCGGTCCGCACGGAACCACACAAAGCTCACAAATGAATGGCTTTTCATGGTTGCACAACACCTCCACCCACATCGTTAGCTGTGACATGTTCCAACCGTAGCCGGTTGACAGACGGTCTGTGCTCAGGGCTTTCTGAGCAAGCAGGTCACCTATCAGAGGCCTTAATCAGATGCACCTGCCAGAATGCGCCGCCATCGCCACTGCAGTCCTCAGACAGGGGAGCCATTGTTGGTCCCAGACAGTTAAGCCAAGAGATGGCCGTCCCCAAGCCCTCACCTAAAACAAACACGTATATCAATGAGGGAGGCTTTAAAGAGTTAAATGGGTGTTGATTTTCTGCAGAATAAATCATTATAAATATAAAAAATAAATTCCTTTGGAATCTTTTGGAGTCAATTCTTTTGTCAAATGCATAAAAAGGAAGAAACCATTCGTCACAGGATATGGATTTTTCACCTGCCATGTGGTTACATGGACTTTTCCATTGCTGATGAAACTGCACAGATGCATGAGCGGTTGTTCAAGAAAACCAAACATTTGATGCTTATAGAATGGGCTCATTATATTCTATCAAGCAAATAAAGACTTGATATTGATTTATTTACGTATATATGTATAATACGATAAACTCGCTGAACAAAATACAGGTGGTCTTATGTTGTTTGCTGAAAGATGAATCAATGACTGACTAGGATGTCTGTGATGAGTTTGATATGATTCGTTGTTAAGGTTGTCTTTTAATGCCACACATTTTTTTACATTAATATACAAAAAGTGCAAAACATAACAAAAAGAAGCAATTATCAGGCCATAAGGCTTAAACAACATACTCCACACTATTTTTACTAATTAGTTTACAAACCCAGGCGACTTGGAACATTGTCTTTGAGAACTGAAGTTTGAATGAGTGAGTCATGCAACAATGGTTATTATTCAATTAGATTCGGTTTTAGCTGCCGTGAGTCTTCAGTTGCCAGGTACATTAGTGAATCTATAGTGTTCACTTGGCTTGTCCATACAGAGCCCTCACAGAGCCATGTTGCACTTTAAGGGGGTAGGACACATTGGCAAAATGGCAAATGACATTCAAATATCTGGCCACATCATTTGCCTGCCTTTCATTCCTCTCTGTCCTCTCTCTCTCTCTCTCTCTCTCTCTCTCCCTCTCTCTCATGCTTTCCCTCCGTCAGCCTTTATCTCTGTCTCCATTGCTCCTCTCTACTTCCCCCTTTTCTGGCATCAGAATAATCCCATTTTACTCATCCGTTTAATGTACTGTGGTGGTCATGCTGGGACTCATCTTAATATACATGTGTGAGCTTGCCCGCACTGCCTGCTTGTAACGTTTTGGGTCTTTTCTCAGGCTGGAACAAGTCATGCCCAACAATCTTATGTTCAAATGCCAGGTGAGTTTCTATTGTCTACGACTGTAATACAGCCACTGGCTGTTCATCCAACATCAACAAAACAATGTCTGAGCACTCATACACTGCACTAACAGTTCATCTGATATGTTTACCTTTGAACTGCATACATTTCAACACACACTGGTTCAATTTTCCATATTACACAGTACAACCCCATAAAATATACCAATTTCCAGTACCATGTCACATTCAACAAAGACGACAGGTAATATATCCCACGGGACATCTCATGTTCAGCTTCTTCCTACAGGATCCCACATAGTACCTAGTTACTACAGCATGCGAAGGCCGTTCCTCGCTGACTCTGAACTCTGCCCATCTGCTAAGCAGTACAGCACAGACCCTTACAGCCCTGCCCTGGGAAGCAAGGGCTTGTCCTATGATCACCCGTCCACATACCCCTCCTTCATCGACAGCTACTACGCCCCTGAGACATTTGGGGACTATAGAGGGGCCACAGCCATCTCTGCTAGCGGGGGGGGTCTTTTCCCCTCCTCGTCTTTACCCCATCTACTACCTCCCCTCTCAGGAGAGGCACCTCATCTCTTGGTAAAAACATTCTGTTTTCCCGAAACAGAGCACATTCTGCATCCTGTAAGTGTATGTCTCTTACTTTTCTTCTCTCTTTTGACAGAGAGACACTTGGGAACACTCAGAAGAGGACTCAGCGAGCCAAAATGAGGTCCTGTGTTCTGAGGGTCCGATCCCCTCCACAAGTTCCCATGGGCTGGCCAATTCTGATCCCAAAAGCCCATCTTCCTACAGGATGGCCTCTGGTCGTTGCGTGCCTACTCTGTCCAGCCCCCAGCCCTACACGCTTCACCCCCTGGAAGAGGTGCACTATCCCCCATCATCGTACGCCCCCTCATCCAACTACTCCTCCAGTTATTCGTACATGACTGCTCCGGGAGAATCTTCTGGGATCAAAATCATGCCTGTGACCTCAGATGACAGCAGTGATGCTGTTCAGCTGAACAATACTTCCTGGACCAAGGAGGATACCCCTGGCAGTTGGTTGCCATATGAACCTCGGAAGGCCTACTGATATTCATGTACTGTGATGGGACATAAACTGAAATGGATATTGTTAACAGATGTGCTTTTGGACAAAACACAGAAAGCACCGACTGACTTGTTTGAGATTCACGATTTAAAACTGTTGCAAATGTAAATATAACTCGATGCTGTTACACTCTTATCTGCTATGCTGTGTATTAAAAAAAATCACGTAGTTGGATATGAATGCGGTTTAAGGAAAAGACCTACAACTTGTCACCCTTTGCTAATCAACTTGTATCATTCCTGTTACCAGTTAATAGATTAGATTACTTTATTGATCCCCGAGGGAAAATTCTTTAATCATCAAGTCACACATGTGCCATTTCACTTGTATTGTTCTGCTCTCTTCATCTGACCGTAAAATTACAGTAAAATATGGCTATAAATACCTCCATTTGTTTTAGAAAAATATTTTAAATCGGTCACGCAGTTTAAATACAGTATATGTGCATTACCAACTGAATTCCCGAAAACTCTGAACAGTAGAGGTCGCTAAGGACCAAGAATACTACATGCTCGTTGTAGATTAACACAAGAACATGAATGGACAGGGCTTTAATAATATCCTTTTATACTAACAGATATATTACTACAATAAAATTACAACTGGAAGTTTTCACAGCAGCCTTCACGTGTACCAGATTGTGCTTAACTAACATGGCCTTCAATTAACCTAATGCTCTAGTAATAGAAGGCTATTGACTAAAGTATTGTTATTTTGGTGACGCCCATCCTTTTTTAGAAGAATTTGAATATTCAAATAAACAGCTCTGTCTGCATATGTCGACAGGTTACAAACACTATAAATAGGAGAGAAAAAAACTCATAGCTATAGGCTACCAAAACCCGCCTGATTTACTTTTTAAATAGCCTAAGCTCATACTTCTCGCTGGATCGTCACCATTTCCACTGAGATTTCGTCGACATGTCCCAAGGTGAGTTTTTTCGGTCTCACTCGGGTCACTCGGCATGACATGATAAAGACATGACATGACATGATAAAAATCATGTCATTCATTGAAATTGTTTTATCTAATGGGAAAAGGGGCACGTCCTACACGAAGCTCGTGTTTAGATCCAGTTCATTATTTGCTTAACCATAAATTCTTTGGGACAGATCATCCAAAGGTGTATCAAGGTGTCCGAGTGAAGATCACTGTCAAAGAGCTGCTGAAAAGGCGCAGGGCTCTTCAGGCTGGAGGAAAAATGGCATCGGTAGGATACAACCCAACACACACACCCACATACACACTCACCCACATTCACACAGAGACTATCTTCTCTAGCATGCTAATATGCCAACATTAGGTTAAAAAATACTTCACAACAGTACCTGTATATCTAAACAATGCATCAGGAAAGGTATGTCTGTTCAAATTCTCTGGATTACTATTTTCACAGGAATATCCCATGCATACGTTTCCAGATACTGCCCAGTTTTACTACAGTAGGTGCAACATGCATGATATAATTATTGTTAAGAAATGAAAGAGAAACAAGTGCAAGTGTCTATAATCATGGGCAAGAGTTATCTTTCATTTTAAGTTTTCATCTTTTCTATTTTTTCTCATGTGATTTTCTGATCTGTCCCAGAATCCAACACGCAAACACATCCCTACACTGAGAACTCAATCTCACAAGGCACTGAGTGTTCCACATACAGCTACGATTTCTGCATTACCAATCAGATGGAACCTGTAGCCAAGAGTGAACCCTGTAACTTCACTTTTCAACATTCCTGGCCTTTCGGGATGTTGCCAAACCAGGAATTAGACAAAGGACAAGTAAGCAGTCCACGGTTGTTGTTCCACTATAATTTGAGGTTGTTGTATTGGTCATAGGCCTAATTATTAACGGTTCTTACATTATATTTGTTCTTTTGCTAAACAGACTTACAGGTCATCGTTAGAAGCCTGGACTTCACAATACACAGGAGAAGACATTCATCCTGCAGACAACCAACACCCATCCTCACTTTTCTCCTACACACATTATGGGTCGGTACAGATGGATCCCACATATGGCCCACATTTTACAAACGTTGCTCCATATGATATGCCCATCTTCGCAAGCAATGCTCAATTGTCATCCAATGTTTTACCAGAAATTATGGACTGCCCTGAACTTTGTGGTGCATGGTACTGGTGAACTAAATGTCTGCTAATATAATTTGTATGCGTTTTGTCTCGTGTGTTTGCTTGTGCATGCTTGTTTTGTATTTATTTTTGTATCAATATAAATACTTTTGACACTTTTTTAAACATTTATTTTTCTTTGTACCATGGTCCTACTCATACACCTTGTACATTTTACTGTGAGCAGTTTTTTATGCATTAATCAATCAGTGTGTCAATAAATACGATGAAAGATTCAAACCTGAACAGTACTTTTATTTTACCTGTTATTGACAGCAAGATGTTGCCATTCAGGGGATGAAGAAGGCACTTAGGACTTCTGGAAGGATGATGAGAGAACTCGAGAACCTTTGCTGAACATGCGGGCCGGCGTTGCTTAGCAACGATTTGATTACATTGCTAATGCGCGCTTAGCTCCCCTAACATGCTGTCAGAGCTAGCCACACCACTAGCTATTCTAAACTCTTTGTTTAAGATGCCTAAAAGTTTAAGTAAACTAGGAGTTTGTTGACTAATAATGACGTGGTTTATAGTTGGTAAAGCATATCAAACATAATTTGGGAGGCTACGGAACGTTTCCTCTTAAACGAAGAAAAGTTTGGCTAGCAAAGAAACTAGACTGGACTAGCTTACTGTAGCTAAACAATAAGGATTGTCAGTCAGGCATATGCAAGACAAGCTAGCAAGACTGAAAGCCTTGCAAACATGGACTTATATCATGTTTTGGAGATGATAGGAGAAGGCTCATTTGGGCGAGTTTATAAAGGACGTAAAAAATGCAGTGGTCAAGTAAGTTAATTCTAACTAGACTCGCTTTAATCTACTTATATTTTGCCAGTTAGTTAGCTAAGCGGCGCTGTCCCGCTATCAACAATATTTTGCATTGTAGCATAATTAGCTAAATCAAACAACAATTATAGCAAGAGTTTGATAAATAAACCAAACTAATTTTCGCATGTTTCTTCGTTTGTTCAGGTGGTGGCACTGAAGTTCATCCCTAAAGTTGGTCGCTCTGAAAAGGAGTTGCGAAGTCTTAAAAGGGAAATTGACATCATGAAGGGACTAAGACACCCGAACATTGTCCTGCTGTTGGACAGTGTTGAGACTGAGAGAGAGGTATCACCGTTTGCAATCAGCTGCAAAATCTAGCTTGGTTTGCATTGGGGTTGACTGACTGGTGCTCTTTACAGGTGGTTGTTGTTACCGAGTATGCAGAAGGCGAGTTGTTTCAGATCCTTGAAGATGATGGCAGCTTACCAGAGAGCCAGGTAGTGCCCATTCATTCCTGTGGAAGTTTTGTTCATTCATTCATTCCTGTGGAAGTTGTTTGTTTGTATTAGGATCCATAGTGTCTCTGCTAATATAAATTATGTTAAGAGTTAGAGCTCTGCATTACAGAATAGTGTCTGAGATTAAGTGGACTATACAATTCACCTATTGTTTCTAATGCTTTCTTCATTGTGTGTGTTGCTCTTTGTCAAGGTGGCAGAAATAGCCCACCAGCTTGTATCTGCTTTATATTATTTACATTCACATCGGATCCTTCATCGTGACATGAAACCACAAAACATTCTTTTGGGAAAAGGTGGTGTTGTAAAGCTGTGTGATTTTGGGTGAGCATTAATCCTTTGTGAACACAATAATGTCACTTTGGCCAAACGTATAACATTTTTTCATTGATTAAACATGTCAGTTTGGTGCAATTCTCCCTGAAAGAATGTGGGCGGTAATGTTATTTTTTTTGTTTTTTATTTACACATGTTCCAGGTTTGCTCGAGCTATGAGTGTTTCTACTTTGGTCCTGACTTCCATCAAAGGAACCCCTCTCTATATGTCCCCAGAGCTGGTAGAAGAGAAGCCCTATGACCATACTGCTGACCTTTGGTCTTTAGGTTGCATTCTGTATGAGCTCCACACGGGGGTGCCACCTTTCTACACTAACTCCATCTTTGAGCTTGTGAGGCTCATAGTGAGAGATCCAGTCAAATGGCCAGAGAACATGAGCCAGACTTGCATGGTAAGGTTCACAGTTTTATAGCATTTGCATAGTATTAGGATCGTTTATGTGTGCAATTTCTACACTTGTTTCTAGAGAGGTGTAGAGTTGCATTATTTAACGTCTCAGTCTTGCCATTTTAGAGTTTCTTGAAGGGGTTATTGACCAAAGACCCACAGAAGAGATTGTCATGGCCAGACCTCCTCAAACACCCTTTTGTTGCAGATGGAGTCATAGGTGAGACCGGCAAGCTTGAACTGATCTTGTCGTTTCAATTCAGAACTCGGGTATCATGGCTGTTCTGAGTATACATAACTTTCAGATCGTAACTTCTTTGTTCCTTACTGGTGGCATCGGTAGTGCTGTCAGACCCCAGTGCGTCCAGCCCCCTGACGGTGACCCCCAGCCCAGACATGCAGGCTCTGAAGCTGCAGCAGGCTGCAGAGAAGACACCACAGCACGGGGCTGAAAGCCGGCTGCTGCGCAAGGCCAAGGAACAAAGAGAGAAGGAAAAGAGGAGCAGACAGGTAGGGTGAGATTCCAGCTGTGCATAGAAATGCTCAGGAGGAGATTACATTAAACTCTGTGACGTCTGCCTTGTAACTCATTCTAGATTGGAAAGGCAGCACCCCAAAGGACAGCACCGTCTGTAAAGATCCCCTCCCAGGAATCCCCAGCAGCCCCCTTAATGTGTCTCGATCAGGACATGGCCCGCGCTGCAGCCAATCTCTGCTTGACGACCAAGCAGCCAGCCAATGAGACATCAGCAGAGAGGTACTGTAAAAGCACCCAGGCACTCGAACATAAACTCAAGACCTTTCTGATTCATCAGCTTGAAATTAAACCAACCTATCGATTTATTAATATGATCAGAATCAGAATTTGTTTTTATTTCGCCATGCAAGGTACAGAAACATGGAATTTACTGTGGCAGAATGGAGCAAACAAAGAACATATATGAAACTTAAATACGATAAAGATAATAAGGTAAAATAAAGTAAAAAGTGGGCAATAACTGTACAGGAGGGCATATAAATTATAGCAAATACAGGTATAAAATGAAGTATAGTATGTGGAGTAGAACGGATATATATGTATGTACACAGTAGTGCAGAATCCCAGTGATAAGTGTAAAAGTGGCTTGTGCAGTGGGGTTCCTGGATGGCGGTGTGTGTGTGTGTGTGTGTGTGTGTGTGTGTGTGTGTGTGTGTGTGTGTGTGTGTGTGTGTGTGGGGCGTCGATTGTTAATGACAATGTAATTGTGAATCCTTGGCCCTGTTAAAGAGGGCGATAGCAGTCGATGTAACTGTAATAAATAAAAAGATAGCATCTTCAGAACAGGTTTACAATCACTGTAGAGTTTCTCCTGTTACCAAGCAGGGGTCAGATCAGCCACGATTATCATCAAGAGTTCCCCTCGGTGGAGGTCGGACCTCAGCAGGTCCAGAAGCCCCCAAAGGATGGCCGCAGCAGCCTGAGCTCTGTGAGGATGCACAGTCAGGTCAGTGATCTGGACCCCTGCAGCCTGCTGACATCGCTGCACACTTAGTGTCACAGTATTTATTTTGCTGGCTGGCGTTTCAACAAAGCAATCTGTGTCAGGCTACCATTTGTCATGGTCATTAGGATGTGGACAGTGATGAGGAGTGGGAACAGTTGATCCATGAAACAGACCCAAGACGGCGCACCTCTAACACCAGGATTCAAGCTATCATTCCTAAATTGAAAAGGAAGTTACTGGAATCCAAAACCCAGGTAAACCAACCATCTGAGAAAGCATATATATCGAAAATATTTTCCCGTGCTCTGACCCAGAACCTGACCTCCTTTTCAGGTGTTAGATGGGATTCTAGAAGGGGCTTGCCAGATTCGACAGGCACTGAAGGTTTTAAACAACCTGATCTTGACCTTGGTCCCAGAGGACTCCCTCCTCATTGGACGTGAGGTTGAGCTACCTCATTTCCTGTTTGACTTGGTTCAAGATATTGTCGAGAGCCCGGTGGTTCCTAAGGTTAGCGCTGACAAAAAAAATGACCATATATTACAGGGAAACAGAGACACACAAAACAAAGAAACACAAAAGTTGCCATGAATTATCTGTCTGTTTCGTCTCACTTAGCAACCATGGTGTGAAAGTGTTCTTGGAGAAGTGATGGCGGTGCTTTTGGTGTTCTGGGAGAAACATAATGACTGGGAGAAAGCCGACAGCAGGTTTGAAATTGATCTGGACAGTAGTCAAGAAAGGATCATGCAAAATCGAAATTCACGTGAACCTGCCAACACACCTCTTCTCTCTGTAGATTGGAAGACTCCTCCAAGCCCTTTGTCAAAATTCTGCTTCGTCCAACTCCCAACTCTTTGGCAGTAGGCATCCATCTAGTTTAAGTTCATAATTTAGTATTTTTTGAAGATTTGGAGCTGCAAAAGGGCTTGATTGATCAGTTTGTGTGTGTGGGTGCGTCTTTCTCTCTGTTCTTTAGCCTCTGGCAGCCTCGGTCCTGACCATGTTTATCCACAGCGGAGCGTCTGTGGATATTAGTATGGACAGGCTGACACCGCAGATCTCAAATCTCCTTGACTCACATCAGGTCTGTTTTTCCAGGCGGACTGATACGTGTGTGCTGTAGTTTGTGATCCAGCTGGGAATCTGACTGGTGATAATGAATGGCTGAACCTAAACGGTTTCCTCCCCTCTGCTCTTTCCTAGTCCAGCGTTACTTTGCCACCAGGCTGGGGTTATTTTGACGGCCTTCTGTCACTGGTCCTACACACTCTCTCAGAGGTCAGCAATATCTCTTTCGCTTTTAATTGCTGCTTTTTACTTCTAATTACCAATTTACCTTACATTTATTCATTTTTTTAGCAGACACTTTTACCTTCCATTGTAACTTTACATTAGTACTGCCCATGTTAGAAATCTATCAAGAAAATAATCCTAAGGAACTTGTTTGCTTTTCCCATTTCCCCCTTGACAGCATGAAAACGATCCATTATCTGCATCTGTTGATTCAAGTCTTTTGAACCAGCTATGGCAAAGAGTTGGCATCTCTCTGGAAAAGATAACACCCAAAACAATCATCTGCTCATCAAATGGTACAGACTTTTAACACCCCCATCTCAACCTAATGGCAATCTGCTATCAAGGATATTTCTTGTGTTTCTGATGTAGGTTGTGCTCTTTCCTTATCAGGTCTGTATGCCTTCCTGTCCATTGCTCTGCTCGTCCTCACCAAGGATCCATACTCCTGCGTTCCTCTGTTCTCAGAGAGCGACACAAAGTGCATGGCCACCCTGGGACATCTGCTCAATCCTGAATAGTTAGTAAATCATGTAGTTATGTTTTAGAATATGGTACTGGACTGGTGTGTGTGTGTGTGTGTGAAGCTAAACTGTCTCTATCCCACAGTGTTCAGTTGCAGTCGAAGGAGAGTCCTGGTCAACGTTGGGATGATTCCGTTTCGAACAACCTGTCGGTGTTGAGCTGCCATCTCCTGTGTTTCCCCTTCGCCCTTGACTTGCCCTCGGAGACCATGGCCAAGCTGCTGCGGTTGTACCACAGCTGTGGCATCGTCCCTGGCCTGCTGCAGGTTGGCTCTCCCTCTGTTTTCAAATCTGCGCCTCTCCCACTGACTAACGGTAGAAAGTATCTCTCCATCAGAATGATGCAACTGAGGATAACTCTTGCTCCAGATGTGAATCCTCCCAAACCGCTACTCCACACTGTCTTAGTACCATTGGGAGAACATTCTGCTGCTCCCGAGCTATACTGTTTGATCTTTGACGGCTTGACTGAATCATGTTTATTCTCCTCTCTACCTTGTCAGGTGATGCGAGCACTTCCTCAGTCTCTGCTGGAGCTGCCTCTGTCTCTGCTGAGCCGTCTGCTCCTGTGCGACCCAGAGCGCTCCGTTCCCTGTTTCACAGCCGCCGCTGCGGCCTGTGGGTTCTTTTCTCTTCCCAGGGAGGGGGAAGGCAAGCAGAATGCCTCCAGTGACCAAGGCCCTGAGTCTGAAAATAGAACCGCAAGCTCTTTGCTCTCCGCCCTCCTGCGGCCGGAGGCCCTGTGGGGCTCGGCTGTGGAGCTGCTAACCCTGCTCTCCCAGGCAGCCCGCTGCTCCTCCAGCTCCACCTGCCTGCAGCTCCAGCTGGAGCCCACTGCCCTCCAGCAGGCCCTGCTTCACTCGGATGACAGGGTCAGGGCTGCCGCATGCAGCCTGCTAGGACACCTGGACCCGTTTGTGCAAACGTCCACGAGTGACCCCAAATCAGCTCTGACGCCCGGCATCTTCAAAGATGTGATTGGCTGTCTACACGACCCTTCTCCCTCCGTCCGGCGGATGGCCTGCAGGGTAGTGGGGAACTGGCTGGGTTTGATCGGACGAGCAGGGGAAGGAACTCAGAAAGTAGCAGAGGCCTGCGCTGTGCCAGACAGCAAAAAGAATAAGGGCCGTAATGTGCGCGCACAGGTAGAAGCAGGAAGAAACTCAGCCTCATTAGTCAGAAAGCAAATGGACCAGGAGGAGAGGAATAGATGGATTGAAGAGACCAAGAGGGCGTCCACCATGTTACCGTCCCTTATGACAGACCCTGATGCCCTCACGCGAAGGCATTGCTGTGCCGCTTTAGGAAACATGGCCACTGTGGTCAGCGGGGTGTCCACACTGCTGGAGGGAGATGTGCCTCGCCTGCTTCTCAACACCGCGTGTGCTGATTCCCATAATGCAGTCAGACAAGCCGCCAATTCAACCCTGCTCATATACAGTCAGCACGATGCATTACGACAGGTACAGTATAGAACAAAACATGACATTGTGAACAGCTCCTTTATGTTACTTTTCTCCTATTCTTAATAGCATCCCTTCAAATAAAAATAAAAACAAGTACCCGGTAACTAAATATAAAACGAACACATCCTGTTGCAGCGTAATTCTTATTTTCCCTGTACAATTTTACATTACATTTGCTAAATTTGTTCAAATGTTCCCATCTCTGCTTTAAAGGCTCTGATATCCCTTGGTGCCCATGAGAAGCTTGAGCAGGCTTCACAGCATGCGCCACAGTGTGACTATCAGCACATCATGGACCGGCTAGGAGGGGGAGACACATCCATGTGGTAGTATTGGGAAGACATAGTCAGCTTTGATTCTGCTGTCTGATATCTTCATATACTCAGAAGTGGTGGCAAAATGCAAAATTATTATTTTTGATGAATTCAGTCCTCATTTGTAATTTGAGCAACAACATGGGATTGTTTGAAAGCAATTTCACATGTCAAGTTATAAAGGTAGCCTATACAAACAATTTGGGTATAAAAAGTGAAATTCACAATGCTGACAACTTGAAATCGAATGGCTAAGTGATTTATTTCTTGTTTTAACTGCATTTGTTGCTGTGTGATTTTTGGGGGACAGTTTAGTAATGCTTGGCATGAATTGAACTGTGTTCAATATCAAGTATGAAATGATAGGGCTGATTCTGCATTAGTCATCTTCAAATGTGTAAATTCGTTTTTAATTTGGATCATTATATTAAATGTAAATGTATTGACTGAAAGATGTATCCGTTCTTAAAATACGAATAGCAAATTATATAGGCGTAGATGACACATTTAAAAAACGAAAAAATGATCAATATCGAATTTTTACTTGCATGCAAGTTACGTAATTGAGGAACAAGTAACCCACAAAGTTAAGAATAAATTTAAAAAATCGATTTTTTTTTTACTTTATAGGGTGTTTTCTCCTTTCAATGTTCATCCTAAAAACTATTTAAATCGACTCGTTTGCGCTTTTTTTCAGTCCAATTTCTAATGTACTCTTTTAAACCGAACGTTTCCCTTCAATACACATTCAGTGAAACGACTAAGTTTTTCATTGCACTAATTACATGAAATTTAGCCTGATCACAATTGAATTAAGTAGCCAGCCAAATACATTTTGACCTCGGTAATTGCCTTGCGGGGTAGAGAAAACCGAAGCCTACGTTTTCACTTTCTTCTTGTCTCCAGTTTATAACATATAATATATATATATATATATATATATAATATCATAGTTGATAAGGCGGTGGTCTCATAAACAATAAACAGCAAGGTCTATTTCTCTGTGGCGCCAAACTCAGCAAGTATTTGACATCAAGCCAGAGTCTGCATCAGCCCATGTAATCCCTATTTTTCTACTTTTAAAACCTCGTTCCGCATCAGTGTTAATCTATCAATTTATGTTAATCCCTCCCGGTTATTCGCCAGCAATTATCTGTGGTATGAATGAGTTTAATAAGAATAAACTGTAGTTTATGCAGACACAACTCTCTTTATTTGGTAAAAGTAAACGAATGACATGACAGATAAAATATATTACGTCAAATTAATTGCAAAAAAAATAACAAAAACAAATCTCTACAACAACAACAAATCTACAAAAAGTAATAATAATAATATATTTAAAAATCTATTTAAAAATGACATTTCTCACATATTACATCTAAAGCTGTTGGCTATTTCATGAATATGATTGTATAAAGCCAAGATGTCTGAGCTCATTTTGAGAAAATATTCAGTGTCTGCTCATTGAAATGTTATACATTTTACCAAATGTCAGTGTACATCCATGATACATTTCACACTTATCTATTCAAAAAAAAGAAAAGAAAAATAAGTTGATATGTTGAAAACAATTTAAATACAGTCTGTCAAACATTTCAATGACCCAAGAGAAGATTAAAATAGTATCTATACAATAGTAAGATAATTAAAAATGTTCCAAACCTCATCATCAGTTGAAAAAGCCATAAAGAACATGAAAAGGTATCACAAACTTTTAAGTAAAAAATTGCATTACTAAACGAAATAAGCAAAGGCTAACTCCAAATTCCCTTCAACATACTATTGAAAAAGTCTTAAAAATGAGAGAATACGGGTATATAAAATCACTTGCCCTGAAAGTTTTTGCCTAAGAAGCAAGTTTATGATACCTTCCATTTGAGACAGGAGAAATTACTATACATTATAGAAAGAAGTGAGTTTTCTTAAAGACAGCATATAAGGTCAGACGTCTATGGAAACTGTAGTGTAGATAGTATCAGTCATGTTAAAGCAGGATCAGCTAAATAGCAATGAAGTCTTAGCCATGCAAAAAAAGAACGTATGAAGTCCCATTCGCTGTCAAAAATCACTAACGTTCAAGGGACATGAATTGCATAACCTGAGCTGCAAATTTGATTGTACTCTATTGCAATTTGCAACTGAGGAAACAAAGCCAGTAGTTAACCAATATCAATATCAAACATCAAGTCTTCCTTTAACGTAATTATACCTCATATTACTTAAGTTTAAATTACTTATCTGGAACACATTATTAGCCTAAAGCTGTTACAAATATTCTAAGAAGATATCTGTTGTTTGGATAATCAGTGATGAAAATACAGTAGGCTAAATGAATGACATCTAGACCGGTATAAGGCCGTTGTGGGCTTAAAAATAGTCTAAACAGGAATATAAAAAATAACAGATCTCTGATGGAACCATCCCAGTTAGAATATTCAAGGAACAAGAGACCCTTTCAAAATTGATTGTCAATTAAAACATTATACAGCTTCACAGTGTAGACTTACTTGGTTAGATTTTTAAGTAGTGCAGATTGCGGTATGCTGAAAGCTAAGAATATTGTTGGTTGACTTAAAAAATAAAATAAATAACATAATTGAAACATGCAATTATACAATCTTGCCCCTCTCATATAAAATAAATACATTTGAAAAAATCAAATCAAAGGATCACTTGGCATTAGCCATTGGTATCTTGCTTGAGTCGTTGACTGCGGGCCTTGTATACTTCAATTAGCAGGTCTTTAACGTACTGTATTTCTCGTTCTACTGATTCTGCCTTGTCTCGAAGCTCCCGGTTCCGCCCCTCAAGACCATGTAGCTGTTCTTCCAGTGTGTCTAACTCCGCCCTTTTCCGCTGGCGATACCTGGTGAAGTTGGGTTAAGAGAAGGCTAAATCAAAACAGTGAAACATGTAGCTAAGGATCACCTCTGTCTGTGCTCCATCATCACGAGGGCAAAGGATAGATAGCGTGCTGTAATCATTTGTAATGACTCTGGATGTGTGTTTGGCTGAATCATACCTGTGAGCGGCAGTCTTGTTCTGATCTCTTTTCTTCTGTTTGCGCTCTCCGTGGGGGAACTCTGATTGTATGGACTCAAGTTCTGATTTCACAGAGCCGAACTCGGAGGAGTCTTCCTTTAAACCCTGCAACTGCCTGTGATTTAGGGACCCCAAGTCCACACTCTCCCTGTCAACTGGAAGACAACTTGAACCCTGATCCTCGAGGAAACCACAGTGGAAGTCATGTTGACGCCCCAGCTGTAAACTCTCCGCTTTAACCTGCTCATTGACGGCGCCAAGGAAGCTGTGATAGGCCACTGGTTGCGTAGTCTGAAGATAACCCTCACTGCCCTCTGTTTTCCATGGATTGGGGGCTTTTCCCATTTCACCACCAGCTTTGCCATGACTCAGTGCCTCTATCTCACTGCTACCAGGACCTATATCATTGACCTCCCGCATGCCATACATCAACAGGTCATCTTTCTTGAGGGAAATATCTAGGGGCCCACCAAAGCCGTACCCACCGCCAACAACTTTGCCTCCCCCCATCATCTCCTCCGTGAAACGACAAGGCTTCTTCTCCTTTGGAAGAATGGCGCATCTTCTGATCTCGACTGCACTGCCCAGACAGTAACCCTTCCCTACCACCCGCTCGTCTTCTACACTACTATAACCGTGAAGACTCGCTGATGAGTTACCTGAGTTATTTCCTTTGGAACTCCACAGACTATTCTCTAACACCTCCCCTAACCGCGCCCCATCATTAACTCTTTTACGGCTACACCCACTGGGGCGACTGCAACTGTAAGGGACGTGTCTAGGATTTTTGGATCGACCGATGGGCCCACCACAAAGGCTAAGCAGGTCTAGTTCCCCTGTTGCCAGGGTAACAAGGAGAGGGCTGGATTCCGATTGGTTGGAAGTAGGGTATGACGCGTAGGGCAGTTGGTAGTATGACTGGGGACCAACTGGTGGTGGACCCTTGTCGCATCTTCCCAACTTGACCCCTTTCTCTGGCAGCGGTTCGGACAGGAAGTAGTCCTCCAGTTGAGCAAGTTCCTCTTGCAGCAGAGAGGTCATGACCTCCAAGTCAGAGGGCACCTGAATATCATTCTGAAGGGGAGAAGGGGGGAGGGAGGAATTGGGGGAGGGAGAGGAATGAGGGTTTGGGAGGTAAGAAGAGAAATCTACTTCTTCCGTCATCCAGTCAGAAAGACCATCACCTGTGTGGAAAAGGGACAAAACGTAACACATTATGATTTACTATTAGTGGTAAAGGTTTCTAAATTGTCCTCAAATCTCAAATGTTAAAACCGCATAACATTTTGTAAAGCCATGTTGTGGAGAATACTGCGAGCGCATAACAAAAATATTTGAACGTTTCAGTTGCTCTATTTGTCAGAAAAAGAGGTAACTTGTTTATTACTTACTGTTCGGGAAGAATGAATGTGCTGCAGTGCGGTTCCCACCTGAAATGTGGAAATATAAAAAAGCGTATTCGCTGCAACTCACCAATTAAGTGCTGACTCTCCTCTGGCACCTCCCCCCTGCATCCCTGTGATTGGCTGTGGTTAGCCTGTGGGTGAGAGAGAGTGAGGGGGTCTGCCGGGCAGACGCGTAGAGTCTTCCAAATAGGATTGGTTGTTGCCATCATTTTGTATGTTGGTCTTTAGATTCAGTCGAAGTCCAAGGATACGCTTTGAGGTGGAATGGTTTGAGAGTTGAGCCACAGTGAACAGGGCTGGGTGAGCATAATGAACCCTATGGGGTAAAGAGTTATATGGGGTTAAGCCACTATAGAGTTCTCTCACATATCCATCCAATTCAATAATTCAATGCTTAAAACAACAAATAAATATATGCCATTGCATATAAAGTTAGTTTTCCTACATAGTATGGCAACATTGTTCTTATCACAATGCAAGTCATAGTAAGTTACGTTGTTAATGTTAATTGCCAGAACAAATCTCAGTCCTGACCTCTTCAAAAAAAAAGCTCAACAAAGAATAACTATCATAGCAGATTGCATTACCTGCATTGGCCGAATAAGGAACGTTACTTTGGTGGAATGTCACAGCAAAAAAAGTGAAAGTAAAAAAATGTTTAAAAAAAAACAAACAAACGATAAACATTTCGTGGAGTAACATATGATGCGATGTAAACACGTGGGCTAGACCAATGACGTAATGCATAGCCTCTGTAGAGAGAATATTACAAGCTCGCCAGTGAGTCTCACCTATGATCTATGTAATTCACAAAACTTGAATTATATAGCCTAGATCTCACTAATTTCCAAAAGCAGGGCACAAAAAATCATAAACATCAATAAAGTTGTCCAATGTTGTCAATTGCATAAGTTATAATCAACAAATGGTAAACCATGACAATATCCGTATACTTTCAGACTAATTATTCCAAGCTCTAAAGTAGGAAAACAAACACAAACAATTATCTCACACAAAAGATTATAACTACAAATGTCAGTTCGGTTAATAGACGATGTGCCCATTTCAAAGAACTTTTGTCTTGGGTATCTTGTGTCCATATTCAGATTTTAACTCAAAACATACGTAGCTCCAGCCTATCGATTAAATTATTTGAAGAACAAGCATATAAACATGAAATAAGCATGCATATCAAACAAAGAAATGTGACATGACACCCATCACAGAACGGTCTAAATGAGTCTACTGTACATTACTGGTCTGAAGTTTTGAACGCTGAGCCAAAGTGATGATACAAAAGCAACATGTTGAACTTACTCCATTCTTGCTGAAAATGTTGTGAGTTTGGGTGCGTTGCAAGAGCAAAGCACGGATTGTCTCGGATCCGGAGTTCTAGACAATTTAGAAAGCCATGTCTTCCTCGGTTTATCCGGGATGATGGTAAAATCAAGTCTGCTTGCAGCTTTTGTTATGATGAACTTGAAGACTGAGGAACGATTCTAATCGAGGCAGCGTCAGTTCATTCACACCTAGCAACCGGCTGCGTCACGAGGGCAAACCATGCTGCAGATTCCTCCGCCCTCTACCATGTCAGGGACCTAAGCTTGTTTTGATGAAGGAACCTACATCTAACGTGGCGATTTATACTCACGTTAAGATCATGTGTTGGGGGGGGGGGGTCATACCTCGCAGGTAGACAACGTTCATAAATACGTATTGTCTGCCGAGGGCTTGTATAATGTGCATAACCTGCTTGATATTTGAAAATGAGACTGTTTGAATGTACACTGCGTAAACAACTTATTTATTCATTGTTTACAAGGGACTATTTGATTTCTCTTTCAACGAGGAAGAATACAATATTAGGAGATGCGTAGTTGCTATTGCAACTGAATTGCATCAGGCTTTAGGCGGAAAAGAGATTCGCTGGTTGGTCCGAACTTGTCGCTCTGTCATTGGCTGGGGGAATTATGTATCTGGCATGCGATTGGCTGACTTGTAGCTAGACTTTGCAGCTCGACTGTTTTCAGTTTACCGCTCTCTGTGCACATGTTCCATGTCAACAATCCAGCCTCGGTGAAACGAGCCAAGTTCCTGGTAGTGTCGAAGCGCACACTACGTTATGTTTTAACAGCATTCATAAACCCACTTATGCAAAAAAAATATTAACGCAAATGAATGATGGATGGATGGTAGCTCTAATGACCAGATCTGACTATGTTCCACAAAGACAGGCAACTTTAGAGCTATGCACTAGAGACTATATGTCAGATTCTCGCAGCTCTTAAGTTTGTACATCCAGTAGACATTGTAGAAATAGCCTTGTGAAAGTGTTTCCTAGTTGACTTTTTTGTTAAACGCGACTCTTCAGTAGGCTATGGCACAGTTCTCAGAATTAGTATACAGCGTAGTATAAGTAGCGGCGTTTTATAGGGTACAATGCTGGAACCTAGTTGTAGACAAACAAGTGATATATATATAAAAAGTAATTGTGGGTGTAGCCTACAGGCTTTTTTATTACTGTGCGGATCATGATAAAAAAGACATGTCACTAGTCCGCTTTGTAGTTTATTATTTACAGAAGTGCGATGCAGCTGCTTAGTTCAAATTAATTTGTGTTAATGCTTGCTAATGACGATTATGCTAAGAATAATGCCTTGTTTTCCCCCTTTCAGCAAATCCTAAAGCTGATTGAAGGAGCTGTATCTTCCTGTTGCTATAGTAATAGCGAACACTGCCCCCTATTTTAGACATGTTTTGTGCCTGCTGTTGCCATGGGATTTGCAATTCTCGCTCTTGTCTCCATCCGTTTCTCTACCACTTTTCACTTGCTGAGTTGTATCTCTGAAGTTGTAATTTAAGCACTGCAAATATACCAACTAATGATTCAGATGTGAAGGTGTGTAGCATGGGAGGAGAATCCCAAATGGTATTGCCTAGTACAAAGGCTGATGGTTTCATTTAGCAAAATGATCGTTGCCAAGAATGCCTTGATTGGGCTGCAAGTAGTGCCAGAGATTTGGAGCTAGTCCTAATGATCTTTTCTGCTACAATAGCATATTTAAATCGTTTATAATCTGGGGAAACACCCTGTTTCAATGGGGCAATTATAATAATGACAGCCAAGGGATGGAGACGCCATATGCAGAGCCAAACCTGTTGTTGCTTATAACTATTCAACATCCTCCATCAAAGCCACTCTTTGAAGTTGTCCTGTGGGTTAACTCTGGTTTAAGACTGGTCTAACACATGACGGTTCAGGGTAGAGTTGTGGGAAACCTGATGCAATCTACACAAGCGCGGTCGTAACGGAGACGAGACTGGATAATAATGGTTGTTGAAGTTAGTACACGTCTCCCAGGAAAGAGCTGACTCCTCTTGCGACCTGCGCTAATTGGTCCACCGAGGGCCTCCTGTTTGCGCAGCATGCGAAGAAGCCATGCACCTTGCCTGCGCTGCCGTATTTCCCTGTATTCATGTTTTCCCAATGCTTTCCTTAGTAATTCTCTCTTTCTAAGAGAGCCAGATGCTGCAAATATTGGATCTTCCTAGTTAGTTTACGCACACAGGGGTAACCATGAATAAATGAGTCATCCAATGGAACTCAGCCTGTACCAAAGGGGGTGATGCAACAAGTCTAATGCATATCTGTAACTGTCCATTCAGGCTTTCCTATCACACACGTGTTGCTCTTAAAGCTTAATCAAAAACACAAAGCCTTCACCAGGTAGGCTATACCTGTTGACACACTTGCAGCGATGGGGTCTGAACTCACTCTACACTTGGTGCAAAGCAGCAAGAAAGCGCCAGCATGCCATGTGCATGTATGGCACATTAGTAAGAGTTACATCACCATTTCATCACTCTCTCTCTCAGAATTCATTGTTGTCTTCAACTTTCCTCCCCTTGAACATGCGATCACAACATTTGAAGTTGACGATCATGACTTGTGAATAGGCAGTCCATAGGGGCACCTTCCCTCCATTAATGTGTTTAGCTGGCATTTTTTGCAGTCTGCATGCATAGCCTACAGAGTCGAACCATCAGACACTATGACACTTTCTTCCATGGCTTAAAAGCTTTTATTTCAATTAGTCAAACCACAGATTTATGTCTGGTTGCGTTATTTTGTATTCCTCAAGGAAATTGTGATCATTTAGCGCTGTTTTGTAATAGAGGCCAGGTGGTTCTATATTCCTTGGGGATGTAAGGATATTTGTAAAGATGGCGGTCC
Organism: Neosalanx taihuensis; assembly: GCA_030340665.1. Taxonomy (NCBI): domain Eukaryota; kingdom Metazoa; phylum Chordata; class Actinopteri; order Osmeriformes; family Salangidae; genus Neosalanx; species Neosalanx taihuensis. The sequence continues at coordinate 5,274,292 of CM059310.1, forward strand.
CCAAAAGGTTTTACGCCTCTTACCTATAAGAAAAAAAATATGCAACAGGTACACACTCCAACAAAGGTAGGCTGCTTTTTATTATTATTATTATTTAATGGATCACCCATTTGAGAAGCAGCGGAGACAATGCACTTATACGATTCAGAAAAACGTAACAAGTGCCACAAACGTGCCGGAGCTAAACCTGTCAGAGCAAAACCCTTTGTATTTTTTATTAAAGTCGAGCAATGTTTCTAAATCAAGTGCAATCAAGTCTCAAGCGGCTCCTCAATGTCATCCGTGCGTTCGGGAAGTGTCAAGCTGTCCTTTACAAGGCTCTCAAGAACCCTGGAACCCTTTATCTACTTCCTTTGAACTCTGGGTGTGTCCTCTCAAAGAACAGGGATTTACTCAGCCCACACTCATCCTGTTCTTGACAGTTAATGTACCATTGTTCTAATGAATCAAAGTCCATGTGGAATTGTCTTGGTAGACTAACTTGTTATAAGACATACAGTAGGCTGCCTGAAAATTTGGGTTAAATCACCATGTGTGAGAAAGGTGTTTTTAAAAGTGGTATTTCAAATGCCTGTTTTTGGCATTAAAAACATGTCTTGTCATTTAGATCACCGATGTTGCTCTGTTGTTTCGTTGCATTTTGACAGTTTTGAAAGGTTACAATGCAAAATAGTGTCTTTTCAGGACATGCTTGTTTCATCAGCTGTAGCACAGTGCTGTACACCGGTTGTAAAAGCTGAATTCATTGCCCTCATCTGGGCACAGTTGGTACTATGCTTTGGATGTATCGTGTTGTTTTATTTGACAGTGTTCTCGTTCTGCTTTTTGCAGGTTAAATATTGTTTCTTTTGTGGAGTACGTGCTTCACATGAGCTCCCGTGTGTGTGTGTGTGTGTGTGTGTGTGTGCGTGCTTGCGTGGATTGTCAGGAATGAGCATGTTCATTCCATTCATATCTCTGTTTAAATCACTTTGAAGTCACATAGGGATAGATAATAATTTAGTGGTGCTAAAATCTATGGCCCGCATGTTCCGCAGGAAACTTGTGAAAACATGTTTTGACTGATGTGCCAGAATTCATCTGACAGAAAATCATCCGGGTGCTCCTCCTAAGAGCACAGCAATGTCTTCATTTTCTCATCTTTTAAGTTGTTTTTACACACTCCTTGATATCTGCCATTAATATTGACAGCGCCCTGTGAGACCCATGCATTTTCAGTACCAGACCTTCCTATTAGTGTGCTAAAGGCCTGGGGACCATGTCAATCTGTGCGTGTGAAACTGGAGGGAGATCACCCAATGCTCATTAATATTTTACCAACACTGAAGCTGGGTGTCACTCACGCTCATCGCCATGGTAATAAGCACCCACTGCCCTCTCAAAGAGCTGTTCATTATTCAGCAAGGCACCTTCGGGGCTCTCAGGTATGGCATGCATGGACTTCTCAATGTCAGACAAAGACCTGTGTTGATCATCTCTGTCATGTTCACAGACATTAAAGGGCCAGTGTTAGTGCGTGTGTATGTTTTCAGGATGAAGGGATTGTAGATTACCCAGGCTTCTATCAGAATCAGGAAATTAGTATGTTTTTCTTTTGCTCCATTTCCAGTCTGACTGAATATTTTGCATGGTGGTTTCCTGCTGTTACCCGCATGTCTCCTCTAGACCCACCGCACTGATAAGGACTCAGTCATACATTAATCACATGGAATCCAGTCTCACGTTATCATTGGTCGGTCACACGCATCACTAGGCAAAGTGTCACTTATCCCGAGACTAAATGACTGCAGTAATCCACTTGACAGCCATTTCCTTTCGAATTTTACTAAGTGAAGTGGTTATTCTACATTCATCTGAGTAGGATTGAGTTCTTACAGCTAATCTTCTGGTGTTACAGTCGCTTAGACATTTGAAGTGTAACTATCAAGGGTGAGAGTTTAACTATCAAAGCCATATCTTTTTTATGGATGATTCTTAATCTCTATATATTTACTTTTCCAGCATACTTTTTCATTTAGTGCCCCAGTGTTGAAGATAGGTAATGATGTAAAAAAATAAAAAAAAGGTTTTTAAGAGCACTCAAATTCAGTTTTAAGAAAATATATATCTAATAGAATTAGTTAACGTAAATAAAATGGTACTTAATGCCTGTGCATTTATTTTATTTCAAAGTTGTTTATGAGAAGATAGTGTTACCATATGACATATAGTACCAGGCATCGTTCTAACATCAGTTTTAACAGGGTTGTCTTCAACCTAACTGGTTTGAAATGGAAGCTCATATGATGTTCATATTATCTCCCTATGAAAAGTATTTTTTTAAGAATGTAAAACGGATTCATTTCTTGACACTGTCTGCAGAAACATACAGAAAAACTGTAAATAATACAGTATATGTTACAAACATTTCAACAGAATAGCCTGTAACACATTAATATAAAATAATAAAATGAGCATTTAGTCAAATATGTACTATTAAGTTCATTGGTAACTGAAACCACATACATATTATTTTGAAATGAAAAAGGAAATGCTGTTTATATACTTTCAGTCTTTATACACAGTTCCCTTAATGGATTCATTGGCAGGTATTACAAACTTATTTAACCAGGCATGGGAATCACACAGTATAAATACAATTCTTAGATTGACTATTGAACAGATTAAGTACAAAAAATCCCTTTCATTTCCTTAGTATTTCAGACTCATGGTACAACAAGTATAAGCACCAGTAAGCCACAGTGCGTGGAGACGTCCATCCACCTCACCAGAGTCCCATCAGAGGCTCACGTGGCTGGTGAGAGGGAGAGCGGAGTGTGGCTGTTTGGGAGAGGACCCATGCTCTCTCACCCATGCTCTCTCCAGGCATCGTACGGGTGTGGAACCCTGCTGTCCCTCAGCTCATGAACTGTGTGTAGCCCTCTGCACCTGTTACTATGACGTCCATCCAGATCCTCATAGCCTCTGGAGAGGGAGCCACCATGAAGTACAGCCGGTCGTGAGTCTTCACACAGAAGGTCAGGGATGGGTTCGGGCTCTGGTGGGACACGATGGCAAAAAAAGTCACATTTAACTTTTTAAGATAGGTCAAAAACCTGCATTTATGACAATTGGACAAAAATAATAAAGGACATATTAGCAGATAATTGTAACTGTAATTTTAAAAAGTTTGTAAAATTATCCTTATTTATATACAAAAGCATTTAAAGGTTGTAATTGACAATATTACATTAATTGAAAATGTGATATGTTGCCTCAAGAATCTTATATATGACATATTTATGTTATAAATATATATATTTATGTATTTATTTAATTGGACAAACATACCCAATGACCATTCTAATAAGTAAATACAGAAGAGAGCTCTTGAATCTTAAAACAACACTACCTTTGTGGCACTGCGCAGGTGATCGTAGTAGACCTCCTCTATAGCCTGGAAGTAGATCAGCCCTTTCAGCTTGGTCTCATGCTTGTCTGAGAGGAGAGACAACAGATCCGGTTTATTACCTCTTCACTCTGATGCAATACAACCACTGTCTTCACATAGTCGGAGCAAAAACACGTTTCCTTTCCATTGAGTTTTCAAGAAGGCTTTAGGTTTTAAATAAACACACTCAGGTAAAAATACATGATGGTGGTTAACCCTGGCTTGTACATTGACGTAAATAGTCAACACTGAAGTTGGAAAGTGCATGATTATTTATTGACAGAAAACCCTACACCAATGTTGATGTGATTAAAATCACAGCTACTTTGCTCATGGTTCGTAATAGATATGTAACGCTTGTTTAATGCCATATATCTTTGAAAGAATAGAAAAGTCGGAAATGTTTTTGAATTGAATTATTTACAACTTTTCTGTGTTGTTTTCTTTCAAATAAACAATAGTGCTGCATTTTTATATTTTCCGTGCACAGAAAGTGCCTGGCTTAGACAAATACCCCTCAACAATTAAAGACATCTTTTGAAATCCGGCCCCAATTTTCTCTTTATACATGCACTTTCACTGAGCCAAATCTGCTTAGTAATGAGATAAATGTTTTTGAAATGTTGTGAGTTTCGTTTTGTTAGTCACGAACAAGCCAAGAGCTAGCGTTCACCCATTCCGAATCCACAGCTAGAGAAACTATTGCAGCTTATTTCATCATCATCATCACCATCATCATCATCATCAGGAGTGAGTGGGTGAAAAGGCTAGGAAAGTGATTGGAGGGAGGGCAGCGGACAGCATGGCAGCGGTGGGCATGCTTAGTCAACACGCAGATACGCAGTTTGCACTTCAGAGTCGAATCCGATTACAGAGTGTCTAATACAGCCATGCCAATGTGACCCATCAAGCCATGACCTCTGGTCTGACGAGCAGAGGCCTGGAAACATGGGAACAAGGTTTAACGTCTGTCGCTCTTACTTTTACATTTATTCATTTAGCAGACGCTTTTATCCAAAGTGACTTACAGTAAGTACCTGGACAATCCCCCTGAGGCAAGTAGGGTGAAGTGCCTTGCCCAAGGACACGACGTCACATAGCAACAACCGGGAATCGAACTCACAACCTTCCGATCTCAACGCCTTAACCCGCTGAGCCACCTGACTCCCCGCTCTTGGTCAAGAATGTGCGGTTATCTTGAACGGAAGAACATCGGATGCTTCAAGGGCGGTTTGCACCGCAAGAGCAAAGAAACCTTCGCCCCTTTGATTCCGTCACGTCTCAAAGAAACCTCCACCCTTCGCCACACGCTCTGCCCGAGAGGAAACGCCACATCCTCACGTCTCAGGTCACGTGATGTCCCTCACCTACGTAGTAGGAGAAGTTCCTCTTGAGGCGGTCAAAGACAAACCAGCGTTTCTTCCAAGACTTGATCTTGCCGCCCATCTTGACCAGATGGCCCTTGCACATCTTCTCCGTCAGGATGACGTAGGGGCAGGTGTCCACGCTGTGACCCGAGGACTCCACGTGGGCACGCAGGTCAAACTCCTCCTTCCGGATGGGCAGGTAGCGCGTCATTGGACGGGCCTGCGGGGAAGGAGGTTAGGAGGAGCTGTACAATACCTCAAGCTGCAGTCCTAAGTGAAGAGGCTGGGCCTATCATAGAGAATCATATACCATAAGCGTAATTAATAGGGCCAGGTACTCATTGATTGTCTCTCGGTTGCTAGTTTAGTTCAATTATTCATACAAGGGGAAACAATTAGAAACCATCAGCCGAGATGAAAGCAGGCATGATGTGGATCTAATGCTATAGAAACAGATCTTTTTCTTTCTCCTTTTTTCTCCTTCGCTGTACTTCATATCCCCCTCCCTGCCCGCTCTCCCCACAGTCATACTCTTTGATCTCCTCCATACCCAATCTCTCTCTCAAGTTTGTTGTCTATCGCCCTCCCTTCCTCCCTCCCTCCTTCCCTCCCTCACTGACCTGGGAGAAGTGCTTCTCTCTCATCTTCACCTCCTCCTCCACCAGCCTCTGCCTGTGGGCGGTCTCATCCTGCAGCCTCCTCTCGGCCTCCTCGCGCCTCCTCCGCTCCTCCTCCAACAGCTGCCGCCGAGCCTGAACCTCCCTCTCCTGGGGCCAGGGGGTGGGGGGGTGGGGGAAGAAAGGAGAACAGATGGAGAGAGGGAGGGGAGGGGGGGGGGGAGTGAGGAGGAGGGGAGATAACATAAGTGAATAGTGTGGGGGTAAAGACGCAAACAAAACTGTAGAAAAAAGGTCTGTAGGTAAGATGAGGGTAAGCGAGGCAGGATAAAGGACATTTAAGGTGAAATACCTCGGCAGCCTGGTACGTGACAAGGAATTTGGGAATGGGGATGTCCCCAATACTGTTATTTGCTTCTCAATATACCAGCTTAAAGGATAGGGTATTAAATGCTGGGGGTTCGTTACTTTTGATACAAATCAATAAACATAATAGATAATTACAAGACCCTGTCTGTGCATGTGAGCTTCTTCATTATGTTACACAGTACAGTATTCCGGTGCCCCAAGAGCAAGTTGGATGTCCGTTTGATCACTCACTCGACTCTCCACCAGCCTGGCTTTCTCCTGCTGAGCATCCTTCAGCATCTTCTCCATCTCCTCGATCCTCAGGGCCTCCAGCCCGCTTCCACTATGCAGGCAGAGGGAAAAAAACAGCTCTAATGAGATTCACTACAAGACCGGGAGAGCAATGTAAACAAAGACATGCCTCTGAACCAAATGTCTTGAAAAACAACACATCCTAATCAGGCGAGCGCTCTTCGTTGCTGTGAGCGCTAGTCGGCTAACGGGTTGTACAGCGGCAGGAAACGGTTCTTAATCCGCCGCGGGAAATGCCCAAAAACTTAAACGCGCAGGTAAACTTTCCTTCCGCTTGACGTCGTTGGCATGGCAACTGGCAGTGTAAATTGTTACCAAGGGAACAGACATTTAACAAAACATCTTGTTAAGGGAACAAAGCACAGTGACCCTACTTTAGGGAGATAGGGCAGACTTGAGTGTTCCCATGGAAACAGGCAAGTTGCCAGTCTGCCAGTCTCTCACCTTTCTGGGGAACAGGCGGAGTTGCCAGTGGAGACGCTGGTCTCCACGCTGTCGGAACTCTCCAGACTGAGAGTGTCGTACGCCTGGTCGCCAGCGGGCGGCGCCTGATGATGCAGAATGGAGTGGTGGACCAATGGAGGACCTGTGAGAGGATGTAGAGGGTGAAAGGACTACTGTGCCCCCTACTGACAACAAACAGTCATCACAACGTACACTCCTGCTAAACTATCCTTGGGAAACGTTGGCACAAAGTAACCCTCAAGTACAGGACAGGGGGACGAATGGACGGATCGGACAGACAGGAAATGTCCAATGCTGTCTTTTTCTCTGAGAGGGACACCCCAGGGAGTCCTGGGTGGAACCAGAGAAGAGGGAGGCGTTACCTTTACTCTGCAGAGCCAGCTGCCTCCTGGTGTCCGTGTCCGCGGGGCTCAACACTGACAAGTCCCTGGGCCCCAGCTGAAGGCCCTGCGGGACACACGGAGGAAATAATAACGAAACAAATCTAACCGATGTCACAGTGTTGCATTGCCTAACCCACGTGGACCCAGCCAGGTCTTACCTCCCACCTCAACCAGCTCAGACTGGTTAACGCACATCATCCTCTCCCAGAAAAAGAGTGCTCACCGTGGTGGGCGTGTTCCTTCCCAGCGTGACGCCGTTGGACTGCGGCGGGGTCCCGGCCCCGTTGACGTTAGAGCGCGGCGGCGTCTGCCCGACTTCGCCGTCCGGTTTGGACCGGAACACCTGCGACCACGACGAGAGACGATGACGCACACGACACACACAGGCGGCGAGCGTTTTAGCGTTCGAGAGAGAGAGAAAAAACGTGACCAAAGCAGAATGGAGGAGTTGAACCAGATAGGGGGGCAGGTGTTTACCTGGCCGTGCCTGCGAGAGGAGTGAGACTTAGCGGGAAGTGGAGGGGGGCTAGGCTGAGGGGCATCCCCTGAAGACATGATATCCTGGTACCAGCGCTCTAAGCTGAGGCTGCTGGTGTGAGGCCTGCTCCAGTCAGGCTGGATCTGAGGTGGCGCAGTCAGTGAGTCCAGCCGGAAGGAGCAGAGAGCAACAGTCAGAGACAGCACGGGATGCAAAAGCAGGCAGGAAACAGGAGAATAGCGGGAGAATAGATACAAGCGCTTTCGGTAATCCATCTCAATATGTAAATGTGTGGACGTATCACCAACAGAGTAATTCACCATCCCTAACGTGGCATTAAATCAAAGGGTGTCAAACTCCAGTCCTTGAGGGCCTCTCCTGGCCTCTCCTGGCTCTCCTGAAGGCTTTAGATGTTTCCCTGCTCCAGCACACCTAATTCTAATAAAGGGTCGTTATCAAGCTCAACCTTCAGGAGAGCGGCCCTCGAGGACTGGATCTTGACACCTGAGCATCAAATGAATAAAGGCCAGGGTTCCACAATGATTTCAAACACAAAGAATTAGGTGTGGTCACCGCCCTGCAACAGCTGTCCGTAAAAAGGTGACATATGCGTATATATATGTGTCATATGCGATAAATACAGGGTCGGAAAGGTCAGGGTCACTCAAAGGGGAGGGAAACACACCTCAACTGAGAGAGGGGGGGAGGGGCCGGATGACGTTGAGTGGCAGGAGTAGGGAGAGTCAGAGAGAGTAAGCTGGAATGACTGGATGGAGGAGGCGGGGGAGGGCTCAACTTTCTGCGTCCCAAAAATCTGAGTCAACTGACTGACGGTGATGTATTCCTTCACACGCACGACCCAAGCAACCAGCACACACACACACACGTGACCCAAGCAACCAGCACACACACACACGACCCAAGCAATCAGGACACACACGACCCAAGCAACCAACACACACACACGACCCAAGCAACCAGCACACACACACGAACCAAGCAACCAACACACACAAACGACCCAAGCAACCAGCACATACACAACCCAAGCAACCAGCGCACACACACGCATGACCCAAGCAACCAACACACACACACACACACGAACCAAGCAACCAGCACACACACACGACCCAAGCAACCAGCACACACAGACATCCCAAGCAACCAACACACACACACGCACACACACACACGATTAGAACAGATTTTTGGAGAGAAGAGAAAACCACAATAAAAGAAGCAGATTAGAGAATGTTTCTTTGAGCAGGCTACTAAGACAAAATAACGTATAGAATTGGAATAGACAGCTAAAGAAGAAGCAGTTCACAGCCAGAGAGGCAGATTGGAGTGTGAGATGGCGGGGCAGTTATACCTGGCGAGGGGCAGCAGAGGCTACAGGGAGAGAGAGGTAGTGAGGAGCAGGAGGGGTAGAGGGAGGTGGTGGGAAGAACCCTCCATACATCTTATAGACATCAGCAAGCTTGAGGTACTCCTACACCAACACCCAAAACACAGCATACAGGGGGGAGAGATGGGACTGGACAGAGTTATCAAGCAGCGTGAAGGCGTCGCACACACACATATTTCCACACGGATGCTTATCTCATGTGTGATTTCTGTCCCTAAACAATTTGACAGCCAGCTCCTCAATAAGTGTTCACCTTTTATCTTATTTGTATTTAATATTTTGTATTTTATCTTTATTTTTATTCTATTTTATGTTCCATATATGTTCTATGTTTGCTCTTTTCTGCTGTACTAAATTCTGTTTTTGTGTATCTTGCATGGCGATTAAAGACAAATTCGGATTTGGATTCTGATAGCTAATGACATCCAGCTTCCGTCAAAGTTCAAAGTTAAAACACGCAACACACCACAACCTACTAAGACAAGCTCAACACAGCCGGAACACACCTAAACACACGGAACACACCAGAACACACCGGAACACACCACACAGGCCCCGCCATGATCACTGACACCCACACGAACACAGAAGCTGACTGTAGCTCACACCTTGTCAAAGCGTTAAGTTACGAACGAATACAATTCCTCACACCACTGAGCTAATGGAACTCTGTACTTGACACCATGCTCGTAATACCACGAAGAACCGGTTAGTTAGTATCTGAGGGGAAGTGGATGCTGCATGCTGCAGTCCGTTTACCTCCTGTGGCCTGACTGGGCAGTGTTCAGGGGAGGGGGTTTGAGAGGAGGAAGAGGAGGCTGGGGAGGGGCAGGGAGTGTGCAGAGAACCCTCCTCCTCGGCAAGGTTGGGTTCGCTGATGTGCAGTACGTCCTGTTTATGAGAGTTTTCAGTCGCTACGGTTAAAAATCCCCCACGCGTTAATGCTCCACAGAGCCCCTTAGGATAGACCCTTCACTGAGACGAAGGGAGCAGTGCGGTTAGGTGTTCAGGTTCCTGTTGAACACCGAAGTGTCAAGTATCAGCAAAGGAAACCATTATTGGTAGGAAGAATACCCTGAAGGAATACACATACAATACAGACTTTCAACGATTCAAACTACGTCATTCCAGATATGTGAGAACTCAGGTTGTCTCTCGGCTGAGGAAACGGTCCTATTAGGGTCCCATTAGGGTTCGACAGGGTCTGAGGGTGTGAGAGATGGCAGGCTATCCTCACCTCCTTCATGTTGCTGATTGGCTTAGGGAAGCTCCTCCCCCCCGTCAGGATGTGGTACCTCTGCTCCAGAGCGATCAGCCTGTCCTTCTCCTACAACACAGACACAGATATCACCCGTAGCTACCGGCTAGCTTGCGGCTAACAAGCTCGGCTAAGGAGTGAACAAGGGTAAGATCTGAGTGGTGTTCAGGAAAAGCAGGAAGCGGCTGCGTCCAAAGTCACTCACTCATTCCCTACTCCCTACATAGGGAAATAAATGTAGTGGACTATATAGTGAGCTCAACATAATTTTTTTCCGGACACTTCTCTTGGCGCCGGTAATTACATCATCGCTGTAATTGCTGCACAATTAAAAACATGCCACATTAATGTTGTTCCTTTCCGTGCCCAGAGAACTTCTGGCAATGCATGATGGGATATCTTGCTTCGGTTAGAGACCATCGGATGTTCACTACTTTTCGCGGATACATGCAGTGCACTAGATAGCGGACACTAAATATTAGGACACCACTACAAAATAGTGATCACGCCATTTTGTAGTGGTTGTTAGTAGTGGTTAGGGAGTGATTTTGGACATAGTCAGTGTGTTCTTACCTTGTGGAGCAGCTGCAGGGCCAGCATCCTGTCCTTCGCCATCTTCTCACAGTCCTGAGCCGCTTGCAGGCCCAGCTGATTGGCCTGAGCCTCCAGGACAGCCATCTTCTCCTACATTTACATGTATTCATTTAGCAGACGCTTTTATCCAAAGCGACTTACAAGAGAGAGCTTTACAAAAGAGCATCGGTCACGAAGCATAGCAACGTGATAGACCCCAAACATAGCAGGCTTATAGATTATGAAACATACATCGTGAGAACCAGTAAGTGCCAAGGGAAGAGCTATAAGAGCTTTTAGCCAAACAAATTTAAGGTGAGTCTCAGACAGACAGTAGTCTACTTAAGGGATGCGAACGATAAAGCAACAGCACTAGCTAGTTTCCGCACAGTGATTAACAAGTAATTCTAAACAACAACAACAACTGAGGAACACAGCCACACGCCTGCTTGGATGTCCTGTCAACGTTGCCCCTTGCCCCCCCATGCTGTCCCCCCCCACCCCCCCCCCGGCCTGGGGTGCGTCGGCGGGGCTCCTCCTACCTTCCTCTTGGCCACGCTGCGGTGGTACTCGGCCCGCTCCTGGAGCAGCTCTCGGCTGAGGGTCTCCTTCTCCTCCTCCAGGCCGCTCTCTCTCTCCAGCTGGCGAAACTCCAGGTCTTCAAACTGCTTGGTCCCACTTTCCAGAGCGTCAGCCTCCTACACACACACACACACACACACCCGCGTACAGGCCCAAGCACACAGAGAAACACACCCATCAACTGATGGTGACGATTTAAAGAACTATAGGGACGAACTTGCTCTGAAGATTCGTCAGAAAATGAACCATTCACAGCCTATATTTAAGAACGCCACACAGATATCAATGACAATGCAAGGAGATGCAGGCTTGCTTCAGCATGAATTAATACTGGTATAACAAGATTAGTAACAGCAAGGAGTTACACAGTGCGAGGCATATTGAAGCACACAAGCGAGAAGATGACCCTAAAGCACTTCGGGAGACGCGGACACAGAACGGACGAAAAATAGTAAAAGTCGTATTAACCTTCCCCGACTTTTAGCGGTCTTCTACAAGGCAATGGCAGAGAGGAGGAGAAGCAAGGCCCATCACATCGCTAGCGGTGGTTTTGAAGGTATGAAAACACAGCGGATGGTTGGTTATGTCTACAGCCACTATGTTTAGAGTGAGGTTTTTTTTTGGGGGGGGGGGGGGGGGGTGCGTAGTGGCGGTGGGACTCTGGTTTCGTGAGAAGCACTGACCCTGCGCAGCTGTTCCTGTAACTGTTCCCTCAGTGACTCAGGGCAGTTATGGAGCTGGCTCTTCAGCTCATTGTACCCCACGCGCCGTCTGTCCAGCAGGGCTCTCTCGGCCGACACATTAGCCCTCCCCTAAAACACACACGCCCACCATCCCGGGGAGGGGGGGGGGAACAAAAAAACACACACACACACAACTCAGTTCACACGCCATGCAGCCAAGCTTTTGAGATGAGGTTAGGGGGGGTCAGGACATTACAGTAGGTCAGTTGGAGGGGTTTCAGGGGAAGGTTAGGGGTTACGGTGCAGGGATGCAAGGATTAACTCAAATAAACAGCAATGTTGTCCGACGGATGGAATCCGGAGCGGAGTCAAGGATGTACAGTCTGCAAACTTTGAGTTCTTTCATAGCAGGCAGAGACACATTGGAGGACAGTGTGACGGCATGCATCCAACCCTCTATGTTTGTATCTGTCTGGCATACTTGGTGCTTGCATGCCAATTGCGTGTGTGTGTGTCCAGTCTGCCATGTGTTTGTGAGGGAACTAGCAGGTGTGGGTCTTCTGGTTCTACCTTCTCCTTCTCCCTCTGGGTGGCCTTGTCCAGCTGGCTCAGTTTGAGCTGCAGCTGAGCGATGATGTCGGTCTCTGCCTCCACCTGCTCGTGCTCCGCCTGCCTCTCCCCTTGCAGCAGAGCTCGCTCCATCTCCGCCTGAAGACAGACACACACGCGGAGGGGGGGAGGCGCTTACTAGAGCGTCCTGGCTGCGGATCACCGGAGTCCCGGAGCTCGGGAGATGAACGAGGGGTACGGAGGCGGTTTGTGTTGCTGACCTCCTGTCTAGACTCCTGCAGCTGCTGTTCCAGCTCGGTCACCCTGTGTTTGAGCTCATCCACCCTGGCCAGGACCCTGCCCCGCTCCTCCTCCAGGTACAGCTGCTCAGGACCCCCGCCGGCAGACAGAACCACCCCGGATACGTCCTCACACTGCGGGGAGCAGAGGGCAAGACATAAGGGTTACGGGGTGGACTCTCAAAGTGCTGTAAGAGTGTTTGACTGCCAGTGTGCTGTGAGTGTGTGTGTGTGCTGTAAGTGTGTGTGTGCGTGCTGTAAGAGTGTGTGACTGTGTGTGTGCCGCAAGAGTGTGTGTGCGTGCTGTAAGAGTGTGTGAATGTGTGTGTGCCGTAAGAGTGCATGTGTGTGTGTGCTGTAGGAGTGTGTATGAGTGCTGAAGCAGTGTATGTGCATGTGCTGTAAGAGTTTTGACTGTGTGTGTGCTGTGAGTGTGTGTGTGTGCTGTAAGAGTATGTGTGTGTGCTGTAAGAGTGTTTGACTGTGTGTGTGCCCTGAGCGTGTTTGTGTGTGCTGTAAGTGTGTGTGTGTGTGTGTGTGTGTGTGTGTGTGTGTGTGTGTGTGCTGTAAGAGTGTGTGAGCGTGTGTGTATGAGTCTCACCTCCTGGTGGCTGCTCTCTGTGCTGCTGGACTCCTCTCTGTGGTTCTCCTCGTCAGTCTCCCTCTGCCTCAGGACCCCTCCTCCTCCTCCTCCTCCTCGCTGGGCAGCCCCGCCCCCTCTCTCTGAGGGGGGCCCTCTGGCGCCCTCCTCCCCAGACCCCGGGAACAGCCCCGTCCTCACGGCCTCATTCAGACTCACTGGGCCGTCCTCTTTGTTGTACTCGGCACACAGGGTCAGGATGGTGTCTAATCTCTGGCGTTCCTACAAAGACAAGCAGAGAGACAGAGAGAGTGGCTGAATGAAACACCAATCCGATCGGTGTAGTGGTCCAAATATGTCCTTGTGTGACATTGTTCCCTTTAGGCAGCTGTCCCCATGCCATAGGCAGCGACTGACTGTAACCCGACACCCGGGGTGACAAAGCAGACATAACGTCTCTGCAAGAAGTTCTCCTTAGCTTCTGCTGGGGCTAAGATGGCATTTCTGCCCAGTCATTCAGCAACACCAGAACAACGGAATTTGAAAGACGTAGATTAGCGCTCCCACGTCCTTTGCAAATATCGACTTCTGACCGCGGAAAGCACATGACAGGCAGCGCTCTAACAGAGACGTACACATCCAGCTAACACACACACACACACACGCACTGATCGAGCCGAGCAGAAGCAACCGCCTTCATTCCTTTCGCATCCCATGCTCCCCATCATGTGGCCCCGCTAATGACATCATCTGACCTCTCACCTCTGACCTGACCATCTGTTCCAGTCACTCCAAGGTCCAGATCATCGTGAGCTTGCCTGTCTTCTCTCTCAGGAAGCTCTCTGGGCCACTAGAGTTCACTCAGAAGCGGTTGGCAGCGCCATCACTACGATACGCCAACCATGCCCACCGTGCCATGAAACTAGGCTAACTGACAGCAGCAGCATTCAGGGACTCGCATAGCTCAGCTAATGGTGCTATGCCAAAAAACCTAAAGGAGTCATGTAGTACACTCGCATGTTTAACCCAGATAAGTCCGGGGTGTACTGTGCTATTAGACAATGCGATCTTTCCACAGCACAACCTTCAAGGCTGTTAAACACAGGGTACTCCCATTCCAGGTTTAACTGTTTGCAGTCAGTTAAAGACGACTGCATTAGAGACAGACGTTCTGTGACAATCCATCCCAAAATCCATCGTACTTACTCACGCTGTCCTGTGTCACTGAAAGAGGAGCGCCAGGTCGCCTTGGAGATTAAAGACACTGACTGTCTATGTGAGTGCGTCTCTGGCTGTCTCTGTGTGTGTGTCTATCACTGTGACTGTCCCTCAGCCACTCCTCAGAAAGAGGAACAAATATCTGCTTCCCCCCACCTCTCTCGTACTATTGATCTAACTGAGCCACTGGAGGCAGGAGGCGTTAGAGAAGTAGACTATGACCCTTAAATACTGTGTGGGAAATACACCCACACCTTCCTACATTCCTCAAAGTTTAGCCACAGTGAACAGTTGTTATTAACTCTCTCCTTGGCGCCAATAAGGTTCACTAATCCAACTTATTTTTGTAAAAAAAAAAAAAAAAAAAGGGCAGTCCACTTGAGCATGCATGTCAGAGTTGCTCTGAGTTTAACGCACGATAAGATCAAACTCATCAAATTAACCACGCGGATATCGCAGAGCTGACATTTTGTGATGCTTGGCTGCCTCCTAGTGGTAACCCTTTCGAACTACACGCGGAGGCTGGCGTTATGTAAAGTTCCAAGAAATGAGTGTCTTACCGTGATTTCAAAGAACGGGCTGTGCGACCTTTGAACCCAGAACCTGCGTTTGGGTAGACAGACGTGAGGGCGACATGGCGGTGCCAAGTTTGTTGACATGACTCAGAGAACAAGAAAAACTCTGGGTTCATCCTATCAGTATTGAAGAGTGTTACTCCATAACCAGCGTTACCTCAACCGCAGAAAAAATAATCTCTCCCATCTCTCTCCATTTGAGCTTTCTCGCTGCGTGATTCTGTAACTATCTGATAAAGATCACGGTAATCTTATATGACGTACTGAGATAGGTCCCACTACTTAACATGGGTGGGCACACTCGCTCTGATTCCAACCGTCATGTTGATGGTAAGAGTCATGCGGTTCTCTTGGGGGATGGGCCTAGCCATGAGAAAGCGCTGACCGGCACCCTTGAGGATTTTAACCGGAACCAGTGTGGCGACCGTCCAAGCGGCGCCGCGAGTCCGCAGGCGCTGCGACGATACTGCAGCGATGTCAGGCTGCCAGTTTGTTGTCACAAACTGTTCTGTTTGTGACCAGAGACATCTCGGCTCTTGAAATAGCCCACATTGACGGGAGTCCAGGAATGCTCAACCCACGACCCCCCCACCCCCACCCTCCCACACACACACACACACACACACACACGCGCACAGAGACACACACCCCTCCTCCCAGTTCTAACCTCCCCCAATCGAACTCCTCACACTCCACTGTGAGTTCGACCGGGGGCTTAGACAGACTGGTGGTGGGCTAGCAGGTGATGCACGCTCCTGTTCTGAGGATGGGGGGGGGGGGGGGGGGGCTCCGCGGAAACGAAAGTAGAAGAACTGGCCGGGGGGTGGAGTGGGGTGGGGGGGGGGTCAAGTCAGGAGGAAGCGGCTTTGAAAGTGAGTTGTGCTGCTCCGCTGGATAAATATAGTGGCGAGAGACAGCCACACCCTGCAGCCTTGGTCTTGAAGACTCTTTGAAAGAATGTACACAGGCATGCCCGTCAGGGCCCGGCATGGCTAATCATGCCAGCAGCCCTCCTCTGGGATTTGGGCTTTTGCCAAGGCACACAGGGAACATATCTCAAGGCATCAGAAGGAATATTCATCCACACACACACACACGGATACAGACTGATATTGTGAGCCCATAAACACATAGCAGGTCCACGCAAGGCTCGATTAGGCTACAGCTAAACACTGATTGCGTATCTGAGATTGCAAACATCGACCAACACACCCACAGGTGACCCAACGGTTCAAAGTACGGCCGTAGGCTCCTATGACTGATTCTCGGTGGTTCAGAACACATCCAGACCCACATGTGTGCATTCATCGACCCTGTGTAATCATGCGCTCACCAGTCTCTCCATCTCCTGCTCGCGTAGCCTCTCTTCTCTCTGCCAGCGGTGGTACTCCAGCAGCTCCTCCTCGTTGTCGCTGATCTCAGAGATGCTGTTCTTTCGTTCCCGGGTGCGAGGTCGGACAGGGCGGCCGTCCCTGGAGGATGAGCTCGCGCTGCTGGAGGCCTTCCTCTGGCTCCGGGGGCTGGTGAGAGGAGAGGGCCCAGACAGAGGGCTCAGGCCTGGGGTGTGGGCACCGCCAAGGCTGGCGCTTTGCTGCCTACCGCTCCCCAGACTCGAAGAGGGGGAGGGACTCCTGGCTCGTAGCCCCCTTCCTGAAGACACCCTCTCATCCTCTGATGGGGAGGCAGGTACGCGGGGGACCCGGGTACTCTCAGAGACCGGCTTCTCCCTGCGGGACATGGAGGGGCTGAGAGGGGGCAGCTTTCTCAGGCTGGATGCGGTGGTGGGCTCTGGGGTCCAGCGTGCTTGTTGAGGGCTGTCTGTGCGAGGTTGGAGCTGGACTGGAGGGTTCTCCCTCATTCTGGGGCTGGCGGGGGCAGATGAAGCTGCTGCTGTGGCAAACTTGGGAGCTAATCTGGGGATAGAGCTGGGCAGAGTCCTGGTGCTCTCTGAGCCAGGGGAGGACTGGTTTCTCTGGGCAAGTGTGGGGCTGGGAGAGGCCTCCACCACGGCACTTCTTAGAGGCCTGGGACTCTCAGACACCCTATGCCCAGTTGCTGGACCGCTAGAAGGCCCAGGTAGGGAGGTCCGGGGGTGAGGAACAGGAGTCTGGTTGTTGTACCTGGAGAAGCAGGCAGGTCCTGAGGGGGTGGTAGAGCCTGGGTCCTGGCTGGGAAGGGTGCCAGCACCAGTGCCAGATAGGGGGGAGGAGAGAGGGGAAAAGGGTGGCGAGGCGTTGTCGTAGCTGGAGTCCACCGACATGGCCCCAGGGCTGGTGGGACTGGAGAGCAGGTAACGTCCACCCCCGTTGGGCACGGGGGAGAGGGGGGACTGGGGGATGGGGTGATGGGTCAGCTTCACAGGCTCCGAGGAGACCTGGGGGTGCTCGATCACCAGGGAGTCCATGATCTCCTGCAGGTCCCTCTCTATGCTGCTGGTCTGACAGCCCTGGCCTTCCTTCATCCTCTCAGAGGAAAGATCCGGATGGTTCCCATTTACAACCGCTCGGCCATCTAAGAGGTAAAAGAAGGCGGGAGGCAGTCACAGATCTGAAGGAACACCTTAACGGTCACGTAGCCTATTTCGTGATTACGTTTCAACAATGTCCCTCACGCATGCACCCGCACCGGGACCACACCCTCTATGTTGTAGGGTTTGTGTCTCAGCTGCGCTGTAATCCTATAGGGATCTGGAGATGCTAAATATAAAAAGAGCAGCCCCATACTTCAATCACGGCAGAAGAAATCTGGACCGGTTAGGAAATCGTGGGTCATATTCTCTCTCTCTCTCTCTCTCTCTCTCTCTCTCTCTCTCTCTCTCTCTATCTCTCTCTCTATGTCTCTCTCTCTTACACACACACACACACGATTGGGTGACAGACACTGCTCAGTGTGGAGGCCCTGCGGTCAGAGGAAAATGAATTCATAAAAACACAATGTAGGGCAACGTTTAACATCACTGGCAATCAGCCAGGATCAAGTTCTGCATTAGACAGGACCAAAGCCAAAGCCCAGTGTTTTTCACAATAAGAGCCCTTTAGACTTATTGTCACCATTATCCCCCTCAAAACACTCTGCCAATCATCCTTTCATGCTACTGTGTAAGCCGAGGCGGGAGCCGTAGCTGTATTAGCACGCCCCATTGGTCCGAGCCTGTGTGCTCCTTTAAACAAAACTACAGGGGGGTTTACCTGTGTGGTGGCCCCGGTAGGGGCCGGGCCCCTGGCTCCCTCCAGGCAGCATACTCTTCATCCTCAGGGCCTCCTCTGGGTGGTTGAAGCGGAAAAAGGCAGACTGACCAAAACAGAGCATGCACCCTGTTAGGAGCCGAGAACAGGAGCGGAGAGTCAGGACGTGGTAAGGATTGAAAACAGGCAGCCATGACAGTCTGTTCCTCTTTAACTCAGGTCACAAAGACACGCGTGTAGACTATGAATAGAAAGTAGGAGGAAAATGGACCGAAAAATACATAAATATCCTTCTAGTGAGTCAATTAAGTTAGTTTGTAAACTACTGAAAGAACAGCAGTGTTCCATCAACACAGAATGCCAGATGTCCCTTTGTCCTACTGATCAGTCATTGGCCAGCCCTGATAACATCTCCCATGCTCACAAACCAGACACACACACGCGCGCACACACACACACACATCAGCTCCACTTCAGCTGAGGGCAGGGTCACCGTTCTAGAACATAAATAAGGCAACCACCTACACAACGCTCGCTGGCTCTCAAGCACACTAGTACATTAACAGTAAGTGATGGCGGCGTAAAACGGCGTCACGCAGCTCTGGGCGTTCTGTACATACACACAGGGGGGAAGATATCCGGTCTCTCTCGGTTTGTGTTCCTTTCTCCTGCGTTTCATCTCTGACTCATAGCCTACCACTCAAGCTGCAGGGCTTATGACGTGCTGCTGAGTAAAAGTCCATTGAATCAATATCTGCTGCCAGGAATAATTCATTGGAAGAGACACTCCCAAGGATGAGCTATGGCTCCAGGGGTCGTTTCATTATGAAAATGTCCCCGGCTGTGTCAGCAAGGGAGCGGCAAAGTGGTACGAGAGAGGAACATGGATCTATATCCTGTCTCCGGGGACCCTGGTCTGAAGTGGGTCCTTAACACTGACGGGGAAAATTCATATAACGGTCCCTGGAAATGACTGAATCCATACAGTTTGGTTTAGGTTTGATTTAGGGGAACGTGTTCATTACGGAAGACAGACATAAAGAAGGTGTTAACACGGCGATCGATTTGTGACATCAACCCCACTAAACAGTCCCGTCTGTCCGATATTTACACAGCTCAAGAATGTAACCGCATTCCGCTCTAGAACAGGTGTCTTACCATGGGATAGGGTTATACACAGGCTGTCAGAACCAAACGTGAAAGCATGTGTTGGATCAGATGATCCGTTTTAACCCAAGCCCAACAGACCTACAGGTTCGAGCTGCATGTGGGCATGTACAGGTATTATCAAGCTTCCTGTCCCGGATAGAAAGTTCTAAGTCGCAACATGGATTGAGAAGCCATTGTAAATGTGACAGTTCACTGTTGAATCTCGACTACATGTGCGGTTTAAGAAAAAGGAATTCAGCACTCACACGCAGCCTGTCTATTTCCAGCGGATTGGAGAGAATAACCCCGCAGGAGGGGGCCGTCCCATTAGCGTGAGTCTTTGTAATAAATAAAAAAAGAAGAAGGAAAAAAAAAGAATTGCTTTACGCTTTTCTCTGAAAATCAGTTGTTCAGACGGAGTAGATGAACGCAACCAAATGTAACGTTGTCAAAGACGTGCGTCTCTGTTCTTCAATATGACAAACGCGTAATTGGAAAGCTCACTTTCTGCACCAAAATAAATGTAAAAATAAATAAATAAACGGGTGTAATAATCCGTTTACTTTTTCAGATAGTCCGTTTTGAACGCCATAACTGAAAGGTGGCGATCGTATTCTTCTGATTGCAGCGGTCTTCTCGTCCCATCCGCCGGCAGTCCACTCCACCAAATGACATTATTGTCAAGCTGCATGCAAAGACACGGGAGGGTGGGACCGAGTTGCTTGGGCTATTTCTTTACAGGGGCAAGTCCTGCTTTTGAAAGTGGAATGTCTACCAGGGGGAGGACCAGAGATTGTTTCACCCTTGTATGTGTGTCCCTGGAGGAGGGGATCCTTCACTGAATTGCTCCTTCCAAGGTTTATTCCATTATTTCTCCCTAGTGAGTCTTTATGGGAGTTTTTCCTTGTCTTCCTTGAGAGTTTAGGTTGGTTAAGGGGAAGTTCTATGGACATATGTGAAGCCCTTTGTGACATTGCTTGTAAAAAGGGCTATACAAATAAATGTTGTTTGGATTTGATTTGATTTGTGTGTCGGATTGTTACCCTGTCCTAGCCCAACCCTCTGAGCTTCCAGTGAATGTAATTAAAGGCTTCTATAAATCATCTATAGACTTTTAGTGTGATGTCAAGCCAAACATCTTAAAGGAACTGCGTTGCTCTTTCCTGCGTACCAAAGATGATGAATAGGCTAATATATTTGCCATGACTGTGTCACACAGAGTTAAGGTCAGTCTAACCCTCTCATCTGACATCTTTTTTATGCCATACAGAAAGCCCGTGCTACATCTGAAATGTTCCAGAAACGATTGATTTTCTGTCTTTCTCCCTGAGAGACGTGAAGAAATATGCACATCCCAACCCATTCTAGAGCAACACTGCTATGGGAAAGTCATTAGTTCTGGCTGTTTAATTAACTTTTACTTTCAACTAGGTCAAGGTCTCCATAGCATGGGGTTTCATTTACCTTCTGTATCTTAAAGGAACACTCTCAAGTAATGTGTACAGTGCATTCAACAAAGCCTGCCAGGAGCCTATACTATATACGTATATCCATTCTTCTCTATACTCTCTCACTTACTATAGTTATGTTCCCCCCATCTGTACAGCTAGTGCCCACTTTTATCTCACTTTTATCTTATTTGTATTTTATATTATTTTTTTATTCTATTTTTATCTACCCTTATTATGTTCCATATATGCTCTATGTTCGCTCTTTCCTGCAAAAGTAAATTCTGTGTTTGTATATTTTGCATAGCGAATAAAACAGATTCTGATAACCCATCAAGAGCTTCCAAACCAGGCATGTACTAGTAGTTAAACCAATCTCGGTCTCAGGGACTGTGCCATCTTTACCTTTATGGTAGCTAGGCAGCAAGTTAGGTCAACAGGGATGTTCCCCCTTTGCATTCCTTAACCTCTCTCTTGCTTGTTCACTAGCAGTCCTGAGAGTTAGCAAACAGCGTAAAAGCCATATGTGTCTCCCTGCTGTCGCATGTGGGTTCCCTTGGCAGGCCCAAGCATTTAGTGTGTGTGCGTACTTTGGTAGTACTGTGACACTTATGTCTTCCACTTATGTCTTCCAACTTGTTACAACTTCCCTAGTTTGTGTTACCTTGAGAAAGGCGGACGGGTTTGGTGACTGGAAGGCCGTCCATGGAGCACAGGTTTCCGCAGGGGTGCAGGGTGATGTTGCCTGCCTTGTTCTCGATGTAGCAGTGTTGAGCTGCCACCCCTGGCCCCTGCAGGGGGATGTCTGTGTTCCCAGAGCCCAGGCTCGTCCTGCCTGGAAGCGCACACACATTCCCACACCAGTCAATGGAGATACATATGAGACCAGCTCTTTATACCGCTGAGCTAAAGCCTGGACACAGAGTACTCAGAGTACCAAAGCCCACTTCTTTTGTCATTTGGATGCATCGCAGCACTCATCACAAGGCACACCTTGGTTACACCAGCACTGCCAAAAGAATACCAGACACATGGCGTATCCCTGGTAAATGAAGTTCAAAGCCCGGGTTTGTGGGGCAGAGACTCAGTGATCTCACAGTAAAAGAATACGGAGGTCAAGGCTAGAGGGCCGGTTCACTTGTAGAGTTGACCTCACTAAGTTTCAGCGTGAGCAGCAGCAGGTGCTGTGCCTTCCAGACAGTCTGGGCTTGGGCAGATGCCTGCGTACGGCCACAAGGACTGCATTAGATCATCCACCGTCGGAATGTTTTAGGACTTTCCAGTCAAATTTACAAGGGGTGGATCTCCACACAGCCCAAGCCACAAGCCCCCCTCCCCCACTGCCTCCCCCCCCCCCACCACCCCAACACACACACACACCCCAAACAGTGAGGCAGCCTAGAAGAACCACAAGAGAGGACAGACTCCATTGAGAATAACCCAGCAGGCTACTATTCCTATTCTCCTCTCCCTATTCCCATTCACTGTCTGTCCCTGTCCAGCACCCCCCCGCCCCTCTCTCTCCTCCTGCTTGGCTGCTTGTGGTCTTGTGTTATAGTGTCTCGGCTCTGAGGACGCCCAGATGGGAAGAAAGACCTCGTCGAAAGGGGAGGCATAACCACTTCAGTACCCTCAGAGTTACGAGGCGGAGGGTGAGAGGGCAGGGAGAGAGGGAGGGGGGGGGGGGGCGTTGTCTGTGTTCAGTGCTCTGTGGTTAACTTGGACTGGAAGGGGGGGGGCAGTGGGGGATGAGGGGTGTTGACAAGGTCAACCCTATTTTTTTCCTCTGCAGAGTAGTGCTTAAAAAAAGCTTGGTGTGCTGTTTGCTCTGTAGGGGCCCCTGCAGTGGTCTAGTCTACCCTCTATGTTTGAGAAGGGCCAAGGTGAAAAGTGTATGTGACAGGTGTCTGGTCCCGCAGAGCAGACCCGCAGAGCAGAACCAGAGTTGTTCCTCAGAGGGAAAACATTGTGTTCCGGTCTGTGCACCTTCTCTGTGATGGCCGCTTCTGAGCTGTGTTCTTCCTGTCAAGTCACACATCCCAAAGTCCTCTACTTGTCATTCTTAGGATGATTACATCTGGCAGGCCCCTGAACACACTGCTCCTCTGTTCTGGTACTGTCCACCACTTTCATTTCAACCCCCCCCCCCCTCCCAACCCGTGTCCCTCCTTCCCCGCTCACTTTCTCCCCTCCTCTTCCGCCCGGTTGCCTTATGATATCACTCAACCGCTGGCTTTCTGCCAGGGAACAAGTGACTGCATGGAATCATCATCGTGACCGACCAGGCAGCCTTCTCCCTCTCAGAAGCACCCAGCTTTGGTAATTACTGCAAAATGTCAGGATCATTTTCCATTAGAGTTCAGACAGCACAAACGCTCTCACAGAATATAAAACGGGCGAGCTTGCAGTACTTTCCATCGCTCAGTTACCTGTGAATCATAGTCTATGTTCGTTCTGTCCCACAATCCTTCTCCCTTGTGTATCTACTTGTATTTGTCTCTCACAGCAGAGAAGCTCCTGGTGCGGTGACGTCTTACCTTCCTGCAGGGGTAACAAGGTGATGGCTGTGCTGAGGCGTCCGCTTCCCAGGCTGACCAGATGGGGGCGCTCTGCCTGAACCTTCAGGGACCTGCTGGTCTCTATCACGTCCAGAGGAGTGCTCTGTCAATACAAAGGAAGACTGGAGTGAAGATGTGTGAACCTATGGTCCTGCTAGGATTTGCTGCCCTTTTATATAACCCCCGCCCGCCCATCTGTACATACAACACTGTAAACTCTGTAAAAAATAATGTAACTTTTTGTACAATACAGCTGTTTATTTGTTACTAACAAATCACTTTAATACCCTGTACCCTGTCTGTATATTCTGCTTATACTAACTGTAAAAATACTGTAACATTTTGTACAATACAGCTGTATATTTATATTTGTTGCTACCAAATCACTTTAATACCCTGTACATACTCAGTATATTCTGCCTATACTAACTGCTTTATTCTGCTATTCTACTTCTGGTTGGATGCTAACTGTATTTCGTTACCCTGTACTTGTACCTGTGTAATGACAATAAAGTTGCATCTAATCTAATCTTATTAAGATAATTTAAACAGGGGTTTATGCAGGGCAATGTAGTGGGGTTCACTTGGGTAAACAGGGGATCAGGTTATTTAGCTGAGACAATGTCCTTGAATTGGACTACAGATCTCCTACACTTGTCACATTAGAGATATAGTCTGAGACTGGTGTTTGGGTGTTGATAAACAACAAGCTTTAATAGAGCTCCGAGTCATGCTTCGCTTTTGATCGACAGGGAAGACTCACCCAGTTGGCTCCAGTCAGCTTGTGGAGTCTATCGAGGTTGTTAAAATGGTTCCTGCTCTTTGAAGTCAGTAACGCGCATTAAAGCAAGGATGCAGTTTCCCTACACGCCCTCGGGTCACTATTTGAGCGTCTCACCTGCAGTTTAACAAGGTAACGCAATTCCTGCGTGTGCATGTGTACTCAGACTGTGGGTTTTTCTAATGTCAAAGCCATTTCTTCTGCGGTTTGGAATTTGGAAATGTCACGGTAGTTTATTCAAGCTCGCTTATCTGCGTCTGCCATCTTTTGGCCTTAACTGTGAGTTTTGCCCATATTGTCAGCTGACCTTTCCGTGTGAAGCATTGTTCCATGCAGGTCGTTAGTCGTTCCTCGTACGTTTTCGTTTTCTATGACATCTACGGCTGTTTTGTATGCAGATTTGCTCTGCTTGGGTGAACCAAGTGGTATTTTTGGCCTGTTTAAATTTTGGCCATGGACGAAATGCACAACGAATGAATCACTTAATTGAATGATCAGAATTGCTTTATTGATCCCCGAGGGAAAACTCTTTAGTGTTGTTGTTGGTGCTTTATTGTTCGCCTCCTACAAGTAGACTACTGCCCGTCGGAAATGCCTGCCTTGAATTTGTAAACCGTTGGGCTGAATGCTCTTATGGCTCTTCCCTTAGCATTTATTGGTTTCTCAGGATGTATGTTCCATAATCTATAAACTCGCTATGTTTTAGGGTCTATCACATTGTTATGATCAGTGACCAGTGCTCTTTTGTAAAGCTCTCTCTTGTAAGTCGCTTTGGATAAAAGCGTCTGCTAAATGAAAAAAATATAAATGTAATTGATTAATCGACTGATTGTTAAATGAAAGAAAAAGAAAAAAAAGATTGTGTCCCACAACAACCTTTCATGATCTAATCAACCCGACACCCACATCTTTAGATCTACCTTCACAGTTGAGGCCCACCGTGGAGGTCAGCGAACCCCAGGAAGGTGACTCACCTGCAGGACCTGGTGTGTCTGTCGACCCTGCTCCGCCACGTTCCTGTTCAGGCTGTCCATGTCGACGGCGCTGTCAGTCACTCCGTCAGTAGCATGGAGATCCTGCAGGAACAGCCGCACACACGGACACACATGGTGAAAGGAGCCAGTGGGAATGCTGCTCTCCTTAGAGACACTCCCGCCCCACTTCTCAGCTCCTATCGCGCGACCCAGCGTGGGGTCCAGCGAATACTGGGTCACTGTCTTCGCAGAACCGACGGGCGGGGTAAGGTAGGTGGGGGGGGGGGGGGGGGGGGGGCTGCCTGTGGAGAATCTGTCGTTGATTTACGTTCAAATAGGATTTGTTGCGAGTGAGATGCTTCAAATAGCTCGCGATCGACACCTCTGTCGCCACCTTCTGACCATGAAACGGCATTCGGCCTGCCATGTTGGCATTCCAAACCCGACCACAAACTTAGCTTTTTGCTCTTATGAGAGTAAGTTCAATCCCACACACACACGCATACACACACACACACACTTCAGCAGTGCGTCTCAAGTGCCGCAGGTGCACGGCAGTGACTGAATGCCGACAACATCTTGCCTGTGAATCACTGTGACTCACATGTGTACACAAAACCCTCCTAGACGCTCTCTATACACCCACACAAACACAAACACTAAGACAGATGCTGTGGATCCCACCCAGCTGTGAGCACATGCTCACCTCCTGGCAAGGGGAAAATCCCCAGAGGGCATGACATGTCCTGGACACTACACACTAAGACAAACACAATGAGTCAACGTACCCGGGTATCTTTAAGATTAAGCTGAGAGTCTAAACAAGATAAGCTGTTATTGATCTTCAAAAACATAAACAAACAAAAATAAGAATGTTAAGCCATAACAACCATCAGACATTCCGCTTGTAACTTCCCCCTCTCAAAAATTAATAAACATCTTATAAGTCATTGGAAGGTAAATACCTTAGTCCAGTTATCAGGCAGCCATATGTACTCCATATCTGATTTACGTACGGGTGAAACACTACACACTTTTCTAGTTCTTCTCAGTGTTCTGTTTGGAGTTTTTCGATGGAAGCAGATACCTAGCAGCCTCTGGTATCTTTTCCCTCTCTCTCCTCTTTCTGCATGTTTTATCAGGGGTAGCTGGAATGCGAAGCTTTGCTCTCTCGAGCAGGCAAAGACAGGTCAACCATGTCACAATCTGAAGGAAGAAAGCCGCCCTGTGGACAAATCTCAACCACCAAATCAATCAGTTCAAAGGAGAATTCTGGAAAAATATATAAAAGTTGCTTTTGGAAAGATATCTTCAAATGGAGCGACCCTAGGTCGAAATCCTTATTGAAAACGTTGAAATCTTGACTGTAGTAAGTGAGGTAACACAATGGAGGATAGGATCATACACATGATTTCTAGCTCTCCGCTTCTTTCTCTCTGTGATGTCATGACAGTGTAGGCAGCTGGGCAATGCCATGGTCATCTCTGACAATCGTGTCCAGTGTTTGAGCCTCAGAGGGGCAGTGACACAGGGAACAGAGCAGTCCCCTGTTCCCCCCTCCGACTGTGGAGGTCTCCTCTCTCACCCTCAGCACTCTGGCTCCCAACACTCCCCAACACTGGCCCGGTCTAATCCACACTCACACACGGACAGAACACTGGGCAGCACGGTGGGTCGTGGATTCTAACACACACCTACATGGGTATACATACACGTGTACCCACACACTCCCACAGCCCTGACTGATCTCATGCACACACCCAGCTGGGGTGGTTGTCCTATGCTTGTAAATGCAGGTCCCTTCGTCTGTAGCATGTGATTATAGGGGTAATTATGCCCTTCAGTGTTGCCATGAGCGTCTGAAAATAGACACGGGCGGTCACACACTCCGCTTTTAGAACGAAATTACGTTAAATGAAAAAACAGTGTGGACACTAGCAGAGGCGTAAAGGCTTAATGGACACTGTTCGTTTGAAACAACAAGTTCTCAGGTATCAATTCGGCCGGAGCGATATCCCAGAGCCTTCTCGTGAAACCGCAGCGAATACCGTCGACCTTCGGATAAATCCGACTGCGCCAAGGTCAACCACTCACCATTCTACTGTTGGACAGTCCAAGAAGGGGTTAAGTCCATGGGATATTCTGGAGTTTAATCCACAGAGTGGTGTCCAGGGCCGGCCACATGGTTGTCTGTATGTTCCCTTTGGTTAACTTCAGTCACTGACGGAGCTCTGCTGCTCTGCAGGGCCTCAGGGTGCAGGGTTACACTTCCAGCTCGTCATGCCTCAGAGGGGGGCAGCAACATCAGGGGTGCCCTCCAAAATAGGTTTGACTGCGGGTCAAAGGTCATCGAGTTGAACTTCCCTGTCAAACGCCTCTCAAGTCCACCCTCGCGGTTGAAGTTGGATCCCGACTTTGATCTGCTGAGGGAGTCCAGGGTTTTAGATGCTTCCGGAAGATGCCACGAGGTCAAATGAGAGTGAACCTCGAACCAGCTTCTCACACATTCCTCCAATTTGCAGCGCTTGTTGTAAGCACTGATATAGAGATTCTGGTGTGTAAAAGCACTGATTGTCATGGGAAGTTTGAGAGGTGGGGTGGAAGTCGGGGGACATGTGGCGTGGGAGGAGACGGAGAAGACCTTGAGTCATCAGTGGAAACCCTCCGGGCCACTTCCTGTCCTGCGCCACGTATTGTTGGAACACAAAGGGGGCTTTCAAATATGGAAATGTCGAATCTTGGACACATGGCATTGAATAGAATGACCATCGATGGTAGTTCAAGACCACCACTCTCTTCCGCAGGAAGTGAGAGACGTATATGACCCAGCACTTGAAAAGTCCCACAGGAACTATCTGGCAGAGAGAGAGAACGAGGGAGAAGAGGAGAAGACAAGCTCTTCATTGATCTCTTCATTCTGTTCCCATGGTCAAGGCCAAAGAGAGGATGGTGGATCATTTATAAAAAATTAAAACAACAAATAGTAGCAACCAAGGAACCAAATGGATTCCAAATGTCTCCATGCAGCTAGGCCTGGAGACCAGGGATGTTTCCTGTGGGCTGAGCCAGGGACGTGGAGTTCTCTGGGGGACACAAAGAGGCAACAGCTGTCCTGTCCCTTTTCTGGAGCAGTTATGACCAACCTCCACCTCATTGCAGAGGGACATCTGGTGGTGTTGGGGGATTGGTGAGACCATATTAAGCTGCCAAACTTTAAATTGTAAACAAATGTGTAAAGGTTAATATAAGCCTGGCTGCTTATCTAAACTTCCATTCAATATTTGATTGATTCCTATCCATTTGGTCCAACTCAAAGGGTTTAAGATTGGAGATCTGTCATGGGGATTTCAGCCGTTCGCACTACGCACACATGCCTGCCATGCAGTCTGGGTCTGGGCTGTGTTATCAGCTAAGGCCTGGTTGTCCTCATTTGACCATGGCTCTTCTCAGAGCAGCAAGCTGCCCTCCTGGTCCTGCTCTGTACTGCCTGAATAGCATAGCCTCAAGTCTGAAATCAACACCGAAGGAGGAAGCGGTCATTCTCGGGCAACACCAACATCTTGGACTGTTGTGTTCGCGCATGTGTGTGAGAGAGGGGAAACAGACACGGAGAGGGTGCGAAAGAGGCAGAATGAGAGGGAGACAGAAACTAAGAGAGACAGATAGACAGACAGACAGGCAGACAGACAGATGTAAACACAGATTGAGCTGTTCCCATCCTTGGCAATGGAGCACGTTAGAATGCAGTTCAGAGGGATGGGGAGAAAAGGGCGGGGGGGGGGGGGTTGCACACTGGGAACACATTATTCTTTTGCGGCATGTTTTCAGTTCCAATGTTCCGTAGT
Source organism: Neosalanx taihuensis (assembly GCA_030340665.1). Lineage (NCBI taxonomy): Eukaryota > Metazoa > Chordata > Actinopteri > Osmeriformes > Salangidae > Neosalanx > Neosalanx taihuensis. Next base: position 5,303,360 of record CM059310.1, read on the forward strand.
GCTGTCAAGCCGACGGTCTGAGGAGATCTGGAGGGTTCCAGTCCTGCTAGCAGACTTCCTCCTGCTAGCAGCAAGAAGCCCTCCGACCCCCCCCCCCCTTTCCCCCCCGGAGAAGGAGATGACTCCTGCCTCCAGATGGGACCAGAGCCCAGATATAAGCCCACACACCTGCACAAGGGACATTTGGCCGGGGTGAAAGAGAACACATTATAGAAGGTCTACATTGACTCCAGATGAGTTCTGGGGGTCAGCGAAACACTAGGAGACTTTGTTCCTCTCCCCCCCTTCAGAAACAGGTGTGACGACCGCGCTGTTCAGTTAATATCACAGCCTCCTGTTTGGATTTCTAGATTGAAAGTTGCTGAGAGGAGAGATCGACGTGTTCGTGCGGATAACCGCAGTTTTTGAAGGTGGGCGTTCCAAGAGATTACAGCCATGTCCTTTATGCAAAGTAGCACAGTAACTCTGTACAAACGAGAACACGAAATCCCAAAGATCCCCCTGGGAGTTCAAACCCCGCCAATCGAACGTGCTCGAAATAAAACACTGGGATTGGAAACAATGCCAGAACAGACAATGAAGGACCGTACAAAACCGCCGGTGTCACCATATCCCACTCAGATCTCCTTAACTTGGGGATCACAGGTGTCTGGTTTCTAGGAACTCCACCCTGCATACCTCACCTTTTATTCTGCTCTCAAGGTCTTCTAGCACGCATTCCTCATGTTAACAAGCTTCTTTTTTTTAACAGTTACTCTCTAAATACCGTAGCACTGTTTGTTGCCGAGAAGGAAAACCTCTTGCAAATAAGTGATAGAATGACACCTTACAATGCATTGCAGACTGGGGGAAACGATTCGTGAATGCGTGCAAAGCTGTTGCACATTACCGAGGTGCTTGTGAACCGTTGGATCTCCCACACATGAAAGCATCCATTCACAGAGGTTGCTGTGTTTCGCCCGTGATCGCCTCAAGCTTACACACACATGTACACACACAAACACGCACACACGCTTACTCAGTCACTCACGCTCTCGTTTTCCCACTCGCCCTTTCCCCAACGCTCCTCTACCTGTCCAGGAAGACATATCTAGTGCTGTACAGGTGTGTTACTTGGTTTATACACCTGTACTTTCTTGTTTGAGGTTTGGACATATGTCACATGTCACTCTATGGATCCACGCGCAACGCTTTCAAACACTTGATGAAGTTCCAGTCCTGGGATGGTCAGTGCAGACACGCTCATGAATGCGTACACACACACACACAGACACACACACACACCGTGTAAGGAACTGGGCCATGTGAGACTAGGACCCCCTGACACACACTGGTACAGTACAATAGGCTCATTATCCAGCCTGAGGTCAGACCCCTCTCAGTCCTAAGCTGCATCACAGCTCTGTTACAGAGACGGGGGGGGGGGTTATAGAATTCATTCATTTTCCAACTTACCTGACAACCTCCCTTGTCATTTCCTTCACTCACAATTATGGAAAGTATTCTCTTTCAAAAGTGTGTTTTTTATGTGTTTTAAGAGTATACAGTTGATACTAATCGAGTAAGAATTAATCAGCAGGTTGTAGCCTGCTCTCTCCTTACACACACACATACACACACACACACACACACACACAAATACACAGACACACACATTTACATGTCCAAACTCATGAACATGATAACATGATAATATATAACAGAAGTCTCTTTACCTTGAGTTTCTGGGCTGGTAAAGGTGCAGTTAACAGTCAAAACCAAGACTTTCACAACCATTTCATAATCCCCATCCTTCGCATGAGAGAGAAGTTATTCTGTCTAATCCTTAGTTAAATATCTTCTTGTTTTATGGTGCTGTCAGTCATGTATTCTCTGAGGTTTCCGGGGGAACATTCCCTGAGTGGATGGAGATGAAGACGTAAACTAGACGGACAGGGGATGGAAGAGACAGCCTCTTTACTGGACTCCGCCCCCATTCTCCCCCTCCACTTCTACCCACTCTGTCTCTCCCAACCTGTTCTTTTTTTCTCAGCCAACCCGCCTCCCTCTCTCTCACTCCCTCCCTCTCTGTCTCTCTCTCTTACTCCCTCCCTCCCTCGATCATTCCCTCCCTTCCTCCTTCCCTCTTTTACTCCCTCCCTCTCTCTCTCTCTCTCTTCCTCCCTCCCTCCCTCCCTCCCTCCCTCAATCATTCCCTCCCTTCCTCCTTCCCTCTTTTACTCCCTCCCTCTCTCTCTCTCTTCCTCCCTCCCTCAATCATTCCCTCCCTTCCTCCTTCCCTCTTTTACTCTCTCCCTCTCTCTCTCTTTCTCTCTTTCTTCCTCCCTCCCTCAATCATTCCCTCCCTTCCTCCTTCCCTCTTTTACTCCCTCCCTCCCTCTCTCTTACTCCCTCTGTCTCTCTCTCCTACTCCCTCCCTCCCTCCCCCAATCATTCCCTCCCTTCCTCCTTCCCTCTTTTACTCTCTCTCTCTCTTTCTCTCTTTCTTCCTCCCTCCCTCAATCATTCCCTCCCTTCCTCCTTCCCTATTTTACTCTCTCCCTCTCTCTCTCTTTCTCTCTCTCTTCCTCCCTCCCTCAATCATTCCCTCCCTTCCTCCTTCCCTCCCTCCCTCCCTCCCTCTCTCTTACTCCCTCTCTGTCTCCCTCCCTCCATCATTCCCTCCCTCCCTCCCTCCCTCTCCGTCTCTCTCTTACTCCCTCCCTCTCTGTCTCTCTCTCTCTTTCTCCCTCCCTCAATCATTCCCTACCTCCTTCCCTCTCTTACTCCTTCCCTCTCTGTCTCTCTCTTACTCCCTCTCTCTCCTTTCATAACAGAAGGAGGACTTGTTCTCCAGCTGAGCGACTGCCCACTTGGTCAGAGCTCCAGACCAGAGGAAGTAGCTATCCCCAAGCAGAGCCGTCAAGCGTGGTTCTCTAAGGTTCCAGTCTCAACTGGGTGAACCTGATGTGCATTCTTAGATCTCAAACCAACCAATGTCTCCCAGTAGAGGAGATGGAACTAGAACCATCCCATCGCTCCGAGATGGATAACTCTTGAAATAAGGTATAGGGGAATGCTGTAGAAACAACCATGAGACGACCACAAGCACGACCACAACTCAAGTAACCGCAATTATAGAAAGAGTATGAAATCAATTAAAGAGGACTAATAAAATAACTCTGTCGCTGTGAATGAAAAATAGTTTTCCGTTAAATATAGTTTTGGCGAGAGCACTGACGTGAAAATTACGGTCCACAAAGGCAATGGATATTTTCCTTTTTTTTCCATTAGAGATGTAAATCTCAGACGGCTGTTGATCTTGGACACGTTGTCTGGTCTATAATTGGTTCAGTCTGTCCTGGGTTGGGTTCTGTCTTTCCTGGGCTTGGTTCAGTTTGTGGGTGCGTCATGCTGGTTTTGCCGCAAATAAAACACCCAACGTACACAGACACATCCCCACCCCCTTACTGGGATCATTGCTCTTTCCACCGCCTCTGATGGACCTTGGGTGCATGAAGTAACTAAACATGGGGGTGTGCTATGGGGAAAAACTGTCCCACCAGTTAACCTGGAAAGCGATGCGATTAGCCTAGGTTGTTGCCAATCGTAGCAGGGAAACTTAACCGACAGTCTGAAAACACAACGCTGAGGAATGTCACTTCTGCATCCAGCCATCACTGTAAAAAAGCTTGAAAATGTTCCACAATAATATATCAATAAAAGCACTTGGAAAACCACAACCTCAAAGGAAAACAAATGGCTGTGTTTTAAACCCATTACCATCGCTACAGAGCCTGGAGTCTCCCCAGTCTGCTGGGAAGGACTGGTGGCTACCCTGAAATAGGGCCCTAGGACCATGAGGGGCCCAACCTGAGAAGCCAAGTCTCTCTTTCATGTGGAGAACGTTTACGTCCTGTCCCGGCCCACTCCGGAGCCTCTTACAGCGTACCTCAAGTGTGCGCTCACAGGGAATCATCCAATGAAAGTGCTCATTAAAGAAGATGAAAGGAAGGCAGGATGTGGATTGAAGAGTTTTCCTAAGGTGATTGAATGTTTCAATAAGGCCTAATTGGCACAGTATCCGGTAGGAGCTGGTAAAGATATAGAGAAGGGAGACAAAAAAGGGCTTCTGCTGCACTGGGGAAGGAAATAAGAGCAGATATGAAGATCAGATAGAAGAGACCAGTTAATCAAATGTGTCACCTTTGAGAATTATGATGATCACATTGACTGGCAAAGTGCATTGATAAATCTCGATATTCCTCTGACCAGGCTGGGCTTGACCGCTGTGACACTTTAGACTGGTCACATAAGGACCTCTTGTGGTGAACAGAACAAATTGCAGTCTGGAAGTCGACAACCAGCATCAAATGGAGATCAGGTCCAGGCTGACTCTGATTCAAAACACGGTACTGCTGATGGCTGTGGCAGCCGTTGCCTTTCCTATGTTAACCCTGCCTGCCTGTCATGATTGTCATTTAACGAACTCACACTGCAGTGGACAGTTTAACTTAGAGGCAAGTCGGAAGGTCAATACCAATCAATGGACCCTTTATGGATGCGTACAGCTTCACACTTCACTGGCACAGGAGAACTTCCTCACCTCAGTGCCAAGTAAACTGCTTCTGAGGAAGCCACTATGCATACCACATACCACCACAGACTAGAGGGAGAGAGGGAGAGAGGGAGAGAGGGAGAGAGAGAGAGAGAGAGAGAGAGAGAGAGAGAGAGAGGGAGGGAGGGAGAGGGAGGGAGAGACAGGCAGAGAGGTTCATAGGAAAGACTCATACAAATGAAACACAACTACTTTTCATGAGATCCTTCTAGTTTGCTATACCCAATACCACAAATGACAGATTTTAATGGTAAATTTTTTTTTAAGGTTTTTATTTTGTCAAATATATTTGAGGTGTTACAAGAACTAACAGTAAAGGAATTGACGTTCAGAGTGTTGGCTGATGGGTAGAAAAATGATGTGAAGACTTACCTGGAACCTGACTTTCTTCAGTTTCCCTTTGAGCGGTAGAGGGGACGGAGAGAAGATCTCCCCTCTTCCACCGACACTCATGCCGGTCAACAAACCATCAGTGAACCCGCAGACATGCCTCCCGCACTCCATCAGAAACCTGGCAACCTCCGCAGAAAGCTAGTTGTCCATTAGAAAACTCCCTCTGTGTTCAAAGGCGTCCCCCGAAGTCATTTGAAAGGACTAAGAGAGCCCACCAAGGTCATGTTCTCCCTGTCTGTGACACAGTCCCACAGCAAACAGTAATGAACTGTGCATCCATTCATTTCAGCTAAGACACACCCTTTCCACCGCACTCTAACCGTTATATAAATCTATGACTCTAACCCAAATAAGGAGGTAGTCTTGCTGCTGTGTCTCTCTTTCAGCTCCTGCAGGCACTAATTCCAAGGGCTTTGGCACAAAAGCTTCAGCTAAAATAACAAGTCTGCCACTCTCATTACGCTCTCAATATGCTGCTTTATCATTTACTCTCTTCAACTCAACAATTCTGCTGATTATATATTTGCAATTTTATGGCTCAGAAATGCAAAGGACATATTTTTTAATCTAGCCCAACAAAGAATCCCACTTTTCAGACACTCATGCTCACGTTGTTATCACTTTTTTCAAAAAGTGAATCTAAAATACTTTCCCTGCAACTCCAATCCCTTTATATAGACCTGTGACTAAAAAGGGTGGAAACCAGATGGAAACTTTTTTTTTTCTCCCCCACCCTGATTTAATCAAAAGGGATCCAGTGGGACGCTCCGCTCAACGGTGACCAAGCAGGCTCTGTGGGCAGGAGAGAGGCAGGAGACCCACCAGAAGAATCCAGGCGACTTGCAGTCAGTGACAGTCACTCCCATCCTGCCTGGGTCTGGTGAAATCGCTGACTCGGCTGGTCTTTTACATTCGTCATCAGTGAGACATGACAATGAATATTTCCACACTCTCCTTCAGTGTGAAGGCTGTTTAAATTAGCACAGCTGAGAGGTGCACTTTTATGCAGATCATTTCTTTAACCCATAAGGTAACAGGAAATCAACCATCAGGATTTATAATACACTTTAATCTTTTCTTGTTTACATTTGGAATGTTAACTGTAATCACCCTTTTTAAATTATTCTATAGGGTTACAAAAATGTCAGATTTACTTTTAATCTTCCCCAACCCACAATCTGAATCCCACAAAATTCAGGATACAAACAGAAAACAAAAACCAACAAAGACAAATATGAACCTTCCCTCGCTCCATAAGCAAGTCTTTCAGTCTGGTCGTTACTATGCCCAATGAAACAACATGACTTGGACATTCATAACTAATCTTGGGAACTTGTTTGAGCTGGTGGGTTTGACAGGGAGGATTGCTGTTTAAGAGGATCCTCCTTATTTAAGAGGACGTTCCCCTGCATTTCTCTGATTATGGTTTGCTAGGTACGAATAAATAGTCTCTTTTATGGGGCACCCTTTACTACCAAAAAGCATTACATTGAATGTGCGAATGCCACTCGATCGACTTCAAACACTGCGCTGTAGCCAGGCCAGAAATGTTATCACACACAGGATTTGAACAGACATTCTTAGACAACGTGATCTCTCAATGATGGTTGTGCGAAGTCTAACAGCAAACAAACCCCCGCTCCTGCGCCAAGGCAGAGCCTCGATATATAAAGCCAGGGGTGTATATTTAAAGAGGGCGTGTGCACGATCACTCCCGTCGGCGGATGAAAATCACTCGGAGAACGTTTACTTTAGTCTTCATGTCTATCCTCCATTGAGTCAACACACCTTCCCCCGTCCACCCAAACAGCTCTGACAGGTCATCCTGCTTTCGACTGGCGCCATCTGCTAACATACAGCTTTACATCCACTTATAGATATCTGGTAAAAAGGTACAAACACACCACATACTGCAGGCCATGGTGCAGGGGGGCTGCAGATAAGGGGTTTAAGTCCTGTTGATGAACTGATAGTGACGAACAGGCAAGCAGCCAAACCCCCATCGTGTTTTCTTGTTTTTTCCCTCCTCTCCCATCTTTTTTTGTTTTTATATTTTTATCTGTCCCCCAGTCCACTGATGTTGTTGTCCTCTCCTGTTGGTGATGTGTGGAAATATATGTATGTACACCACTATCCTGCTTTACAGTATTTCGTACTTGTCGACCATGAAGGAGGTCTCTGATGAGAATCGGACGGGGCTTTCTCCATCTACCTGGGAGACTTTGGTGACCTGGGAGGAGAGAGGGAGGAGGGGGGGGTTAGCAACCAAACAAACTCTTCAGGAAAGTACTGCGAGGGAAAACTCCCACAGGATGACATAAGGGAGTCAGATGGCTCAGCGGGTTAAGGCGTTGGCCTCGTGAGCGGAAGGTTGCGAGTTCGAACCCTGGCTGTGGCTATGTGATGTTGTGTCCTTGGGCAAGGCACTTCACCCTACTTGCTTCAGGGAGAATGTCCCTGTACTTACTCTAAGTCACTTACGCATAAAAGCGTCTGCTAAATTTGTATTTTAAATAACAAACTGTAATACTGACTTGTATGTCGCAGTAGTTGCCCTTAGATACGAAGGAGACGGTGATGGGGAAGAAGTCGTTGGGCTGTCCGGCCACGCTGAACTCCAGGCTTCCGGTCTTGTTCTTCACGTCCACCACGGGTAGACACCACTCCAGAACGTTCCGCCGACTGTCGTGGCGGTACTCCCCATCCAGGTCGCCGATCACAGGGGCACCGACACCAGGGCTGTAAAAAGGGCAAAGGGAACGCCAATTCAACCAAAAGAGAGACAGCGTGCGGTTAAGGATGACCCAGCCTCTCGGAAGCCTCCGAGGCGGTCCGGCGCGTCGGCTTACGGGACGGGGATGCAGATGACCACGTCGTTGAGCTCCAGCGCCTCCTCCTGGAGCTCGTACTCGATGTTGACGTCGCAGCCGGTGGCACTCTCAGAGGGCCAGCAGTTTACTGTGGGGGGGGGGGGGGGAGGAGGAGCCGGGAATAGAATAAAAGAATAGAATAGATCTTTATTGTCACTGTCACAGGTAAAGTGGAAAGTGCTTCTACTCAGTGCAACATAAAAGAAAAACCTAATGCTAAAATAACTAATAAGTGTTAAAATAACTAAAGTAGATAACATTGAGACATTAAAATGTACTAAAATAAGATTAAACATATACAAAAAACACACAAATAAGTACTAAATATTCTGAAAGAAGATGAATAAAATAACATACAGTCATACTTCCACACCCATTGGGGGTGGAGGGGTTAAAACACAGGCAGAACAGGCAGCGGAGAGAAGCCCCCGACAGACACGACACAGGGAAGCGGCCGGCGGGCGATACTGACTTGTTAGTGGGATGAGGGCATCGTCCGTGGTCTGTAGCCTCCACTTGAGCACGCCCACGTCGTTGTTGATGGGGAAGGACTTGTCGGGGTTCTTCAGGCCGATCACCGACGCCGACGTGAACAGCTTCTTGTCCACGTTGGGGTGCGTCTAGAGCCGAGAAGGAAAACCATATAAATACGTTGCTCTGCCGAGTCATGCGTGCGTTACTGGCGGCGGTGAACCCGCCCCTCTCCCCCAAACCCACCTGCAGCTGCACTCCCTTCTTGTCTCCGTTGCTGATGTTGAGGCGGACGCGGCCGTTCTTCTCGTCCGACACTCTGAGGGTGATGATCCCCAGAACCTCCATGTTCTGCAGCCCGCCGTCCCTCCCGCACGTCAGGCTGATCTTCTCCTCGGTACGCAAGTGCACGCTGGGATGGAGGAGGTCACAGCTGAACCACAATGCTTGTGTAGCCCTTGTCATCACGTTTTCACCTTTAGCTAGTTCGGCTACTCTGCTACAATGATTATAACAGAATTACCACAAGAGGACAAGAACTTTTGAGGGACAGACCTCTCCGTGTTGACTGGTGGGGTGAGGGTTTTGGAAGCATCAGACGGTCTCTTCCCAGAGCTGGGCAGGATGATGTTCTCACCCTCAGACTTGAGCTTGTCCACAAAGTCATCCACCTCTTTCCCTCTGGCACTCAGCTTCAAGGCCTTGCTGGGACCGCTAGGCCTACGTCACAACACAAGACACATTCTAGAAGCTTCCCTAAGAATTCCAAGGTTTCTACCCGAAGTGATCCAGTAGTTAAAATAGGTGTGTGTATGAACTTTAAATTTACATTTAGTCATTTAGTAGACGCTCTTATTCAGAGTGTCTTACAGCAAGTACAGGGACATTCCCCCCTGAGGCAAGTAGGGTGAAGTGCCTTGCCCAAGGACACAGCGTCAAGTGGCCTTTGCCGGGAATCAAACTCACAACCTTCCGATTGCCAACGCGAAGCCCTAACCACTCAGCCACCTGACTCTATATTTGGCCGCTTCTTTCGTTTGTTGTCTTTCAGATTGAGAGTGTACCTGATGGAGGTGGGGGCCACCTTGGGCTTCTCAGGCTCCATGAGAGTGTCTGTGATGATGGTGGCGGTGCTTCCGCTGGAGATCCCCGTGCTGCCGAAGCCACCAAACCCCGGAGACTTCTTCCCTGCGCGGTCGGCATCCCGCCGGGCCTGCTGCAGCTCCTTGGCCTTTCTTCTCATCTCTGCCTTGGCTTCCCTTTCCTGGGTCTGGGAGGGAAACAACAGGAAGGCGAACATCATTCACTGTAATTTGAAAGGTTTGAGATCCAGTAAGACGTTCAGACATTGAGGGTAGGCGCGTTCCCTCTTACCTCCCGGACGGCCCGGAACACCTTCTCCTCATGCGAGTCCATCTCTGTGAAGGTGCGGATCTGAGCCAAGTTCACGTTCTCCCTGTAGCCCAGAGCCACGATTTCGTCGAACGCAAAGATGAGGTCGAAGCAATGCTCGGAGATCTCGCTCTCCTCCAGCACTCGACAGTACTCAGGAATCTACAGGTGGACACAAGCGGCTGTTAACAGTATGTATGCATACCTCACAGCCTTTTTTTCATCCTACTTAATCTTACTCTATTATATGTTCTATGTTTGCTCTTTCCTGCCACGGTAAATTCTGTGTTTGAGCAACTTGCATGGCGATTAAAACTGATTCTGATTCTTTTATAGAAATGAACCCGTCTTAAGCACCTGTACAACACTTCCCTCTAAAGACCTTTCTGTATTTGATCACTGGCCAGCAAGAACTGAAACAATTGATCGTATGTGTAACTTGTGTTTCTGACAGCGGTGTGAACACATGTTCCATGTTTGCTCCATCCTGCCAGAGTTATTTCCGTGTTTGTGTAACTTGCATGGCGAATAAAACGAATTCTAATTCTGAACATGGTGATGAGGGTTAGTACCACGCGGGAGAAGAGCCGCAGCGTTTCCAGGTCCTCCAGGATGTTGCTGTTCTTGGTGGTGACCAGGACCATGTAGAGCTTCTCCAGGGGCTGGTAGACGTAGCGCACGCTCTCCGTCTCCACGAAGGTGTGCTGCTTTCCCGTGTTCATCAGCTTGGGGAAGGCAGCCAGCAGGCCCTCCACGCGCGTCCTCGTCATCTCCACAAACTGACGGGAAACTATGGCCTTGCCCGCCTTGGTGCACACCGCTGCTGCCAACAGCACCTGGGTAGCAGGGGGAAATGTGGTCAGACAACCAATGAAGCCAAACTTATTTGAATGCCACAGCTGACATGTTGCAAACTAGCCGCAGTCATGATACAAGATTGAGTACTTAGAGTGAGTAGAATGTGTACTTACTCTCCAACAATTAGAACAATGCTTTGATCAAGACAATGTCGTATTGTATTCCATTCAACAACAAAAAACACACTAAGAAAGATTATGCATAAAAGCTGACAAATGAAATAGGCCCAAATGATTTAGTTTGTAACACAACAACCCATCTTAAGTTATGATACAAATCGCATATTTTGTGCAGGACAGCTGTTCAACTAAATAGTCTAGTGAGTCAGCCGATGTCATCTCAGTAGAGTAAATCGTCTGAAACAAGAAAGTACAATAGCTGTCCTTTATACACATCATTGTTCAGGAATACCAATTCATCTATTGCTGGTACACATTTTGAGGGACAAACCATGAAATGATATTCTGAGTGGCTACGTGTAAGACGTCATTTCTACTGCAATGATACCCAGTGCAGCGCAGATAATAAGTCTGAAAGGACCATCTATTTAATCTACTGCTAGCGTTTCGACATTAACCCTACTTACAGGTAGCTGTAGATATTTCTCTTTTAAATGATCAACCGCAGTCAATCTTGTCTAGTTCAATGAGCTTATTAGCTTGGGCCTGCTGCAGGTGCTAGCACAAGCTAAATCGCCAATGACATTTGCTGACAGCTGACAAGTAGAGCAAATGTACTGTAGCCATCATAACAATGGTAACTGGCAATACTTTATGAAGTTTAACCCGTTTGTAGGGTCAAACTGCCACTGACAGTCTCACTGTTAGGCAGCAGTTCAGCTTTGAAGCAGCTCGTTCCCCCGGAACAAGACGAGTCAAGACAGCTAGCAGGTTAGCTTGCTAATGCTATTCCCGTACGTCAGATAGAACCGAGCTACTACTGTAGCAACCTTATCTTCTGGACTCATGTAAAGGCTCCGCAATGAGCAAAAACGTATTTCTTATACTTACCATTGTATTTGCGATGTCCTTTATGTCCCCAAAAATGTATTTTGGTTACTCTCTCACCACTGGTTCGTGTCTAAATAGGAATATTCTCGCAGACAACTTGCGCGTTCGGGCACACAGCTCAATATGGTCGGACTTCTGTTGCCTAGCCACGTCTTCACCGGAAGCAGCTCGTCAGCGAGGTCAAAAGGCAGAGAGGGACTAAACGAAAAAGTGAACATGTGGAACCATAGACATATACATAGTTACATATATCAGCACCCCGGATGAACTCTAATACTGGTTGTATCCTTATAGACATCACAATCCAATTATTATGTCTACTTGGTCAATTTCATATTCATAAAGAAAGAGTACTTCATTCCAAGCCCAATTTGAACTTGTTCTTCGTTGAACTTAAATTGCTATTTGACTCTATTTTAAAAAATAAATTAAAAAACAATTAAAACCTCTTAAATTTGGGAAAAAATCGATGGTAACACAGACTAATTAGTGAAACTATTTAATTATCCTTTCCAATAATGATGTTAGATTTATATTTTATTTAGATATTTTTTTATTTTGTATATTGTGTTGTATATCCCCTTATATACATTTCTAATTCATTGATGTGTTACTACTGTCTGCAGATTTGTTATTTTTATTCTGACATTAATACAAAAATATATCAGCACCGGTAATATTGGGACTCGAACGATCCACAGCTAAATACACAGTCGCCGAGTTGTACCTGATTTTAGGCAGTCATCGCTTCACAATCATAGTCAAAACAAGACTGAGTGTAGATTGCAGCCAGTGAATGAGTGTGACAGGGATTAAAACAAGATGCTAGCCTAAAACTGTTTATCTATATGAAATGAGAACAATTCGATGTGTAGCGATATAACATAATCTATTGTGATTTACAACGCTGTTTTCATTTATTGTTCATGGATAGCACAATCGATAACTAAACTAAAAACTAAACTTGACGTGTCAACTAACTGAAAATCCATCACAAAATGTGAACAGGATGCTAATTTCACCTTGTCTATTTGGTGTGGGTCTTTTAGGTAACAAGGTTTCAGTTGACCATATTCAGCCGGTTCTCCCAATATATTATACATTCCACCTATGACACTAGATAATAGCCTAACATTTTAAATAATGTGTTAATTCATACGTATATGTATGTCTTGTGTGTGTATTTCTTGAGTTAATATTCAAAAACTAGTAATGACATAGTGTGCGCCTTGCAACACGCACTCAATAATTAGACTGCTCTTTTTCAGCCCACTTCTCTCTCTGTCACACGCACATAAACACACCGACAGAAACAATGAATTGTTATTCTTGATTTATCAACGCTACCCAGGAGAAAGGGTGGAGGCCAGAGGACAAGTGACTCGTTAGAGGAGAGGCTTCCTCTTGCTGCAGTTATCTCCACAAACACTCTAGCGAGCCATCATTTGGACGTTCCTTTTTTCCCTACCACATTGATCTGTCGTTAAGTTTCTGTATCATGGAGGAAGGACCCTATAAGTGTATTAGAGTAAGTTTTAAATGTTTGCAGTGTGGAGAGCTGACAAGTTGGAGAATGTTATTGGTAAAAATTGCTTATATTCTACATTACAGAATGGGAATGGAAGAGTGAACCGAGTTATTAGAATGGGGACCAGGAAGAGTGAGGTAATGGCAGATTTAATTTCCTGTCTTGGCTCTCTCTCTAACCTAATTCATTAAACCTCATTCATTCATTTATTCATTCATTCATTTCCATGTCGATTCACTGATCGATTCATGTCTATTCATTCATACTGTACAATACAGTAAAGTTAAATCCAATACCACTAATATTGATTTGGAAATTATTGGCATTTCACTGTCTTTTTAAGGTAAATGTGTATCCGTTGGAAAGAAAGATAAAGATCAATTTACAAAAGGGTGGGGTTTCATAGACTCATAGGATAGGAGCTCATCCCTAAACTGTCAGTACTGATAGTGACAAGGTTATGCGGTCTTGTGTCAATGATATTGTGTAGATATTGTGCAGCAACAACCTGACCTGACAAATAATACTATGAATATCAAAAATGTATTGTGTATCCATATAAAATGTTTTGTTCCAGCTGGCCCGCATCCAGACCGACTATGTGGCCGAAAAACTCAAGACTCTTTATCCAGACGTCCATCTGGAAATAGGTGTGAAAAAGTTGAGATGTCACTAAGAACACTATCACACACTTACACTCATCCTCCTCCCTGTTCTTCTCTCCTCTCTCCATCTGCCTTTCAGTCTCCTAACAAATAGTATATTGTGTTCAGAAGTAGATGGGTTAAACTCCACAACTGTACTAACAGACAGCTCAGTGTCTTCAGACATTATAACACTGTCTTCAGAAAGATCTAGTGAAAGCCGATGAGCTCACTGCTGTGTTTGCCATCATTGTCGCTAACTTTCTCTGCTTTCTTTCTCTGCAGTTGCCATGACCACAACTGGTGATGAAATCCTGGACACTGCTTTATCAAAGGTAAAATGAAGTTAAGCAAAGCATTTTGAGATTGACTTGACTTGATATATTTTAGTAGTCAGACTTGACTGATTACAGGATTATCTATCTATCTATTTTGTGTTTTGGTGGTTTCAGATTGGAGAGAAAAGTCTATTTACTAAAGAACTGGAGAAAGCTTTGGAGAGGAATGAGTATGTTGTACATATATAGTCTAAATATATGTAACATGTTAACGTGCTTACACCTCAAGGCTTCATAGGACATCAAAGAACAACAAATCTCACTCCATTCTTGGAATGTCTTGTCCTGTTACAAGTGTTTAGTAACCCTCTATAGACAAAACAATGAATTGCAATATGGCCTTGGTTTTGGATTTTCTCTGGGCAGATTTTGAAAAGTGAATAACCTGATTTACACATCTAATCATGTTTGGCCCTCTCTCCTTCAGGGTAGACCTCGTAGTGCACTCTTTGAAAGACCTTCCAACTATTCTGCCAACAGGGTTTACTATAGGCGCTGTGCTTCAGTGAGTCTACACCTTAAATTGTCCACATTCTTTAAAACACTGATGCCAAGGCTACAAATCTTAGCAGTAGTTCAGGTGAAATGTGTACCATTCTATGTAATGAATGACTGTCCAGTTACGAATAACTAGTCATGGTGTATTATGAAACACCATGTATAGTGAAGTTATGTAATTCTGTATTCAGTAACCCTCTTTGACATGTTATTCTGCATTTTGCCAGACGTGAAAACCCCCATGATGCAGTGGTGCTTCATCCAAAGCATGCTGGACTCACTCTGGATGCCTTGCCAAGTGAGAGGTAGGAATGACAGAGAGAGGACATTTAAAGGAACACATTTCCTGTGGTAGACACGCCACCTTCTTGGCCACAAAGTTGTTCAGGGCATTATGTATTCGGTGTATGACACAGAGTAGAGACAAAGCAACTCTGATTATGTCTGTCTGTTTTGACAGTGTGATTGGGACAAGCTCTTTGCGCCGGGCAGCCCAACTGAAGAAGAGATTTCCTCACCTGGAGTTTAAGGACATTGTACGCTTGTGGTAACATGTGGTAACACATAACCCCTGTGTCTTTCAATGTGCATAAACTGGAGTTCACCAAACAGGTACATCAATATGTATATATGTTGATATTGTTTCTTAACTTGTCTACAACAGCGGGGCAACCTCAACACTCGTCTGAAGAAGCTGGATGAGAGGGAAGATTACGCTGCCATCATCCTAGCAGCAGCAGGGTTGAAGAGGATGGGCTGGGAGGGACGAGTCGGTCAGGTACAGCCTAGCCAGCAGGGTGCTTATTACATGCTTATCATGAGTTAAAGAGCTGCCCCTCGAAAGGAAAGGTTTGAATGTTATTTTTTCCCTCAGGTTCTGGGTCCTGATGACTGCATGTATGCTGTTGGCCAGGTGGGTACATCTTGTTGACATTACGCATTTGGGCGTGTTTTAGGAAGACTTAAGTGAAATCTTATAATGACAGAAACACTTCTCTACATATGTAAACATGAGTGTTTTCTGCTACTGGCACATCTATAGGAAACACCTGGTCTGCCAACAGTTAAAACCGTTACTGTATGTGGCACGATTGCCTGAGCGCATGCAGCCATGCATGTGCATTTGGAAAAGAATGACGTCGGAAACCTATCTGAATCCAGAAGTAATATTTGACAATCTAAGAATGCTTTTTTTCCTGCTGCATTTGAAACTCTGTCTTTCTGCGTGTGACCTAAGGGGGCCCTGGCCATAGAGGTGCGTGTGCAGGATAGTGACATCCTGGAGATGGTTTCCACCCTGCACCACCCAGATACAGTGCTCCGCTGCATTGCAGAGCGTGCCTTCCTCAGACACCTGGCAAGTTCGCATTCCTACCTGTCCGTAACCCCCCCCCCCCAGCTGTCAGCTGCAACAGTTGAGAAGGACTGTGAAATCCAGCTGTTTACCGAAATGCTACCGAGGTTAAACAGATGGGGTTGGCAGGCAGTCCTGCCTGCCAGAGATCCTTCTAGATCGGTCTGTTTTGTGCTCTCAGGAGGGAGGTTGCAGTGTACCAGTTGCCGTTCACACAGAAGTAAAGGATTTCATGGTAAGGAACTTGATTGGCATTTTACCATTCTGACCGGCACGTTTTGCAAAATGGGAATGGTTTACATCCTGTTTCAGCTCTCTATGACTGGGGCAGTGTTCAGCTTGGATGGCGCAGATAGCTTGAAGGAAGTTTTGCAGACGAGTGTGGATACTGGCAACCAGGTTAGGGGTTTCTCTCTGGCAGCCCAACAACAACGTATTTCTTTGATGTCCTTGTATGAGACATCTCTCTTTTACATGACATATCTCTTTCTCAGGCTGAAGAGCCAGCAGACACCCAGCATGTTGGGGTAACAGCTCGCAACATGCCCCAGTCCTCCCAGGATGCAGCAGAGAAGCTGGGAGTTGACCTGGCTACTCTCCTGGTCAGTAAAGGAGCCACGGACATTCTGGCCACTGCTCGACGGCTCAATGATGCCCGCTGAAGCAAGTATTACTCCAAAGTACTGTGCAAGGAGTCACCATTGTTTACTCTGCATGTGGGCAGATTTAACAACACTTGTAGGACCATATTTGTAACTCATGCTTAGGAATGTACCACTACCGATCAATGTTAAGCATTTTCATCCAGGAAAATGGATGCCTTTAAACATCATCCAGTTAGCCAGAATACAAACATGTAACAAATTCACTGTATATCACGATCACGGTGTATTTTAAGGATTCTCCGTTGCGAATGTTTGTTTTAATATTAAAATGTTTCATCTTATACCAAGATTTGTTCTTAGTCTTAATTGTTTATCTAATCTCTTTGCAATTCACCTACACCAAGTGTGTTGCCCTGATCCCTGACGAGCTTAGGTGAGTATGATAGTTGAAATACCTACTTAATGCTTCGTCAAAGAATGTTATCGTCACTGCTTGCACGACTTCGAACACAAGTTAAGCAGTTCACTCAACTAACATAAATAATAAATGGCAAAACATAGCAGGCCCACGCAGTACTTTGTATAAAACTGCATTTATTCGACCAAAAGAAAAACATGCAACAGAGATGAAAGCTTGAATGTATCAAAACAAGTGAGGGCGCATGTCGAATTCGAGTTTAGTCCGTCTTTCAGCTAGCTGCTAGCTAGGTAGCTTTGCTAATATTCTTGAGACTGAGAGGAGGCCTTCTTTCCCGCCTTGCCAGTACTTGGTGCAGCCTGTCCGGTTTTCTTCGGCAGCAGAACAGCCTGGATGTTCGGCAAAACGCCTCCCTGGGCGATGGTAACGCCGCCAAGCAATTTGTTCAGTTCTTCGTCGTTGCGAACGGCGAGCTGCAAATGCCGAGGGATGATACGGGTCTTCTTGTTGTCCCGGGCAGCGTTACCGGCCAGCTCCAGGATTTCAGCGGTGAGGTATTCGAGCACAGCAGCGAGGTAAACAGGAGCTCCGGCACCGACCCTCTCAGCGTAGTTTCCCTTCCGCAGCAAACGATGGACTCTGCCCACAGGGAACTGCAGTCCTGCGCGGGAACTGCGGGTCTTCGCCTTGGCACGGGCCTTTCCTCCGGTTTTTCCTCTTCCAGACATTGTGTACAGTTTACCACTGCCCTTCTTCTCTGAAATCGATAGTAATGAATAACTACTTACGCGGTTACGGAAGAATATAAACGCGTTGCTTCTGGCCCACCTTCGATTCGTATTGGTTATAGCAGCAGGAAGTACGCTATGATTGGTTCGCGTACTTGGCGTTTGCACTACTGCTCACTTATTGGTTGTCGTTCTTTTTTGTTAAACCAATCATAGTTAAACGGAAAGTCCACGTCTTAAATTTCAGATATTTGATCAATGAATGTAATCGAACACATTTCCCTCTTAAACGGCAGAAAAGGCAACTTCATACATGAGGGGGAACATATTTTAAGTGAGGTTGCTGCTGTAAAAATATTGTAAATGTGCAGGTTCTTCACTATCCACGAGAGGTCCACACTTCACGTCCATGCTGGTTTGGTTTTGTAAAAACACTGTCAATGAAATAATGGAACTTTGGAGGTGGGCTCTCGTATTCACACAACTACAAAGTATAGCAAGCTACAGTGAGATTTCAAAAAATAATTTATTTAAATAAATTAAACATGATAATTTAAGCATTGACTTCAAATATATGAAAAGATATTTCAAGATGTTCATTTTTGTATACCCCTCATTGTAGAACAGACCATGTTAGAACAGATCAGTAAATGCACAAGCAGCATGTGTATGCTAAAGCCAACGTTTCAAAATTTGGTAAATTATCAAGACAATGTTTCACATTTTTTTTGCACAAACAAAGATTGTTTATGTTATAGGCAAAGTGTGCGATTCTGGAAGTTCTACTTAAAACCAGGGCGGGGGTTGACAAGTTCCTTCTCTCCCCAATGGTATCACATTCCCAATCTGTAACATCAAATATACTGTAGGGATACAATACAAACTCTGAGTCAAAATAATTAGTTACATTGTGCAGTTTTGAAATACACAAGTTCTGCATTATCTTACTGACAAGATGTACATTGAGTTATAGCTCATTGATTGATATTTTTTTTCTTATTTTTTAACATTTTCCTACAAAACACATACCAATAAAGAGAGAAAACTATTTATGTACATCTATACATGTGAAATCTGTTCATGATGAGGGGCAGGTTGTGTGTCCTGGAGGGAGGAAGGGGTCTTGCATTTCAAAGCCAAAATGAGGGCCAACCATTTGCATGTAGAGTTCCGTTTCAAAACTGGGTTGATCGCTTGAAGCATTTACCTGATTCAACTACCTGCAAAAAATGACCATCAAATTATTAAAAGTATTTTTGATCATCGAGGGATTGCATATCCTCAATAAATATTGCTGTTATGATTCAAAGTGAATTTCAAACCCTAACCCTAACCCTATTGAAAGGCTGGTTGAGCAAGGTTTAACTAAGGTTGTGTTTCCCACTCTCAAACTGTCACAACATAATCTGAGAAAATGCATTGAAACACAGTCAGAGAAAAGCATTCTGCTTTCTATAGAGATTATAATTATGAACATCATAAAAAAATATATAAGACACTAAGTCAATATTATCACCAACTTAAGACTGATGGTTAATATTTATTCATCCACTACATTTTTATGTTTATAATCATCTAAGCAAGAAATAAATCACACCTACTTAAGTCTGTACTACACACTGAAACTACCATGACTCAATATTTGGGGTACACAAGGACTGTTGTGGATCAAAGAGCAAAGAAGAAAAAAAAATTACAAATAATTTTAAATAACAAGAACAAGCTTTAAACTGCTGTAAACAATCAGATAAAGTTCAAAAAGTGCAACCAAGAAAATCTTTTCATGGATTATTATTTTTTTTTTTTACAAATATTAAAGATGAATCAATTTCACAGGCCATCTTCCTCTACTGCCCCCTTCTGCTCAATGGGGCCATCAGCAGTCCCACAACTTCAAGCTTATTCACGTTTTGACTAATCCAACAAGCAGCAGGGACTCAAATAGGTTCCGGTGTGGTTCCAGACGAATGCTCTCCATTCTCCTCCTTGAAAGGTGCAGTGTTATTCCACTCTGAGGTAAGCTTTGATGAGAAACTAGTGACCACCCACCTGGGGTGTCCTGCCTCCATCAACTGTTAAAAGTTCAGGTCTCCGACACAGGATGAACCAGGAGAACATCAGCCCAGACAATCATCCATCCTGACACAGCAGCTTGACCTCCGAATCCCCCCTCAGTTTCCCTCAGTTATCTGCTGTACTTGCCCCTCCGTTAGAGGCGTTGGCTTTCTCCCTCGACTTGGTGGATGAACGGAAGGAGAAGCGCTTGATGAGACGTCGGGAGAAGCTGCCGGATTTCTTGCGGCTGTTGGCGGCCGCAGAGGCAGAGTTGCTTCCGAGGTTGGAGACGTCTTCGTGGGATTGACTGAAGCTGGCGTCCTTCTGTCTATGTCTTCTGCGGAACAGCAGGTTGGTCCCGCTCCGGAGGAAGCCCACTGAAAGAAAGATGTCAGCCATTTGAGACACGATCAACAAACGAGGAAAGGGAACTACTGTACATCTTCCACATGCCTGCTACAGGAACGACAACATCATTTTAATAGAGCCATGTTCGAATTCTCTCTGTACATATTTGATAAAAGCTGGTGGATGCAGGAAATTCGGTGTGAGTCCTTGATAAAGACAAAAAGTTAGCTTCATCACATAGCAGAGGTGGGTTAGAGTAGCCCTGAGCTTCTGGCACCTTTGTGGTCCTTGAGGCTGCGTGTTTCTAGTGCACCTGTGGAGCCCGTCTCCGACTCCACGTCGTCTACCGAGGGCCGCTCCGACACGTCCGAGGGCGTGGTCTCATCTGGGTCCAGGTGATGCCCCGCCCCGTAGTGGTTGGAGGTTCCGCCCTGCAGGGCAGCATCCATGGCCGCAGCGTAGCCCACTGACAGAGCCGAGTCATCCTCCGAGATGGGAATCTGGAATCGTCAACACACAGCAGACATAAACCACTCTGGGGAGAACAGTGAGGATTTGAAGCAACACCACTTATTGCTGTAGAAGACATTCCCGGTGATTCCCAGTCCCACACAAAGACTTTTCAGGTTTAACTATGTCAGCAGCTGACATGCAGGTGTTGAGTTCTGTGATTGGCTGACAGCAGCGTGGGACTAACCACCCCTGGGCTCTGACCTTTGACACCCCTGAGATGATGAGTGTGCTCCTTTTAGTGGGCGTCTTCCTAGCTACCTTGCTGGCTGACTCCGTCAGCTGCCGGATGGCTGTCTCAGCTACGGGGTCTAGACCATTGGAGAGAGGACTCTCTACTGAAACGCACACACAAACACACATTCAGCATTACATTTAAGAAGAAGATGAAATGATCCTGTACCCAAACTGGACCGTAAGATGGGTAGGTATATATATAAAATACTACTAATAATATCCTTATATAGGATAACAGTACACTATATAGAATAACAATCTATACAATACATTTTAACAGACAGACTGCTTGCTAATGATGATAACCTGTATTACCAGTGGGGAAATTCCACAGGCACACATATATTCAATGCATTGGCTGGGATTCGAACCCAGGCCTTCTGCACATGGTAGGCAAGAATCCCACCACTGAACCACCGGTGCTGCACCCGGTGGAAGCTACAGTGCAGATACAGAGGTGGAGATTGGTTCTGCGACCCTGTGGTCAGAGTTTTAAGAGAACTTACGGCTGGGGGTGGAGCTGGCGGATCCAGCCCCGGGATGGAGGCCGTCAGAAAGGATTGTGGGGGCCTTTTCTGTCACCTCCACTTTGGATGGAGACCGCGAGGGAGAGTCACCTAGAGCACCAGGTGAGAGAGAGTCATCACCAAGGTTATCATCATTAGCAAGCAGTCTGTCCGTTAAAATGTATTGTATACCTTGTTATTCTATATAGTGTACTGTTATCCTATATAAGGATATTATTAGTAGTATTTTATATATATATACCTACCCATCTTACGGTCCAGTTTGGGTCGTGACTGGATGGTGGTTACTGTGGTGACGATGGTGCCATCCGGCATGATGGTGCGGTCCACGTCCACTTTCTTTGTGGGGGTAAGAGAGGAGCGGAGGGGTGTAGCGCCCTGGCCGCCACGGGAATCCTCTCCTTCTAGGAGCTGCAGCTGGGAAGACAGACCGTATTCTCCACGTTAAAAGTCCTTCACCAAACTCTGCGATTTCTAGTGTTTTGTGGTCATCGAGCTGTACCGATTTCTCACCTCAAAGGTGACTGTTGCAACTGGTGCCAAGCCATGGCCATGGCTGACTGACAGCACATGCTGTCCAATAGGACTTTTCCGTGGCAGGTCCAAGACTAAGGAGGCGTGGCCAGGTAAGAATTCTTCCAGAGAGAAAGACACGTGTGAGTATGTGACAGGTGTGTAATCAATCAAACTCACAACCTTCCGTCATCTGACTCCCCCAGATTCGATGTATTATTTAAATAATCATTCCATTCAAAGATGCCTTACTTTCCCCTTTGCTGTTCCTTTCCAGCAGTCGTAGGTTCAGTTCTTTGGTTTCTGGCCCTAGTTCCCTAATCAGAGACACACAAATCAGGAGAGATTTAGCGTAAAAATAATAAACACATTGTGTCTTCGTATCTGGGGTAATTATTTGGGTTCCATTTTTCCAGTTCAGCCCTTATTGTTTTGAGTGCGTGTTTGTGTTTGTTATCTCACAGTGTGACGTCCTCGTTCCAATCCAGGGAGGCTGCAAGGCTGGTGGGCCTGGGAAGGAAACGCGTCCTCTTCTCGGCGGAGGGCTGGTTCACAGTCACGACACAGCACATCTCCCCAGACGACTGACCTGCACACACACACACACACGCACACAGTCAGCCTTCCTCTGTGGAGACCCGGCGGGAGGCTAACAGGAAGCGAGGGTGTGTGAGAGAAGTGACAAGGCTGACCTCCTCGCAGGCATGTGGCCCTGAGCTGGCGCAGCCTCCCTGTCAGCCCCCCTTGGAGACGCTCCCTGGGGAACTAGAGAAAATGCACCAGATAGAAATAGATGAACAGGACAATCCCCTAGGGGGGGTTCATCGAACACTCATTTGGGATTTTATTTTTTATCTCCATAGCTAGCACATAGACTGGTGTTGGTCCTGATGAGAGTGGGCAGCTCACCGCAGGGCTGGAGACACAGGCTTTGAGGTTGAGTATCATGGCTGGCTGGGTGCTGAACAGAGTGTCCTCCACCAGCTCTCCGATCATCTCCAGGTCTGCCTCTGCGTCCTTGTTCTGGGGGAGGAACCTCACGTTAGCCTCCAGGGCCATCGGCATGGGTGGGAAAGAAGGTGTGTGTGATGTGTTATCCTCTCACCTCCCTCTGAAGCCTGCGTGGGGAGACGGTGAGGAAGAAGGTGGGCTGTCTGGTGAAGGTCCAGGAGACCAGGAGCCCCTCATCCTCCACCTCCTCCAGACACACCACCAGCTGACAGCAAGAGGAAAAAGACAACTGTTACACACCAGGGACTGGCCCCCTCTGTTTCCCTCCTCCAGCACACCTGATTCTAATGAATGGGTTGTTATCAAGCTCTGTGGAAGCCTGATGATTAGTATCAGGTGTGCTGGAGCAGGGAAACATCTAAAACCTTCAGGACAGCTCCCCCCGAGGACCAGGATTGCCCACCCCTGTTCTAGACGCATTCTGACTCCAGTGTGTGTAGATTTTATACCAGGGGTAGGCAACCCTGGTCCTCGAGAGCCACAGTCCTGAAGGTTTGAGATGTTTCCCTGCTCCAGCACACCTAATTCTACTGAATGGGGTAGAATCAAGCTCCGTGGAAACCTCATAAAGACCCATTCATTTGATTCAGGTGTGCTGGAGCAGGGAAACATCTAAAACCTTCAGGACAGCGGCTCTCGAGGACCACGGTTGCCTACCTCTGCTTTATACAATGGTCACAGCACTGATATAAGAAGTTTAATAATGCAACACTGAATAATGACAATCACAGTCAAATGGCAGCTTTGCATACAAACGCAGGTGAGGTAAACACTCAGCTGGTTGTGGTGAGACAGACATGCAAAAGCTCTACATGCAAACATGCTGGTGAAGGGGTTATACCTGGGCCAGCATTGGCTCTATGGTGATCTGGTAGGTATCCATGGAAACGGCTGCAGGTGACTGCTGAGTGACTGTCACTGGAAATGTTACCGTGTCAACGGCACAATTACAATGTAAAACCTGACGAGGACACAGGAGAAGAGGATTGGAGCCATAGGAGTTTGACTGCGGGTACTGCTGTTGACATCAACTGTAGCTTTCTGATTGGGGACGGTCTCAAAGTAACCTTACCATGCTGCGAGCTGATTGGTCTGTGCAGGTCACGCTATCTATAATGGCTGAAGCAGGGAGCTGGAGACTGTTGTCAAAGGTGATCTGGATGGAACTCTGCCAAACAATACAATATGAACATGTTAAGGAACACTTAACCCAAATACCCAGGAAATCCCATTCAATATCTTCCATGGCAACAATAAAGATTACATCGCAGTTTACCAGGTTAGTCAAGCTGCTTAAACCTCATTTTGATTGTGACACTTTTTACTACAAATCGCAAAGAATCCTGAGCCTTTTCTACAGTTTCAAACGTACGATCCGAAAAGCACAGTACTTCCAAAACCATGAATGTGCTGTCTTGTTAACTTCTCCTGTTGGAGGTTTCAGGGAGAGGTTCTTTGTGGAAATACTGCGTGAACGTAAGAAAAAGCCAAGTCAGAAGCTGATCAGCGCGAGCTGGCGTGCCTTCAAAAAGAGACACAAAGACCTTTTAAGAAGACATCCCCGAACCAGGGTGGAAGGAGGACACTCCACGGAGCGGATGCTCCATATTGTTGCAGGACAAAGAGACTGCAGTCCCAGAGAGATATGGTTGGGTGCACTGTGCTGGCAAGAGCTGGGAACAATTGGCAAGAGGATGGAACATATGTTGTGCTACAAATGCTGCCGAAAAGACACCCTGGAGGAGGAAGGTTTTTTTTTATTTTATTTTACATGACCTGACTGGATAAAACCACATTTACCACCAGGGGGCTGACAGACCAAGTCATCCTCATGGCATTTGTAAGTCATCTAGCGTCAAACTAACTGATAAAACTGCATGTCATGCTGTAGTCATGCTTGCTTGCATGCTGTCTTGTTGGACTTTGAATGAGTGAGTAATGAGTACCGCAGGCAGGAACCAGCTATGACTGTCTGTCTGACTGTCTGTCTGACTGACTGTCTGACTGTCTGTCTGTCTGACTGTCTGACGATCAGTAGGCTGTGTGTTTCATGAGATAGCTTTGTCAGGCTCAGGAGACAAGAGGATGGGAACCAAAGTCCTATTGTCAGTTCATATTGTGCTCAGTCCAATCTCCATCACGCAGGACTGCAGACGCCAAAGGCAGGGAGTGATAATGCAGGGTTGTATGTGCATATGTGCGTCAGTGTGCATGCATAGCTGTGTGTGCGTAGTGACAGCTTGGGCAGACTGTGAAAACCTTAAGGGCAAGAGGCCGGATTGTGCTGAAGCACTGCAGTCACATAACTAACCCATCCAATCTACTGTGGAAGACCAGTGTCTTCCAAAGTGCTTATTCATCCATGGTTCCACTGTGTTGTGCCAATTAAAATGTCTGATCAGATGGTGTAGCTAATACAGGCTAAATGCAGTCTGGTATTACATCATTACTAATCTCACTGGTTTAGAACGAAAACTAGCAAGATTATCTTCTGACAATCCAAGTCCTGTATGATTACATAGAATAGTTCAATCCTAAACACGCTTTTTCTGTCAATTCTGGAATGTATCAAGGTAGCAAAATAGGATATACAGTATATTCCATACTAATCCAAATACAGGATATACTGTGCATCAATCTTACTACATGGAAAAGACACTTGCAGGATGGAAACATCATCTATAATAAATATTATGCATCGCCTGACTGGCAGGCAATGCACCTGGTGTCTGATGGAGTTTCCGCAGAGACAGAAAAGAGAGATTTCTGTATGACTACCTCTGTCTCTCTCTTTCTCTCTCTAGAGAGATGACTAGGTGACTGTTTCAGGCACTGATTTGTCCTTGTGATCCAGCGCTGCGTGGGCAGAAATATCTCCAGGAGGTCTGACTAGAGAGAGGCTCCTGAGGACATCTGCGATGTCATTTCGGGTTTGTCACTCTTCACATCCTCTGGCCCTGCTTGGATAAGAACTGGCTCCAAACAGCTTGTGGACCAAAATACAGAATCTTTTTTTTATGAAACTACATTTTTGGCCTAGTTCAGTGCTTCCTTTCAAACAGCATCTCTCCGCAGCAACAAAAAAATGAATAATCCCTTTAGGATGAGTAAACCAAATCTCTCTGACAGATGTAAAGCATCAACAGTGAAAATAAAAGAACATCATCCTTTCCTGCAGTCAGCCATCACCCATGACTCATTTTTTGTATTGTTTAGCAATTACAATGTACTTCCATTTCTGTGTTGTTTGCAACAATGCGTCCCTGACAACAATTCCTCCCCCCAAACGTGGAGAGTCTACATAAGAAAAGGAAGAAGGTAAAACCTCTCAGTCAATCACATCACAAAGACTGGGCATGTCCAATCAGGTCTCAGCGGCAGAGAGGATGACCTTTGACCTTTGCTCATTACCAGAGTAATTACAAATGTTTCCGTCAGCCTACCCGCAGGGATCCTTGTCTCCTGCAGACAAACATGAGGCTCCAGTCCTGAACATCCTTCAACCCTACGCAGTGCCAACCGATCGGCATTTTCCATCATTTCACGCTCAAACCAGGTTTGATCGGTGTCACAGATCAGAAATCACACCTCGCTTTGCGAAACCCAATCATCCATTTCCCCTTTCTGTGTGCGCTCCTCTACATCAAATACCTGTTTTGCGTCAGCGGAAATTTCGAGGGCCCTCAGAAAAGCTAACTTGGGCAAGAGAGCTCGAGACGCTCCCTCCGGCACCAGGATAAATGAGTCGTGCGCTTCGCATCAGTCACAGGCAACTCTTTGATCCAGAAGCTTCCGAAATCCTGTCCCCAAGGTGAGACAGGAAGGATGTAAACACACGCTGCTAAAGGGGCTTTCATCCGAACAGTGGCTGAGCGCTCCTACTGTGTCAAACAGTGCTTTTTTTACTGCCTGCTCCCCGCTCTTTCAAGTGAAGTGGATGTTCTGTCATGAGGGCCTGGGATGTGGGTCCTACTCTGCAGAATGTTCCGGATGAGTCAGCAGATGAAAGCCGTGTGAGTAAGCAACTCCACACGTGGTCTGTGAGGGGGGGGTGGGGGTTACTGTGGACAGGCAGCTTGTAGTTTGTATGTTCACGTCCTGGTCAGCAGGAAGTGTTGCTAATGCATCTGTTTCTGTGTTCCAATCATTATCCGGCCATGTGCAGAAGCATGCATGTGTGGGCGCGGTACATATGTGTGCGCGCTCCGCGAGAACGTCCTTCTGGTGACATCGTCACACATAACCAGCTGTGCTGAGGGCTAACGCCAAATCCCTGGATTACAGGGGGAGAGAGAGCGAGCGATAGAAAGAAAGAGAGAGAGAGGGAGGGAAATCTTCTTAGCGATTCGGTAAATCATCATTGAGGTGGACCGGACTGCACTGTACGGCAGGGGCACATTCGCACACACCTTCAATCAGCCGCCAGCTCTCACCACCTCAACCCCCAGAAGATCCTCATCCACTCACGGTCGGCTCCAGGAAAATGCATGATGGGATTCGGGAATCCGGTTATGTCCATCGCACCGCGCAAGGCTCTCGGTCCAGTTTCCATTTGGTTTATTCATCTCATCTTCAAAACAGCTTATGTGGCACTTTCTTCTCCTGACAAGGGGCAGACAGTCCCTTCAACACGGTCAGGCATAATCAGTTCTGACCACCCCCCCCCCCCCCCCCCCCAACTCTAACAGCACACCGGTAATCTCATTTAAATGGCACTGTGGAGTTGCGTTTGTGTGCCCGCTAAACCGCCATTCCATTTTCCTGGTCAAGCATCTTCAGAGGAGTGGAAGGTGTGTGGGGGTAGGTGGGAGGGGGTGGGTGGGTCTGTGGGTGGATGGATGGATGGATGGGTGGGTGGAAGGGGGTAGGGGGTGAACGAGAGAGGAGGAGGAAAGTGTGCCTCGCACCTTGTCAGATACTATCAATCTCCCAGCTGTCAGGCTAGCTGACACCAAGGATTCCTTCATCTTGGTGCTCAGTTTGAAGGGAGGAAGTAACTGCCATCCATACTAGTGGACACATACACACTCACACACACACACACATACACACACACACAGATCCTGGGAACCCTTCTGTCTGGAACCTGTACTCATTTCAGTGCTGCTGTCGATTCTCATAGCTTCGTACAGGCCGTGTGATCAACGCTGTTGTCCGACGCAGGAGATCCTATTACCACGTCCTGACTCTGGTATCTCCCCATTCACACAGGGATATAAGATGGAAGCAGGTCATATTTCAGTGCTGCAAGGTGCCAAGTCATGTGCGCAATACAATCTCAAGACTACATCAGTCGAAGATGCACAGAGGCGTACTTTGAAATAATATAACGGGTTCAAGTGTCATGCCATGCCTGTCTCCTCTCTCCCATACTATGCTTTCCTCCACCTGAGATCACCCCATGCAGAAACATGATTGTAATGAATCGTAGGTCAGCGCTGAACGTGAGTAGAGGACACCATGGGCGGTTGCCGAGGTGTCCATTTTCCAAGTGGCTACATGCCTGGCAGGTGGTGGGAGATGGTGGGAGGAGTCACAATTTGCCTGATCCCTGAATACCTTAAAGTCAACATTCAACACAGCAACAGCAAACAAACAAAAAACTACGTTCAGGCAGGTTTTTCGGGTCAGGTGGATTTGAGTGCGAGGCTTATGCGAGCTCATCATATTAAGACATCACTGCAACACAGAAATCACGGGACGAGGGACCGGTTTCATCTTAAAACGCGTCACAGATGACTACGGATCCTCAACCCCAAAACGAAGAAAGACAAATGAACACTGTTGGCGGTTGTGTTCTCAGCCTTAAATCCTTCTTTCATCCAATCACGTGGATTAAGCCGGAGAAAACAAGTTGCGATGACATGTTGATACTTTGTTGTGTTGAGGAACATGATGTGGATCTACTAGACTTGGCTCTCATCCACACACTCACAAATGAAACAGTGTAAACAGTTTGATTCCGTCTGTCAGTCCTGACATAGCTGCCATCTGAGGAATTTAAGCTAAATAAATTACATAATTGGGCCATGAACCTTCCGACCGCATGGGTTTTATCAGGACTGCTAACCTGCTACTGCTAATTGTAAAAAAATTGTTTGGGGGGGGGGAATGGTTATAAAAATTGGAAGCAAGGATCATTTAGAATGATTTTCATGCATACACATAAGTATACACACAACACAACCCCTCTTAATCTAGTCCTGAAGCCTTGCTGAGCTATACTGAAGAGAGTATGACAGACATCAAGTCACACAGACACTGCAAAAATGTGAAACGTCTAGCTTGACCGTGTCACAACGTTCTTTGAATCTTACCTCAGGGCCTCAATATAATCATTGACTCAGAGTCCTATAACAACAATAATCAACCATATAAATGCGTACCTTAGATCTTGGGCATACAAACCTCAGGGGTGAGTTAGTTACTGAGTACTCGGCCTTTCATTCAATGGAAACCAGAATTCTCTTTATTGCACTTCTGAACAAGACATAAAGGGAGCAATCAGCTCTTTGGATCTGGAACAAGAAATCAATGCCCCTTGTGGGCCACAGCTAGAGAGAGGGGCTTTGGTCGTCCACTGTTCTCCCCGGGGGAGATCCTCTTTAACTCCCCAGGATGGAGAGGGACGGGGTGGGCCGCTGGTAAAAGACGAGGCTCCCAAAGCACAGTGCGGTCTGAGTAGCCCACTTTGATACACAGAGATTAAAGGCCGCAGTTTGAAAAAGGGGAAAGGGACCTTTAGAGACTTCCTGTCTGTAGAACTGACGTCTGTCTACTATAAACATCGACATGCCACTAAGAGGAGGAAAGGCGAGGATGAAGCCCTACCAGCACTGATCCAGTAGGAGTGAGGCTGGAATATCTCCACAGCCTTTAACAGGTGGATGTTTGTACTGTGGTTGGGTGAGACAGAGGGAGATATTCTTCCCCACTTCTGTGCATTAGAACTCCTCGCGGTTACGCAAGAACCTGCCTCTGTGTCCCGTTACACTCCAACTCCCACACCTCCAGTGAGTAGCGCTGCCAGCGTGAAACGATTTACATCTCGCTGCCCACACGCACTTACTGCACACGCATCCACATGCGCATACCTAAACACGCTGTCTCTCAAAAGTTACCGGTGGCACGGTCATATTGTTCCGAATGAATCGTCAAAACCATTGTGTTCGACTAGCCTGGAGGGCTTCCAACAATGGTGTGACCAACAACAACGGAACGAACTTACCCCGTGCCTGCAGGCTTGCTCGTTGAGTGCTTTGATCCAAGCTCTCTGCCAGTGTTCCCGGAAGGACTTGAAGGAGAACAGAGAGGCAAGCAGGCCTTTCACCCCTGCCTCAGAGGCTGGTCCATCTCGTCCGAATCTGAGCTTTAACAGGGTCCCCCACACCCCCCCAGCCTGGGTCTGGTGGGAGAGGGAAAAGGGAAGCTGCCAGAATGTGTCCCTCCTGGGCCTGGGGCTCCTGAGGCGCAGCAGTGCTAAAGAGTACTGGATCAGCCAGGCCAACACGATGAGCAGGGAGGTCAGGAACAACCCCACCAGACACAGCCAGCTCATGTCCTTCAGCATCATCACCAAGTTTTCTGGCCTCTCATATCTTCACAGGAGAAAGATCAGGTCTTGGAACTGCCTTATGCCTGCGGAGAGCATTGGGTCCAAATATTGAATCATAACGACACTTTACACGTTACACAATGTTTCAAAACGAAAGGAAATTAGGAAATCGCTCAATTACACACAGCTGGACTACGTGAGATAAATAAACGTCGACTAAGTAAACACTTGCGAATATGAGCAGGCTAAATCTATTATCAATGTTTACAGTAGGCCTACACTATGAAATAGTGCGGTAAACTAGGTCACTTTCAAAATGCTGCATGTGCATGTCGGAGCGACGTCCGCATTCAACACATTTGGATGATTATGCAGAAATAAACCATGCATTAAAAGAAAACATAGGGCGAATTTAGTGCTGCCGTGTGTAACTAAATGCCAACAACTAAACATGAACTAAAATGAAGCTATTCCTACCGTTGTATTCTCTTGGGTGGTCCTATCTGGTATCAATAGAAACATGCGGGAGTCGCTGATGTCAAGGCTACATTGTAACAACATTAATCCCAATGTATCACAACAAGACTTTACTTGTCATCTTCGGTGATCGTTGATTTGTTCAGTTGTTCGAGCCTTGAGAAAAAATATTGTAAATTGTTACAATATTGATTTGGCTTCAACCATCACTATAGTAGACAACTGGATAAGAAAAACCCTGGATTGTGACTCTATTATTCCCCATCCTCCCACCTCCGATCCAGTGCAGAGTCGGCATTGGTAATGCGCAGAAGCTTCAGTCTAGTGGAGCTGTCAAACCTTGGCACAACACAACCAATACACTTAAAGCGCCATGCACTCTACCTTTTCTCTATTGGGCTGATCTCTACCTCAACGAGGGATGCGAATACAAACTGTGAAAATATCTTAAAATAATAAGGTGTCTTTGATGGAGAGAAAAAAAAGAATCCTTATTGTGTATATTTATAACGTCGTTACCGAGCCTGTTGAGGGGAACATGGCAACTATTGTGCATCATTAAGCAAAGATTATCTATCTCCTTGGTTGTTTTTTGTTGTTGTTGTTTTTTTACGGAGCCGAAAATATCACCAGTTATTTTCAGACTATCGATAAACGTTAGTTCCTACCATATACTGCCAAAAAATGAATATTTATTATTTATTTATATTACTGCATGGTTCTCACTCAGTTTCAGGTTAGGAACAGTGTGCAACGCTTTGCTGTTTTGAACGCAGCCTTTATTGCATTTTGCGGAAG
Organism: Neosalanx taihuensis; assembly: GCA_030340665.1. Taxonomy (NCBI): domain Eukaryota; kingdom Metazoa; phylum Chordata; class Actinopteri; order Osmeriformes; family Salangidae; genus Neosalanx; species Neosalanx taihuensis. The sequence goes on from CM059310.1 coordinate 5,335,095, forward strand.
TAGACGTGGAATTGGTTCCACCGACAACAATGTTCGGCTAGAAACAAAGACAAGTCACCGACATACGTCGCGAGTTTGCGCTTTTGTAGTTACCGTACCGTATATGGATCCGCTTTAGCCATGAGTTATAGACGCATATCAGTGCGTCAAATGCAGCGGGATGTTTATATGGCTCGGTATGCTTTCTTCTTTGCCGCCGTACTAGTCTACTAGTCTACGAATGTTCGTCGGCCTAGAAAATACAGTTGTTGCCAGGTTGATGAAAGTTTGGCGTATTATTCACACATTAGTCGTCTAACAAGCTACTATAGAGCAGATCCCCGTCGGACTTGTAGTGTAACATTACCTGGAACCATGTCACCAATTCCAGTCCTCCCAATTGTCATCAACTGTTGTATGTCGGCACTTGGTTGCATGGCCACCATGAAGCTCATTCCAGCCTTCAAAGATCACTTCATCGCAGCAAGATTGTACGGTGTGGACCTGAACAAAAGTTCCAAAAAGGAAATGTGAGTGTCGCCGTCGTCCCTCGTTTAATCGTAGCCGGAGCACACGAGAAGTGTGTGTGTATTCACTTTCACTTTCTCTCTCTCTGTTTGCGTGTCTCTCTCTTTTCTCTCTCTCTCTCTCTCTCTCTCTCTCTCTCTCTCTCTCTCTCTCTCTCTCTCTCCCTCTCTCTCTCTCTCCCCCCTCCCTACCTCCCGTCATCCCCTCTTTGCAGTCCCGAGTCTCAAGGCGTCATCAGCGGGACGGTGTTTCTCATCGTCCTCTTCTGTTTCATCCCGGTACCCTTCCTCAGCTGCTTCGTGGGAGAGCAGTGTGCGGGCTTCCCACACGACGAGGTGAACATAGGAGCCAGCCCACCCACCTCTGTTACCATCCCAAACCATCTTCCCAGAAAACAGTTGCCCGCAATCATTTGACTGATATGTATTCCCCCCTGTCTTCATCAGTTTGTCCAGCTGATTGGTGCCCTGTTGGCCATTTGCTGCATGATTTTTCTGGGCTTTGCCGACGATGTACTGAACCTGCGCTGGAGGCACAAGCTCCTGCTGCCCACCATGGCCTCCCTGCCTCTGCTCATGGTCTACTTCACCAACTTTGGCAACACAGTCATCGTGGTGCCCAAGCCCTTCAGAGTGCTGCTGGGAATGCACTTGGACCTGGGTGAGTGCTGTCATGTGGGCTATCCATGTGATCTCAGGGGCAGTATTACATTTACATTTAATCATTTAGCAGATGCCTTTATCCAGAGCAACTTACAGCAACTACAGGGACATTCTCCCCTGAGACAAGTAGGGTGAAGTGCCTTTCCCAAGGACACAACGTGATGCAGCCACAGCCAGGAATCAAACTCATAACCTTCCGATCATGAGCCCAACGCCTTAACCGCTGAGCCACCTGACTCCAGTATATAGTGTTTCAAGCTAAGTGTTTTTTGTGCAGGGATTCTTTACTATGTCTACATGGGAATGCTGGCAGTGTTCTGTACGAACGCTATCAACATCCTGGCAGGCATCAACGGGATCGAGTCAGGACAGGCTCTCTTCATCTCTGGCTCCATCATCATCTTCAACCTGCTGGAGCTGAGTGGTGAGAGCCAGTGGTCATTATGATGACCCTTCATACACATTCTGGTTTCTTAATCTGTTTTACTGTGTATACAACCAAGGTTAAGTACCGTATATGTCAGGGGTGGGCAATCCTGGTCCTCGAGGGCCACTGTCCTGAAGGTTTTATATCTTTCCCTGCTCCAGCACACCTGATTATAATTATCAGGCTTCCACAGAGCTTGATAACGACCTGTTCATTTGAATCAGCATGGTTACGTTCCGTGCTAGAGCAGGGAAACATGGAAAACCTTCAGGACAGTGGCCCCTCGAGGACCATGATTGCCCACCCATGGTATATGTGGTGGTCAAGTCTTTTTTTATTGATTAATTTGTAAATTGTATTTATTCGTTTATGAATGAAAAAGCAACCAATGCTGAATGAAGTGTTGAACTAATGTTGAACTACTGTGGTTTGCAGTGCATATTGATGTTTGTTTTTCCCCCCCCTGTTCCTCTAACACAGGAGACTACAGGGACGACCACGTCTTCTCCCTGTACTTCATGATACCATTCTTCTTCACCACTTTGGCACTTTTCTACCATAACTGGTGAGCCTAAAAGGGACAGACATTCGCAGCGTCTTTTCAACGGTGCCGAAACCGATCTTTACACTGACACGACGGTTCAACCTTGAACGCACCCCCAGGTACCCCTCGTCTGTGTTCGTGGGCGACACGTTCTGCTACTTCGCTGGGATGACATTCGCCGTGGTGGGCATCCTGGGACACTTCAGCAAGACCATGCTGCTCTTCTTCATCCCTCAGGTGGTCAACTTTGTCTACTCCCTGCCACAGCTCTTCCACATAGTCCCCTGTCCCAGGCACCGACTCCCCAGGTAACATGGCTGTTGGAAATGGGCTTTCTACTCTTCTCTCTTCCTTGTTCCACCTCCCAGATTATACTTTGTATTCTTAAACATGATTGTACTTTTATCCTCCACTTGTCCGGATGAAGGCTGAAACCTGACACAGGAAAATTAGGAATGAGCTACTCCAAGTTCAAGAGGAAGGATCTCTCCAAATTAGGAGAGCTAATACTAAAGGTAAATCGTGCAGTTTGGGAATTGATATTAACGTGAGTTCCGTGTTGCAGTAATGCATTATGTGTCCACCAGGTGGCAGAGATGCTGCAGTTGCTGGACGTACAGAGGGGGCAGGAGGGAGATGATGAATTTGTGGAGTGTAACAACATGACGTTAATAAATCTAGTGCTAAAGTTTATAGGACCTACTCACGAGAGAACCCTCACAGCCATCATGCTACTCATACAGGTACAAGCTCATTGCACTACTGTGTATACACCCCCTTCCCCCTGTACTATATATACCCATTCTTCTCTACACTCTCTTACTATAGTTATATTCCCCCCATCTGTACAGCTAGTGCCCACTTTTACTTCTATCTTATTTGTATTTTACATTATCTTTTTTGTTCTGTTTAAACCCTTATTATTATGTTACATATATGTTCTACCTTATGTTACATATATGTGCAAAGTAAATTCTGTGTTTGTATAACTTGCATAGCGAACAAAATACTTTTACTAATTTTACAAATTACTTAGAAAATGTCTGTGTTAACATAGGCACATTTTACAGCTGAACATGTTGTGTATGTCATGGTCTTGTGCAGGTGTTTGGGAGCATCGTGGCTTTTGGAATCCGCTACCATCTGGTGCGACTCTTCTACGATGTCTAGAGAGAGGCAAGGAGCGTCGGCACTGGAACGCTCGTCTCTTATGCTACCTGACCGATTCTTCGATCATTGATTTATCTTTCCTACGCAACGTTTGAGGCTGGTCTATTTACAGCAAGACTTTAGGGGAGAGCTTTTTCTCTCTTCTTCCCGGTCAGGTAAATAGGGTGATGGACAGAGGGTACTGCCCGGTTACTGTAGTGGATAAACTCAAGAATCAGTATCTTGAAGGAAATATTTCGCCATTTTGGATGAGGCACTGAAAGGCAATCAAACCAATGGAAAGGCTCCATATCCATCCTGTCCGAAGTCTATATTGAGTAAAGACACTTTTTGGCCCAGGTTTCATAGGGAGAGATTGGGAGTAGTATAGTGAATACTATTTGGCGTGGGAGTTACTGAGATAGCCTAAGTAGGGTAAATTGAAGGGATAGGTGGTTTCCTACATCGGTGTTTTGACATTGGTTAATTATTGAGATTTATATATATATATGGACATGCTCATATGAAATATATAAATAACATGTCCTCAATACTAATGTTTTGGAAAGTTTTCTTCCGCAAAGCTTTCTTATGTGGTTTGACACTGAACTATTATGCTTGGTGCAGTAATGCAAGAACTGTAAAACGGTATTGTGTCTGCGCTTGGTATGGAATGGATCAAATAAAAGTGCTCAGTGCTCAAATCTGTTTGGTTGTTTTTTACGTACAAGACAAACGTTGATTCATTTGATATGTTAATTACACCAGATAATAAACCGGATAAAAAAAGCCATCTGTCCGGAATATATGTTGCTTGTTGTAATGGTAACGGGGACAAATATTCCTGCCGTACAGCGCGCGCCCATCAAATCTCAACATGCGATTGGCTGACCGCAGCAGCGGCTATATTTCGAGGATTCCTATTGGTTCCTGACATTCGATGCGTTATTTCACAGAAGGACTGGAGCTCAGCAGCAAACGAGCTACAACACTCTGGTTTAAACGTCTTTTTGTGTGTTTTTTTTTTTAATCTTGCAAATGTAAAAAGTTTGGTTAACCTAAGCACCGTTATGACCTTGTAAATGAAAGGCTTTGTCAAGGGTGTTCTAATACCCGGTGGCAAAGGTTAGTTAGCTAGCTGCTAGTGTAGGCAGACGACAGTTTGTTGATGTTTTCACCAAGCTAGCTACGGTTCGTGAGACTTCGCAGCGATCGCTGGTTAGTTCGATCATCCACCTCCAGCGGGAGATGCCTTCGAGTAAGCGGTCGAGGAAGGATGACGCACGGCTTGAGCTGGGGTGTGAGTGGGGTTCGTGTGAAGAGTCGCTGGATCGGATGGAGGACTTCTGCATGCATGTGGAGTGTCACCTCAAGGCGTTAACCCTACCGGACAGTGACAGTTACCAACTAGGTAAGATAGTTGTGTGTGAAGGGGTTTGTGCGGTAAGGCAAAGGGAGTCGAACCTCCATCCTAAATGATCAACGAACCAATACAAAGTAAAGCACTGCTATAGTACAGTGGTCCCCAACCCTGGTCCTCAGGACCCACTGTCCTGCATGTTTTAGATGTTTCCCTGCTCCAACACACCTGATTCAAATGTATGGGTCGTTATCTAGCTCTGCAGAATCCTGGTAATGAACATGCATTAAAATCCGGTGTGTGGGAAGGCGGGGAAACATCTAAAACATGCAGGACATTGGGTCCTGAGTTCCACTGCTATAGTATATGAGTACACGCACTTACAAATCCTGTAATCTTTACAGACGGACACAATTGCCTATGGCGAGATTGCGGCTTCTGCTCCGTGGAGAGTGAGGATGAGTTACTCCGCCACGTTTACTTCCACTGTTACCACACTAAGTTGAAGCAGTGGGGCCTGAGGGTGCTCAAGGCCCAGCCCAGCCACGGGGCATGCGCCATAGGCTACCAGAACCGCAACATCGTCCCTGACATCACGGACAACTTTGTTTGCCAATGGGAGCAGTGTGAGGTACGTTGTTATTCGTTTAGCTTTTCTCTAAGGCATGGGTGTCCAACCCCGGTCCTCGAGGGCCGCTGTCCTGACGGGTTGTACATGTTTTCCTGCTCCAGCACACCTGATTCTAATGAATGGTCATTATGAGGCTTCCCCAGAGCTTGATAACGAACTATTCATTAGAATCAGATGTGCTGGAGCAGGGAAACATCTAAAACCTTCAGGACAGCGGCCCTTGAGGACCAGGATTGGACACCCACGTTCTAAGGCAGGAATCAGCAACCCTGGTCCTAGGGAGCCACCGTCCTGAAAGCATTAGATGTTTCCCTGCTTCAGCACACCTGATTCAATTGAAGGGTCATTATCAAGATCTGTTGAAGCCTCATAATGAGCCTTCATTATACTCCGGTGTCTTAAAAGCAGGGAAACATCTAAAACCTTCAGGACAGTGGCTCTCTAGGACCAGGGTTGCCCGCCCCTGGTGTGTCAGGTGTCATACAAAACAGTGCATGGAGAAATGACTCTGTATTTTGGGGGTCGGAGTCAAAGAATGTCATATCTGTATTGACACAGATCTTCTTACTGGATGTGGTCAGCTAACTATACCTGGAAATGATGCGTTTGTCTTTGATGTAAACAGCAACCGTCCCAAGTGAATCCAGAATGGTTCTATCGGCACGTAGAGATGCACAGCCTGTGCATCGACGTCCCCCCGGGAGATAAAGACTGTTTGGTGCGCTGTGGCTGGAAAGGTGAGGGGAAAGAGCTGTTTCGTAATAAGCAGACTGGCATATGAGGATGGGATGAAAGTTTGCATTGAGTCATTTTGCAGATGCAGATCCAGAGTGACTTACAGCAAGTACAGGGACATTCCCCCCTGAGAGAAGTACATTTATTTATTTAGCAGACGCTTTTATCCAAAGCGACTGACGAGAGAGCTTTACAAAAGAGCATCGGTCACTGAGCATAGCAACCTGATAGACCTCAAAACATAGCAGGCTTATACTGTAGATTATGAAACATACATTGTGAGAAACCAATAAGTGCCAAGGGAAGAGGTATAAGAGCAATTTACAAATTCCGAACAATTTACAAATTCCGCAAGTAGGGTGAAGTGCCTTGCCCAAGGACATGTCATTTTAACACAGCCAGGGTTTCGAACCAGGGACCTTCTGATTACCAGCCCGACTGCGACCACATGACTCCCTTCAGGTGAGCCCCTCAGTAATGCCCTGTGTGTGCGTGTGTGTGTGTGCGTGTGTGTGACCTGCCCTCCAGACTGCGGGGCCACATTCAAAGGGCGCTTCAAGCTGCGCGAGCACCTGCGCAGCCACACGCAGGAGAAGGTGGTGGCCTGCCCCGCCTGCGGAGGCATGTTCGCCAACAACACCAAGTTCTTCGACCACATCCGACGGCAGACCGCTTACGAGGGTAAGACACGGGGGGGACCCGGCTGGCAGCGTTTCGGGGTTGTGCTGCGACTTACATTTTACATTTATTCATTCAGCAGACGCTTTTATCCAAAGCGACTTACAAGAGAGAGCTTTACAAAAGAGCATCGGTCACCGAGCATAGCAACGTGATAGACCCCAAAACATAGCGGGCTTATAGATTATGAAACGTACATCGTGAGAACCAATAAATGCCAAGGGAAGAGCTATAAGAGCTTTTAGACTAACCAAATACAAATTTAAGGTGAGTCTCGACGAACAGTAGTCTACCTAAGGGACGCAACTTCCCTTTCTGAGTGCGCTGAGGTTTCCCGCTGCCTCATTTCACGTCCTGCTCTTCTCTGTCACCGTGTGGGATGCAGGGCAGAGGTTCCAGTGTTCCCACTGTTCCAAACGCTTCGCCACAGAGAGGCTGCTGAGGGAACACATGAGGAACCACGGTGAGTGAACCTTCTAAGACAGCCTGAAGGGGCTCACCTGACCCTGGGTCACCCGATCCTGGGCCCCCCCCCCCTCTGACTGACGTAGCTCTTCGCTTCTTTCCTCCAGTGAACCACTACAAGTGTCCGCTGTGTGAAATGACCTGCCCCTCGCCCTCGTCTCTCCGCAACCACATCAAGTTCCGCCACAGCAACGAGAAGCCCTACAGCTGCGAATACTGCGAGTACAGGTAGGGCACGGACGCCACGTGTGAGCGGAGTCGCCTGTCGGAGCTTGTGGAAGAGGATTTCACAAACCTGTGTCTGTCTTTGTCTCTCTCTCTCTCTCTCTCTCTCTCTCTCTCTCTCTCTCTCTCTCTCTCAATATATATATATATATGTCTCTCTATATATATGTCTCTGTCTCTCTCTTTCTCTGTCTCTCTCTCTGTCTCTCTCTTTCTCTCTGTCTGTCACTCTCTCTGTCTCTCACTCTCTGCCCTTCAGCTGTAAGAACCTGATTGACCTGCGGAAACACCTGGACACCCACAGCGCCGAGCCCGCCTACCGCTGCGACTTCACCAGCTGTGACTACAGCACCCGCTCCCTCCACTCCATCAAGGCCCACTACAAGAAAGTCCACGAGGTGAGAGGACAGACTCGCTCACAGGTCCGCACACGCAGGCCATACACATACAACACGCCACACCTACAAAGGTCTTGACCATCCATGCGTCCGCTTCTCCGCCCAGGGAGACTTGATGGCACGGTACAAGTGCCACGTGTGCGAGCAGTGCTTCACCCGAGGCAACAACCTCACCGCCCACCTCCGCAAGAAGCATCAGTTCAAGTGGCCCTCGGGACATCCCAGGTTCAGGTAAGGTCCCTCCGCGACGCGCGCCACCGCCGCCTCACCTTACCTCAGCAGGGAACGCAGCCTGTTTGGGCCACGGCTCAGCTTCCCCCCCCCCCCCCCGGGGTGTGTGTCCCTCTCCCCCGGTCCCCAGGTACAAGGAGCACGAGGACGGCTTCATGCGCCTGCAGCTCATCCGCTACGAGAGCGTGGAGCTGACCGAGCAGCTGATGAGAGAGCGACAGGAGAGCGGCGAGCGGGAGGGGGAGGACGGCGACGACCCTTCCCAGGCAGAGGGGCTGGAGCCTGGGGAGGAGGAGGAAGAAGAGGAGGCTGGGGCAGGCACGCCCAGGGAGATGGAGCTGCGAGGGGTAGTGCTGGAAGAGGAGGAGGAGGAGGAGGATGGGGGCGGGAGACAGACGGTTGCTGGGATGAGCCAGCAGGGAGAGAGCATGTTCTACGTGCTGACTAGCAGCTCTCCTGACTCAGGGGAGAGTTCAGTGATGCAGCAGCTTCAGGATACAGCTCAGCAGCTGGGCATGCATGTGGTGTGAGAGCTAACACACACACACACACACATACATACCTGGCCCTTCCCAGGAGGGTTTCTTCCTTGTGTGAGCACGATCACAGCCACAAGATTGTGAAAAGAGGCCAAGTTGGAAGGATCCTTCTGCCTCGCTGCTCCCAGCCTTCCCTACAGAGCCTGGGAGATCTCACAGGACTTTGAACAGAGAACAGAAGAAGGGAAGGTGAAATTGTTATCATCACACCCCGGAGCTGTGTTTCACTTTCAGTACAGAACGGTCCGTAGAGAGTTTGAAATGAGTGAACAGGCACAGAGAGAGATGCTGATCTTCTAGGAGCTGGACTTACTGGTAAAACTGAGTGGGTTATTTATAATGGATATTTTTTTCCAATGATGTAGTAACTGACTCACTGACAGACTTATGCCACGATTAGCAGTTTGGGAGGTTCTTTTTATTATTAATAATAATATTATTTTGCTCAATAAATTGATTTTGTTTTTTAACTGCCTTAGCTTGTTGTCTTGTTTCCAGTGACATATCTCCAGATTTCAGGCATTCAGTCTGATCATAACCATTGATTATCTGTCTGTGAGACTGCAAGCTTGTGTTTGTCTGTAGGCTTGCATGGGTGTTAACGAGAGTTAGACTGAATCAGTCATTTTGGCGTAAAATGTAATCCACTTACTTAGCCTGCCATCCATCCGTCTTCAGTGGCAGACGTTCAGAAGCTGTTGGACAGAAATAGACTTCTAGATATTCTAGCCCAAGGCTCTTTAACCCTTCTGCAGAGGCTCCCTGCCGCTTTGGCTTTCAAACGGAACACCTCAATATTGGAGGTGGATGTGATACCGTGACTAACATTTTTTTTAAAACGTTCTGTTGTCAACCAAATAACTCATCCCATCCTGCAAAGTCTATTCCCGTCTTTCTCGATTGCCGGTGAAGATACTATCATGTTCGACCGGTAGCAAACCATGGATAAATCCCTCCAAAAAGAAAGGTTTCAGTTTATTCCGCACGGACAAATGCATTTGATTTCACTGTCAACGATGCTGACTTACACGTGGGCTACACTATGATGGATATGTGACGAGAAATTATGTTAAAAAAAAACATACAATAACGCTAAAAGACATTTCCAGAATAAACACGCAGCTTCTGCTGAAAAGTACAAGGCTGGACAGGAATGAAAAAGCGGCAAGCTGATCAGAGCAAATACTTTCACAAAGTGTAATAACTACTGCTGCTAATTTTGTGGCAGTTAGTTTGTTGTTGCTCTTTATAGTAACAGGCATAACCAACAACATAGTATAACCCGTTTTATTTTTGTAGTTATTTAATTAAATAAATGCAACAAACTAGTTATTTATAAGGGCTAAAATGGCTCTTTTGATACAGAAGGTTGTCAACCCTGGGCAAGTTTCAGTGTACATTAGTGAGCAGGATATTACTGTAGCTAGCTTGTCTCTTTTATTCTATATAGCTCATTAAAGCTGACAAATCTTTTTTTTTTCAGGCAATTTCATACACCGTCATTCATGATAATATAGTTTATTATATTATATTATTAAATTAACTTCAAAGGGAGCTGCTTCACTCACTTAGAATACAGCTTTCACACTATATCATAATCGCCGCAAGATGTATATGGAAGTTCCTGCAGGTAAGTCATTCACCAAGAGACATTTGAAGAGGAGACACCAAACCATAAACAACTAATTTACTTAACAGTCATACAAGATTGTGCATAGATCGTTTTTATGATGGATGAAGGACAGGATGAAGCTTCAGACCTGTAAGATTTTACTCAAAAACACCCACCACACACACAGCATATTCTTCGAAGTCTCTTCATGCAACACATTGGAACAGTGTATGTAGGCTAAATAAATAAATCAAATTGGAATTGGTGGACACAAGTGTTGGCCAGTTACAGGCTTAGGTGGGATTTACAGAAGTGGTGTGGTCTCTATGACCTGTGAAATTGATGTGTGTTGGGATTCGTTGATGTCTGTAGGAATCCTGACGACCAGCAGGATGAGAGTAGTGACTCTGATGATGACCGCTTCTACTTCTCAAGGCTGAAAATGTTGAAAAACTTAAAGTGGCATAGGCTAGCTCTCCAGAGACCAAATGGCCCTCAACTGCCAGATCAAGAGGTACGAACCGCAACACACATACACACAAGTGCACTCAAGGCATGAACCTCATTTCACAAGACAGGGGAGTGGTAGTCAAGCAGCTGAGTGGTGAGAGAATCAGGCTAGTTATCGGAAGGTTTTGAATCCTCACCGTGCCAAGATTATGTTGTGTTCTTGGGCAAGGCACTTCACCCTCCTTACCATGTCCCTGTACTTGCTGTAAGTTGCTCTGAATAAGAGCATGTGCTAAATGACAAAATGTAAACATTCATCATAGTTTTGTTTGGACTTTTTCAGTCTCAAGCAGACATTCACAACATTGACAACAGCTCAAGCGGGCTGGTGGATGAGCTGCAAGATGCCCATCAAGCCTACGCAGAGAAAGAAGACATCATCAGAACCCAGGAGAACAACATCCTAAAGCTGGTGGGTGTGTGGAAAGTTCAGGAGCACATAAGACGTGCTTTTGCCTCCACCGACGACAATCTACAACAAAACCCTCACAGATTTTTAACTACAATATTTTTCTTTTTCTGTTCTTACAGAACCAAGAGAACCAGGCCCTGAAAGCCAGATGTGAAAACATCAACAGTGAGGTAATGCTAAATGACGACGTGGGTATGGACAGAGCTCATCAACTAGCTTGTAGAAAACACTGAGTTGAACTCTTTCAATGTTTCAAAAAGTAATTAACTTTTCACACACACACACACACATACACACAAACACACACATTTATTTTACATGTTTGAAAAAGAAAAATATAAATGATTGACTGCTTGGTTTTCTCTCAGCCACAACTGGAGAAGGAATACAGAGCCTTCTTTTACAAGAACAGTCAGGATATGCATGAGGTAGGATCTGTCTCCATATGTAATATCAAAGAGTTTCTGGAAGAACTTTCCTGCTCTGACAGAGTCCTGTTTGTGGTTTTCTACTCTGTTATTACAAAAAAGGGTTTGATGTGTGTCTGTTTTATTTGTAGCACCTCACCACTATCCAGGTATAGTAAAAAGCCTTATTTTATTCCTTGTCTTTCTCATTGACATTATGACGACAGTGTCATTCTTGACCTTGAGTGTGTGTTCAGGAGCTGAAGACCAAGCAGAAACATCTGGAGGTCCAGCTGGAGAAAGCTGTGATGTAAGTGGGCACAACACCACATCTGACTCACATCACCTGCCCACTTTCCTACTACATCGCCATGCTGCTGCTAAATTAATCTGAATCTGATTGACAGGTTTGGTGGAACCCATGTGGACCAGCCCATGTCCAAGAAAGAAGATCTGGGACGGCCTCACTTATATGTAAGTGAAATCCTCTTTAAGGGTTCTCTGCCTCTCTCCACCTTCCTGTGCCAGTGAGCAGTACTGCAAAGAGCTTTTTGTTTAGCCAATAGATCACACGTCCTTGCCCTCATACCACCATGGTGTGCAATCCCTGAAAGTTTAGAGTGTCCCCTACCTTAAAGATTAGCTTAGTGTCTTCCTTATCTCAGCATCTGTTGGTCTGGAAAACTTTTCTGAGAAGTCTGGTTATCCTGTAGGTTGAGGTTTCTGATGTGAAGGAAGCGGAGGAGAGAAGGCAGGATCCCAGCTTGGATCTCCAGACCAAAAGGTGCATTACCACTTCAGTGTCGAGTGGAAGGGTGGGAGTTGATACAGTCTTAACTCCAGCAAGAGATGGAGTCCAATGTCCTGGATCACTTCCCCTGTTGTCCTGGCTTCAGAGGACACACCCACCTTACAACCATCTAAACCACGTTCTCAGTTGTTTTCCACTGTATCTCTTCTCTTCCTGCTCCCGCTCTCCCTCCCTTCCTTTGTCTCCGTCTCCAGCTGGTGGCGTCGGCAGGCCGACAAGGTGGTGAAGAGCATGGGCACCTTCCGCCTGCACTTCAGATGCTGCCTGGGGGTGAGGACCCGCAAGAGACGTGTGGTCCAGGCTGTGAACAACAACATGGACATCGGAATGCCACCTGCGTCTTTGGGCATGCCGCCTGTGTCTATTTAACACGCTTCACTTCCCCTCTCCCAGCCCCCCCTCCCCTCTCCCAGCCCCCCCCCCCCCCCTTTACATCCCAGAAATAAACTTTCAATTCAAGGGGAGCAATGTCTTTTCACATTTGTTTGAGAGTGCAAAAATGCATGTGTATGAAAAGCTAAAAATTGAAATATGCAGTATTTTTCTCCAAACTGTGTTTATCCACGATTTTCTTTGTAATGCTGCATGGACATGAGCGCTTTAGATTAGATAAACCTTTATTTGTCCTCCAGGGGTGGAAATTGCAGTTTACTTGTGGGTTGTCAGGAGGCGCAAACTGGTTGATCTTGGCCACATCCTCTATTGAGTACAGGGAGTCAGATGGCTCAACGGGTTAAGGCGTCGGCCTCATGATTAAAAGGTTGTGAGATCCATCCCCGGCTGTGGCTATATGACGTTTTGTCCTTGGGCAAGGCCCTTTACCCTACTTGCCTCAGGGAGAATGTCCCTGTACTTACTGTAAGTCGCTTTGGATAAAAGCGTCTGATAAATGTAATGGAAATGTAAATATGCCCATGTGACCTGTGTGACAGAATGTGTTCTTATTTCATCATCACTCTAAAGGCCAATGCTGAGGTTTACTCACAGCTGCTGTGCATTGCGGACTTGGACAGTTCCATCCTGCAGTAAGGAGTAAGTGGCTTGGTTGCATGTTTCTTTCTCAAATACAGCAGGAAGCTTCTTTATCTCATACCACTGCCTAAGGTACTACAGTAAGGTGTCATTCATTCAACATCAGCTACTTGCGCAACATTAAGGAACACTGATCTAAGCAACATTCAAATGCATTGATCTTCACATAGACAACGCTGTCGTCCTTAAATTATGTTAAAAATGACCATGTTGATGTCAAAGTGTGTTTGGAGTTCACGTGGAGTCACGTGGCTCCACAGTTAAGGTGTTGGGCTCGTAATCGGAACGTTGCGAGTTTGATTCCCGGCTGTAGCTATGTGATGTTGTGTCCTTGGGCAAGGCACTTCACCCTACTTGCCTCGGGGAATGTCCCTTGTATTTACTGTAAGTCGCTTTGGATTAAAGCATCTGCTATGAATATTTATTATTTTATTCATTACTTATAAGATTCTTTATTAAACTGAATCTGAATGAAGAACGACCGTGATTAGGATTACTCGCTATAAATATATGATGCACATATTTAATAACACAACCAATGATCAATACAGACCTTACAAACACTAGAATATTCCTGATATCTTTAAAAAAATTTTTTTAGCGATACCTGTTTGTGGTCAACCAACTTCAGAGCAGTTTAAGCATGAAGTGACTGGATTTAGCCAGCAGGGGGCTTTCCTGCTAAATCCAGCACCAGCCCGGTGACATAGCCAGCTGTTCGTACATTGTGTTTTTTTCTTAGGTTGTTAGCACGTTATAATGTGTTACATTGTACAGCTTTAAACAGTGCATCAGAAACAAACGCGCCTGAGTAAGAGATGAGAAACGGGTTATAAATCGTTGTATTTATTATAATCCTCTGAACAGGGTTCAGTACACGTAACTTGCATTGCTGAGGTTGAGAACACAATACCAAGAGAAATCATCAACGAATCAAAACGAACAAAACAGTGAAATGATCTGTTAGGTGTAAACAGTCTGTTGTTCCCTTATCGGTCAGCAGCATCATTCCCATCATGACATTGGTCGATCTGCACTCAAGACATATGGGCCATGCTGAACACAGTGCAGATAGGTGGATATGGCTGAACGAAAAAAAATGTTTCATACTAAACATCTAGAATGGCCTTGCAGCTTTGCCTTAGTGACACCCTCCTCACCCTAAACCCATTTGTCAGAGATAAGAAACACTCCTTCTAGGTAGACTATTGCACACGGAACAGTCGAAAGCCAAACAGACCATGGATCCAACATGAACTCTCAACTTCGTGAGAGGAAACACAAACGGTGAACAGAGAACACACATGAATCATGACAGCTATTGCTATTCTGCTATTAGTGACAGCTTCACCACTGTATTACAAAAGACTTGACCAAGGGATCGAGGGGGGGAGGGAGCACTAATCTGGATATAAATCATTATACTAATCCTTCAGATCCACCACTAAGGACACCCATCCACATGCTATAGCTACTCATTTGATTTCAATGGGGGCTCATTTTTTTCTGGCAACCATAGGATGCTATTGAGTGCAGTAGACGTCTGTGGAACGTTCTGATGGAATGTTTATCTGGGTCGAGGGTGTGGAGGTTCCTGTATAAATATAAAATGTCATGGCCACAAGGAGAGATATTGTTGAGAGGACCCTGGTTGCCCTGTCCCCTTAGTACTACAAGTACGGTCGATGTACGTCGTCATTCTGCTAAGCTCGCTATTCAATATATTGTTATTTCATTCCACAAAATCTTCATGCAACATCTAGTTGCTTATACCTTCAAGCAGCACTCCTCACATCAATATACAAAAATAAAATGAAATATAAATCAAAAGCAATAAA
This sequence comes from Neosalanx taihuensis, assembly GCA_030340665.1. NCBI lineage: Eukaryota > Metazoa > Chordata > Actinopteri > Osmeriformes > Salangidae > Neosalanx > Neosalanx taihuensis. The sequence goes on from CM059310.1 coordinate 5,350,268, forward strand.
CGTACATCAAATGTGTGCATATGTACATTTCTTTACAGCATAGAATACTTACTGTACAATCATTGATTAAATACTCACACTATTATATGCATTATAATGGGGATTACTAAGTAGCATAGTTAAAAGTTTACTTGAACATAATATATGCAATGCCTCGTGATCCAGAAAACGTCCTCTACAGCATGTTAAGAGTGTGAGATGGTGCTCGCGTGTTGCTTGCCTCTATATCTTTGTATTTGTGTGTGTTTGTGTGTGTATTTGTGTGTGTGTAGGGTGTATTGTATATGTGCAAAATAATGTGCATCAAAGCAAAAGGAATAAAGACCATTCCAGTGCAGAGGCGCACATACAGCATTTCAAGTATCTAGCAAAAGTTTTGACGGCAACGCCTCCGTCATCCTGCAACGATGCAAGTCGAAAGGAAATTCAACATCCGAGCTCGATAAGGAGTCTACTAAACGTTCATATAACAAGCAGAAACAAGCAGTACAAGGTTCTGTGTCGAAGTACACGGACCACACTTTCTACCACAGACTTGGCTATTGCACTTCACGTCAAAGAAAATACTCACTCCAGAAGTTCTCCCAGCATGGTATTGTCTTCCTGTATGTCCGAAAAAAGACTGGTCACCACGTCAGAAAACGAAGTTGCACAGGAAATCCGCCGCGCTTGACACCGTGCTCTTTCCTCGTGCAGAGCTTGACAAGTTCTCCAGATCACCAGACGCTCCGAGCGGCAGAACCAAGGACACGCTGGTCCTCCACATCCTCCGAGGCTGAGATCTGAGTTGTAGCGTACGCGGTCGCTGCGATTCGATGTTTTCAAGGACACTTACAGTACATCCATGTCTAACTGACAATTGAAGGGCAGCTGTCAGGCAAAGTTGGGGGTTTGGATGGCCAGGGCTGGGGGAAGTGGGGGAGGGGGTGAGGGGTAAGGATAAGGGGGTGACAAGTGGGTACATGACTGACTATAGGAGCACCAGTCTAGTTCTGAGGAACCAGCTTGTCTTCCCTAGGATGAGGATCCAGGGAGCCAGACAGAGAGAGTCTGAAATCCATTGAGTTTGTTCCAGACCCTCCCAATTCTGTGGGCCTCTGTCTTCATCCAGTTTACAACACAGCCATGTGTTAACCTTTCCATCAGGTTAATGGAGGGCCTTAACCTCAATTAAGGTCCACTGCAAAGTGTAGCACTCTGGGGCGGAGCCTAACACTCCTGGAGTATCCTGGACCTGATCTGCAGTTGAACTCTGACCCCTGTGGCTTCTGATACATGCTTGGTATGATGTTTGTGTGGAGTGCAATCCCACTGTATTTCCATTATTGATAAGGAAGGTGACACATTAATCGCAATAATGCTGTAAACTAAATTTGGATTAACTAGAACTGTTGGGAAGATATTAAGATTTTAACTTTAGTGAAGGTGTTCAATCTGATTCCCTTTATACGAACATTCTACCGTCGAAAGGGATCTGCAACATATTCAGTTCCCACGTCAAATCCACACAAATCCTCAAATTATCTAAACTATTGAGCACAGTTGAAACGGCTGTACTGTAATAATAATCCAGCACAGATTTTAATTCATGTATGGGTGTGTGTAAATGGGCGTAATAGGTATTCACACTTGTGTATGTTGATGTGCGTGTGTCTGTGTGAATCTGTGTGCCAGTGTGTGTTTGAGTGCGTCTATGAATCGAACATAGACTGCAGCATTCCTATCGCATGGACTTGATTTTGTAGCGCAGGACCAGGTAGGTAGCCAACCGCAGAACCAAGAAGAAAACTCCCAGGACCATGAAGTCCACGTAGAGCTTTGCATCCTCCACGTCCAGCAGCTGCAGCACTTCCTCTGGCTTCTGGAACTTACACACCAGCCCTGGGCACTCCAGCTCAGAACGGTTCATGCCATAGATGGACAGGATCACGCCCTCAAAGCCATACCTGCATTAGACAGGGATAGAGGAGAGAGGGGAGAGTATATACAAGGGGAATATACTTTAGAAGATTGGTCCTCAGGACTCACTGTCCTGCATGTTTTAGATGTTTCCAACACACCTGATTCAAATGAATGGGTCATTATATAAATATTCATTTAGCAGACACCTTTATCCAAAGCAGCTTACAGCAAGTACAGGGACAATCCCCTGAGGCAAGTAGGGTGAAGTGCCTTGCCCAAAGGGCACAACATCACATAGCCACAGCTGGGAATCGAACTCACAATCTTCCGATCATGCGGACAACGCCTTAACCGCTGAGCCACCTGACCCCCCATCCTTATGAAGCTAAGCAGAACCTTGTTAATGACCCTTTATTAGAATCCGGTTTGTGGGAAGGAGGAAACATCTCAAACATGCAGGAGAGTGGGCCCTGAAGACCAGGGTTGAGGACCACTGCTTTAGAAAACATGTGCAAGTCATTATGAGTTGGGTTCCTAGATGTCCCAAGAACTCCAGGACATCCACACACCAACCAGCGTCCGCCAGCACGCTGACCCACCTGACATATGACACGTAGGAGCTCCACTGGAGGTACTTTGGGATGGTGTCGAAGTTGACGAAGAAACCAGAGAAGAGCAGCACGGGGATGGCTGTGACTGGCCCCACAAAGGTAGCCACCTGCAGGGAGGTGGAGGCCGCCCCGATGAGCAGGCCCAGGGACTGGGCCACCAGGGCCGTGGAGGTGCACAGGGCCATGAACAGCACGTAGCGAACCACCTCTGGAGGCTGGTTGGTCATCCAGTACACTATACTGCAGTACATTATGGGGCAGATCACCTGGGCGACGGAAGGAAGGGGAGAAAGAAAGAAAGGGATTTTTGCTGTGACGCTAATCAAAGCAAGGGATTCCTTTTGGAAGAGAATGCGGTGGCACTGCAGTAGTTTACCTGGAATGGTATGTCAGCCATTGTTTTTGCCAGGTAGTAGGCCTTGAGACTGTACCAGTAGTTGAGATGTTCCCTCAGGAACACTGACATCTCCAAAGGAACTGTGGGATACCGAACCACATATGAGGGTAGCATCATTGATACACCAAAAACACATCGACACCGTCAACACATAACTCTGACACACACACGCACATGTTTGTGACTTACAGGTGAGGACGGTGGGCATGAGGGCTGCGAACATGAGGAAGAGCATGGAGAAGAACAGGAAGCCGGTGTTGTTGAACACCTTGCTGGCGTCGTTCCCGATGTTGAGATAGAGCAGGCCAATCAGGACCCCGATACACAGGTGGGACATCACTCTCAGGTGGGTCAACACCTGCGGACCAACAATAAAAACAACACACACACGTCAGGATCACTACTCTGACAAACACACACATCAGGATCACTACTCTGACAAACACACACATCAGGATCACTACTGTGACAAACACACACATCAGGATCACTACTCTGACAAACACACACATCAGGATCGCAACTCTGACAAACACACACGTCAGGATCACTACTCTGACAAACACACACATCAGGATCACTACTCTGACAAACACACACATCAGGATCACTACTCTGACAAACACACACATCAGGATCACTACTGTGACAAACACACACATCAGGATCACTACTCTGACAAACACACACATCAGGATCACTACTCTGACAAACACACACATCAGGATCACTACTCTGACAAACACACACATCAGGATCACTACTGTGACAAACACACACATCAGGATCACTACTCTGACAAACACACACATCAGGATCACTACTGTGACAAACACACACATCAGGATCACTACTCTGACAAACACACACATCAGGATCACAACTCTCACAAACACACACATCAGAATCATTACTCTGACAAACACACACATCAGGATCCCAACTCTCATTTCATTGCCCACTTTGACCACCAAGATTATGTTTATTTACCACATCTCGGCATATAGTAATGAAGGTCCTTTTGAACAGAATGCAGAATTGTGTCAGAGTACTGGTGGCGAAGGTGTGCTTCTCGATTGTCCCTGTTTCCTGTGGACGGAGGGGAGAAAAAAGAAGGACTAGTTGGAACACGTTTCATGGATACTCCAACATCCCACATGATTTCGATCCCAAGCCCAGAATCCTGAGGGGAACTGAATATTTATAAGCAAAGGAGGCTCCACTCACGCTGTGACTGTGGGAGTGACAGGAAGAGGCGGGGTCGTTCTTGTCTCTGGAGTTCTTCTTGCCCTCCTCCGAGCAGAGCCCTCCCTGCACCGCCTCAAACAGAACCGGGTTCAAATCCCCGTACTCCCCCGAGGCCACCTCGATGACTGGGAACAAAGCACAGGGGATGTGTTGGTAAAACGCACAAACGCACGCAAAAACGCCCCCCCCCACACACACACACACCCTCCCCGACGCACGCAGGACTCACTGAAGTCAGCAGGGTTGTGGTAGGTGGGACAGTGAAGGCCCAGGTTCTTCAGGTAAGGGATGAGGTAAGGGACGGTACCCTTGTATATGCACTGGCCCTGACTGAGGATGTAGAGCTGGAGGGAAGGAGGCACATACACACAAATGACCCACACTGCAACACTGTCTCTGAATGACACTTAATGGGTGTGCGTCAATGACAATGCTGGTTTGATCGAGCCATGGACTCTATGGGACAGGGGTGGGCAAGTCCAGTCCTCGATGGCCGCTGTCCTGAAGGTTTTAGATCTTTCCATGCTCCAGCACACCTGATTCAAATGAAGGGTCATTATCAGGTTTCCACAGAGCTTGATAACAACCCCTTTATTTGAATCAGGTGTGCTAGACCAGGGAAACATCTAAAACCTTTAGGACAGCAGCCCTCGAGAACCGGAATTGCCCAACCCTGCTATGGGAGGTCTGCGTGCAAGTTCTTTTCAGAGTACAGTGTCAGTCAGTGTCAGTTACCTTGTCAAACATCTCAAAGAGTTTAGCGCTGGGCTGGTGAATGGTGCAAATGATCGTCCGTCCTCCCAGAGCTAGTGACTTCATGAGGGACACCACCTGGAAGCAGGACGCGCTGTCCAGACCACTGAGACGGGACAGGGCACAGACAGAGACACGTGACTGGCTAGCTCCATGGAAGAGGGGGCTCAGGGCACAAGGTCGGGCCGTTCCCTGGGGGTCTACGCGTACCTGGTGGGTTCATCGAAGAACATGACCGGAGGGTTGTTGACCAGCTCCAGAGCTATGGCCAGCCTCTTACACTGACCACCTGACAGAGAGATGGTGCGTGTCTGGGCACATTCCTGCAGCCCCAGAGCAGTCAGGATCTCATTTACCTGGAGCACACACACACACACACACATAGGCGTACATAGATAAGCAGATCAGCCAGACAGATTAGATAGAAGGTAACTGGCAACTGGCCAGACATCTTCCTGGCATGAAAATGAATAAGGTTTCCTCACCAATTCCTTTTTCACCTGCATGCTCTCATTCAGCTTCAGGTTGACCGAGACCTACGAGAAAACAACAACTGGAATGACCTCATCGCGTTCGCTATCATAACTTTGGACGAGGAAGCTCCCTGATTGGAGGAATGTGGAGCAGGGATGCGGTCGCTCACCATCATGGCCTCCCGGGCAGTGAGGTGAGGCAAAAGCATGTCGTCCTGCATTATGTAGCAGGACATCTTCCGGAAGGTGCGCAGGTCTCTGGGCCGCCCGTTCACCAGGATCTGCCCTTTCATGCCCGTCTCTCTGTCCGTAAGGGAAGGAACACCAGCGTCACACCCCCAGCTCCATGTCTCACCTTCCCCCTCCACCCCCCGTGGCCCCCGTGCCTCACCTGTACCCAGCCAGGATGTTCATCAAGGTGGACTTCCCTGCTCCAGAGGGCCCCATGATCCCAATGAGCTCTCTGTTGCAGAATCTCCCAGACAGACATTTGAGCAGAGCTTTGTAACCTGGGGAGGGGAAAACATTGACAAAATGCAGCAAGTCTTTCATTAGGATGAATATCAACGACACTATCAAGAATCACACATATTTCCTACTGCTATACTTTATACGTGACATTACGTTGAGCTTATTTCATGGAACCTATTTCCTATGTGTCTCTGTGGTATAAAACTCAATTTAGAGGGAAGGAACTAGGATCTTAAAAATTAAAAAGACAAAGTCTAGGGGACACCGGAAAAGAAAGATAGGAGACACATTAGGGAGAAAAAGGAGGAATTAGACAGAGCAGTGCCACCGACCAGGATAGGGAGAGTGAGATTGAAAGGAGGATAGAGAGATGAGAGAAGAAGATCAATAAAGAGAGACAGGAATATTAAATCTCCTGAGCGCTCTACTACAGCTCAGGAAAACTGCAGCAAGAAGCAGCACAATCAATCTGATAACGGTCTTAGCTCTTGATACAGCTTGCTGGAACATTCTAAGGTTAGATTTGTCTATTACAAAATACTATCTATACTCCCTGGATGCATACAATCAGAATCAGAATGGGGTTTATTTGCTATGCAAGATTAACAAACATAGAATTCACTGTGGCAGAAATTAGCAAACAGAACATGTGGCATACTAATAAAAAATGAGTACAATGTAAAATACACTACAAATATGATACAAATAACAAATAATACAAATGATACACATAATACAAATGATACAAATAACATGGAAGTACAAATAACTTAGGTACAAAGTGGAATCAAGCACCTGTGGGAAATGCACGAACAGCGCATCAGTGTGTTGCTAAGCTATTATGGCTAACAGTGCTAAGCTATTGTAGCCATGGTTAGGACAGTACTCCCTACTGCCCCAGACAGGAAGTAGTGATGCTTCTGTTTCAGGATGTGTAAAAAGACCTCTCAAAGAGTCGGCCCCTCCCCATTTATAGGCCATTAGCGGACTAGACTTAATGGCTGCCAACCCACCGCCACCCATCCTCCTGCCCTCCTCCTCCCCTGCAGTGGATCACATCCATTAGAGAGACCCCAGCGAGACAGCTGAGCTGCCCCCCGTCAGCGAAACAGCCCTCCACCTCGCCCGTGCGTCGCATACTGATGACTCAGGCCCAACGCTCCTATCCCCGGAACCACTGCTGTCGCATGCTGATGACTCCACCACAGAGCGGTCTGTCTGTGTCACACAAACCCCAACCAGGTAAGAGGGGGAAACTTGTGATTTATGTTCCAGCCTGTGAGCCGCTCTCACACACACACACCTGAACACACATCACAAGAGAGGCAAACGTCTTCTGACTGCGGGCTAAGTAGGCTCCAGCTCTCTCTGGGACCGAACCGATTAGAGAGCACCACACGGTACAGGAATCGTGTTATGTCAGACCCAGTACTATCCATCAGAGGCCACCTTAGGCTATAGGCTGCTCCGAAGATGTCAGTCCGCAAGACGTGACAGCCAGCCGCTCTCAGCTAGCCGGACGTTCTGCAGCGTCATGTCCAGGGAGCAGAGCCAGACGGAGGGGGTGGGGGAGGGAAGGGAGAGGGCCGAGGGCCCTGGAGGGCGGGAGGGAGGAAAACAGAAGGCATTGTCCAGTCGGAACTGCAGGAGACGAACATGCTCGGAGATCAGAGGATAGCTCCGCCCCCCCCCCCCCCCGCGCTGTCCACCTTCAAATAATTGTGTGTGGCTCCACGCACACGCTGACGCACACACGTGTACGCACGCTCCAGACGCACACTCTTTTCCCTCCTCCTCTCCGCGTTACGTCACCCAGCAACATCCCCCCCCCACCCCACCCCAGGAGAGCTATGCCCTCTACACGAAACCAGGCGGGAATGACCTCATCATAACAGACATAAATGGCTGTCCCAGCGAGCCCATAAAAAGAGATAGGGAGAAGGGGGTTTACCCACACCTGACCTTGACCTCCACACACCCAGCCATCCTTCCAGCCTGACACCCCACCTTCCACGGTCCTCTAATCAAGGCAGCCTCTCCCTACACCGGCTCCCGGTATCCAGCACTTCATGTTCTGAAGATGACAGCCTGCTGATATGGTAGCCCCCTCACCCCCGCCCTCTTGTGAATATCTTTAGAATAATTGCAGGGTTTGAAATCCCCCCCCCCCCCCTTCCCAGAAGCGCAATACTCAACGCGCTGCTTCCGAGGATTTGATTGCACGCGGGGGGGGGGGGATACTTTTTGGTTCAGATCTTGGCTTCTCGGAGGAAAAGAGAACCAGTAACTTCGTTGAGACGATTACATCGTGCCAAGCATCCGTACCCTCGAACGTTTGGCTAAATCGAAGTGACTTCTGGGCCTCCAGTGTCCTTAGGGGTATGTGTGTGTGTGTGTTGGCGTGTGCGTGCGTGCGTGTGTGTTCTCAACGCGAGGCGTCAACGAGTTAACTAGGCCACGTGATGTGAAGGTGACCTCTGCTGTTACCGTGGCCACGCCGAGGGGCGGGCTCACACAGATCCTGAATAGAATCGAAATCCTCCAGCGAAAATGGCTGAGCTCCAACAGAGTTCCCCCTGCATGAAACACTCCGCTGCCCTGCTAGAACCCCCGAGAAAAACGTGATAGCACACGAGCACCAAAACAGACCACGACTCGGATGACCGAACAGTATAATCCAGCCACTTGATTTAAGGTGGACTGCTGAGGTAATGTCAGTCCGTGAACATAGGAGTTGATCTATTGATCGATCTGGCAGGTTCCAGATATATCGGCTCGGTTTCCCAGACGGATGGCCTGACTGCAAGGCCGGTCATGACAGTATCTCCCCGCTCTCCCTCCCGACAACCGTACGCATCGCCCTCTCTGTACAACAATGACCCTCAGTACCGCATCAGATAACACGTCAGATAGAGCCATGTCTCCACAGTCTCCCGTGCGTCACGTATCGGCTAAGGCGTAACTAAGCGCATCCCTTTGTGCCCCTTCCCTCCCTCCAGCCCCTCCCTGGCTGCAAACAGCGGCAGGGCCACACGGTTTGGGAGGTGGTTTCCGGTTGGGCGAGCCTGAGGAATTGAACCCACTTTGTATAAGGAGAGAAGAGAGTCCTTGACAAGGACATGGGGGGGGGGGGGTTACCTGTCATTCAAATTTCATGAAAAGATGATCAATGTGGGGACGGTCTGCCTCAGCCTCCTCCTACGGAGACAGGGGGCGGAGGGCAGAGTGCAGTGTGCCAGCCTGCTAACGTAAATTATTTACTCGGTCTGAGACACTGCTGAGCGCAGCACTGCTACGCAACCGCATCCTGATCGGTCGTGGAAGTGGTGCGAGGGGCATGTGTACATGTCTGTTTGAGGGAGAGCCTGGGCGGGTGAGGAGAAGAGAGAGAGCCAGGCAGAGGCCGGAGACGTGGGGGCTAAAGGGAAGCGTCGGCGCTTGCGCGTTACCTCTCCTCCGCCAGCAGGGGCCCTCGCGGATGGTGTAGGACAGCTCGGTGAACTCCAGGTCCACGGCAGAGCGACGAGGGAGGTGGGAGAACCTCTGGGCCTCGGTGATGTGGTTCTCCACCTTTTTCAAGTGGGTGAGCAGCGGGCCCTCCTGCGGAGCCCCCCCATGGAGCTTGGTTTCTTCCATGGGGATGCTGACGGCGACCTGCTCCAGCGACCTCTCAGCCATACCAACAGACTGGAAAAAGGGGGGAGACATTGTGACACATTGTAATATTTTTCAGTGCGGTGGTGAACGATTGTTTTTGTGCTCATCAGCTAGCATCACAGCTAGTTAACTATCAAATAATTTGAGTTCTACTTTTTACGGTTTGTTTAGCGAATACAGCAAACTATACAGACACATTCTTCTCAGTGTCCATTTGCGAGAACATATAGCTGCTCATTGCAGCAAGGTGCGAAATAAAATTTAGATTAACTGACCCACTGCACACATCATCAAGCAATGGCGGGATTGATGATGGGGGATATTGATTGATTTCCAGCTAGATCTGTGTGATGGCGGGTGTTGTTGTTGCGCCAGTAGCGGTGAGTCAGAGTGATGTTCGGGAGATGGCAGACATGCTTCTGGAGGGTGATATGATTACGGATGTGCTGTGGATGAACTGCATGGAATGCGATTCCGCGTGTGAGAGGATATCTGGTTACAGCAGGGGCAGCAGAGCCGTAGTGCTGATTCGCACTAAACTGCTGCTACAGTAGACATTCCTCCCCTCACAGTACTTCCCTGCTCCCACCCACCCACCTGACCCCCGCAACTCCCCTACTCCCCGGGTCTCCTCTCTCCCTCGCACCTGCTCCCCACTTATCCACCCCCCCACCCCCGCAACTCTTCCACTTAGTTAGCTACACCCACTCCTACATGTCCTCTCCCTAACTACCCCACACTCTAAACACCTCGCCCCCTCACCCCTGATGCCCAAACGCCTCATTCCTCCCCCTTCTCTCATCTCTGCCACACAGGACACACCTCCACAAGGAGAGGCCCCGAAGATGCCGTACCTGCATCCTCCATCACCACAGTGAAACTCTCTCGATCCAGCGCCTTGGTAGTCAGGCTGCAGATGTCGGTGGCCTCAGCTCGTTCCCATGCATATCTCACAGCCTATCAAATCCGAGCTTCTCCCCTGCCTGCATCGTCCTGTGACTCATTGTCATTCTGAAGCTTTGTTTCTGCTGTAGGGCAGGAGATGCATTCAGATAGGCTGGGCTGCTCCACCTAGAGCACTAGGATGAATCACTCTTCTTTCTGTTTCGCTTTCTTTTCTGTCTGTCTGTCTGTCTGTCTGTCTCTCTCTCTCTCCACGAGACCAACTCTAAACAGCTTAATTCAACTACAAAAGTGCTTATCAAAAATTGAATGAAGTGATTCACCGCTGGTTGGCATGGAGGAAAGCACAATTTACAGCCATCGATGAGTGGGTATCAATTCCTCGCCATCAGAGGTACTGTAAGTCAAACTGTCATAAGAAGTGCAAGTGTATTTTACTTCAGGGAGAACTGAAGTGGATAGTCTCTTGACAATTAGTAAATGAATGAATGTGGCCTGAGTGTTACAGTCCACTTCCCTACACCTTCCAGAATGTTCACCCACAGGATGACTCGAAGCACACATGAACTTTTATCTTCAAACCACGTACCAAGGGTGAAAGTCAAAGAGTTAGTGAACCGGGTGAACAACCCTAGCTCCTGCCCCTCACAGATACCCTCACCGCCCAGTTTGCAGGTAAATGTGTGGCCTAGCACATTCTAAAGCGGGAAAGCGGAGGGAAAACTGGCTCATATATTGATTGACTACCATTAGAGAATTGCCATTAGCACAAAACTAAGCTGCAAAGGACCCTGTCAGAATGTGAACGTCTCTCTCTCTCCCTCTCTGTTAGACTGATGAGGGCCACCATGTTTGCTCGGTGGTTTTCAGGCCCCCCGAGTATCTGAGAGGAAGTTAGCCCATGCAGCAGGAGCCAACAAAGGCTTTGAGGAGTAGCCACATTAGCCACGTCTTCCGCCTGATGTCTGTGGTTTGATTGGCACCTATCACCTGCTACTTTGTCTCCAGGAGAGCTGGAGGGACTATTACAAGCTATGATCTTTTGGAGCACATATTTCGGTGAGCTCTTTCCAGAAGAACAGTAGCACAGTAGATGAATTTGACCAACGTGGCTCGAGAACCATCCTCTCATCGTGGAAGTGGGTTGAGGAAGGGGTGGGGGGGATCAAAGAAGATATGACATCCCATGACATCATGAGCCCATGACATCATACATGTGTACAATCACAGATCCTGAAATACTTTGCATTTGATGTTTCACTTGACCAAGACTGCACACACGCACGCACACACGCACACACACAGACACACACACACACACACAGAGTTTAGACAGGCTATGTAATAATAATGCACTAGGTCAACATACTTATTGTTCCTAGTTGAAAGGTCCAATAGCTAGAACCTCGTTCCTCCTTCCAGACCTGGGGTCTGCGATCAGTTCATTCCTCAACCCCCAAAAAACAGCACAATCCAGCAACAGGAGATGGTCCTCACGGTCCCGTACCAGGCAAAATGGTCACTGTGCGCCGATGTCTATCGGATCGTTTCTGATGCGATGGAGGAAGGCGAGTTCTCCTCCAGAATACATCTCGGTGCACGGTACATCGTCCCGCATCAAAACCAACAACTTAGTGGGAATGTAAAATCCCTCCGGCCACAGTACAAAAACAGTGATTACCGAGTTGAATAATTCAACAAATGCTGCATCCGATGTCTGATCGGGTCGTGGTCCTTGGATTAATATATCGTCCTGGACGCCTGGCAGGTTACTAACACGTATTCCCGGTGAATGTTTTTTTCCACCCGGTCGTTTCTCCCCATCCCCTTGCTGCAGCAGTTCAATAGCACGCAGTAGCGCTATCTAAACCGGTCAGGGCATCTTTGGCACACCCGTCAGACTGAGGTACAGGGCGTTACTGACAGGTTTTTGGAGAAGATAGTCCGCAGGGGGGGCCCCTTGTCGGATTTATTAAGAGACGAAGTGGTACGTTTCGTCTCCCAATATCTGTCTTATTATGTTGGCCTGGTGCCTTTAATCCAGATTGCATAGTCTACAACTGTACATTTAAATCGATTCAGGACCAGGATGTTAAGAACTATGCAATACCAACGCAAAAAAGTACAATATCATTCAAATTCTGAAGAATTGTAAAATGTAAAATGTTTTTATTCTAAAATGGACACTATTTTAAGGTAGAGATTCGAACCTCTAATGATTTTCTGCCAAGGCACAGGGACAGTATTTAAGCACACATCCGTCATCATCATGTTTAACACGTAGTCGAGGAACATGATAGAAGTCCCACTAGGTGAAATACTTCTCTGATTAGTAATTATAGGTAAACAATGGAAAGTCATGAAGGGGGGGGGGGGGGGGGGGTCGGAAGGTTGATAGATCGATCCCCGGCTGTGGCTTTGTGACATTGTGTCCTTGGGCAAGGCACTTCACCATACATGCCTCAGGGAGAATGCCCCTGTACTTACTGTAAGTCGCTTTGGATAAAAGCGTCTGATAAATGATTAAATGTAAATGTAAGGGAAACGCACGGTCGCTTTAAAGAGCCGCACCTGCGCATCTGCCTGGTCCTGGTGTTGATGCTGCAGTGCCTGGGTTATTTTCGGTGAAACACTCGGGGTTACTAGCGTTCAAATAACGCCCTACATCTATCGCAAGGGGAAACCATAACGTATTTAGACAATGTTTTCTTTCCTAACGCCGAATAAAGACGTTACCCCTCGCACAACACCTATAGTGATCGGAAGGAATTATTGTCGTGCATTGTAACGGAAACAGGATTCAGTTTCACCGTTTCAAGAATCAAATAATTATAAGATATTGTTGACTGTGTAAGACATTGGCACAATATAAATAGACTACCGGCAGTTGCCGATAACTACAGACAGTTACCAATTTAATGAATACTTTTTGAATTAAATTAACATGATTTTGGGGAATCAGACATAATTTAACGTTGCTCCGGTATACGGCTTTCTATAGTGCCATTCAAGCTTGCTATATATATATTTATCTGGTCTGTACCGTGCTCATACAGGTATGTGTCGCACTATGAAACAGACTGGATCAGATACCAGGCTACATCGACACCGTGTGGATAGAATAAGTATTTCAGTCTGCCATAGCACTTCACTGCAGCCTATTTAAAGACTGAGAAAAGTCTGATCATGTTTATGTAACAATATTGATAAAGGTGCAACCTCGAAAACTACTGATTTGAAAACACTTAAAATGTCAGCTTAATGCATCTGAAGCCCAAAGAGAAATATAATAGGGAAATTAATGGAAGTAATAAACTGGAACATGTTTAGAGCACACGTGTCAAACTCCAGTTCTCGAGGGCGCACTGTTCTGACAGTTTTAGATGTTTCCCTGCTCCAGCACACCTCCACAGAGCTTGATAATGAGCATTCGTTAGAATCAGGTGTGCTGGAGCAGGAAAACATCTAAAACCTTCAGGACAGCGGCCCTCGAGAACCTGAGTTTGACACCCCGGAGAGGGCGGGTTAGGTCACCTGTAAGCTATTGTTTGCGTTCTGTGTTTTCTAGGACCTTTAAGTGAAGTAATTTCTTTGTATTTGATTTGCATTCTCATTACTCAAACCACACAATAAGGAACACAAGGTCAGGGAGCCATGGTACCATTACTCACCCACTTGTACCTGTCCTCTTTGATCTATATGACATCAAAGGGATTGTAACAGACCTTTCTTTATTCCCAATAAATACAGTAAATATTGGTATTAAGATGAACTTTTGAAAGAGACTGGAGGGGTAGGGATTTAGAGTTGTTGAAAAATAACCTTGGTAACCTGGGATTGGAATGTGGTCATAAAATGGTAATGTGGTTTGGTGGAGTATAAGTAATGCTCACCAGAAAGAGAAGGAGTTCTGAACTGAAGGAGTGGACATTATGGCTGTGAGAAGGATATTTCTACTGCTGGTGGCTTTCTTGTCCCTAGACACTTTCACACAAGGAGGTGAGTCAACAATGTTTACATATTTATACCTAGAGTATTTACTGCTCATAATAAGGGGACTCAGGTGGCTCAGCGAGTTAAGGCGTTGGGCTCATGGTCGGAAGGTTGTGAGTTCGATTCCCGGCTGTGGCTACATGACGTTGTGTCCTTGGGCAAGGCACTTCACCCTACTTGCCTCAGGGAGAATGTCCCTGTACTTACTGTAAGTCGCTTTGGATAAAAGCGTCTGCTAAATGAATAAATGTAAATACTTTGTATAAACTGTGTCCTTGGGCAAGGCACTTCACCCTACTTGCCTCAGGGAGAATGTCCCTGTACTTACTGTAAGTCGCTTTGGATAAAAGCGTCTGCTAAATGAATAAATGTAAAATGTAAATATAAACTCTGACTGAAAGTAGAATTAATGTCGTGAAAGTTTCCCCCCTGCCTCATTTCCTGGGTGTTGGTGTGCGTAGCTCCATCCTCGCTACCCATCAGACTGTCTGTGGAGAACACTCAATCCAATGAGGCGGCCCTGTCCTACTCCGTCTCCATGGTAGAGGGTGGAGTCCTGCTGGGAGCTCTGAGGAGACTGCAGAACGCAGGCCAAGACTTCAAGTAGAAAAACCAATCCTGTTTATTTTTGATGAGCGGTACGTCAACACAGCCAGAGAGCGCTGACTCACTCGCATGTTTGTCTTGACAGATTCGCAGTGACAGAGGATCCAGACTTCGGCCTTTTCCTGGAGAGTGTGAATGGAGAGGCTGGCAATGAAGCGAAACAGACCTACTGGGAACTTGTGTCTGAATCCTCAGGCAAGGAGACCCGGCTGGATGTTGGTGAGGATGTTCTTCCTGTGCTTGGGTGTGTTGTGCTTGATTGTATTGAAAATATGAAATGATTCCCTTAATCGTCCCTCCCCCCCCAGGAATTGGCTGCTACAAGCCCAAAGCAAATGAGCACATTATTCTGAGACTCAACACGTGGGCTGAATACTGAAGATGGAGTCTGTAGTTATTGATTAAACATGTTTATTATGAAACATCAGAGCATGCAAATAAACCCATTTTGATGGCGGAAGGAAATTTGACTTTGAACTCACTTGTCATACATGACAGTCACACATTGCAACAATGAATGGGAAAACAATGATTCACTGTACAAACACAAAGAATTCTACCATTTGTCTTTTGTTTTTCTTCGGTTTAAGTTTTTACACCAAACACTGAAATACACTCTAGATCTGAAACACAAACACATACATATTGTTCACACGACCCTGGTCTTGGACCTGCGGCTGCCAGCCCACCTCTCTCCGATGCTGTATCTATCTGGGCTGGTAACCAGATTAAAGTCTTGGGTTTGCCAGCACGCTCATTCCAGGACAGATTGAAAGAGATTTAATCCCCAGACACTGCTTAGAGTGCTGATACAGTCTGTCTATACAGGAACATATCCACATACGAGACTAGAGGATACAAACACAAGGACTGCTATGCACACATATTAGTCTCCACTGTGTGCTTTGTGGTTAGTCCTTAATAAAAAAGGCCTTTGTGGGTCTGTTGAACATGGGAGGCCTTTCACACAGGGACAGATAAGGAAATAAGATAGTGGTTTTAGCCCTGGAATTTACCAGAACAGTAGGTAGAAGACAGTTCCACAGATGTGTCTCAAGGTCATCCTTCCACCCACCCTTCCCTGGACCAAGCCACACACAGGATCAACCGGGAGGGATGCAATGAGGATTCCTAGATGTACGTGTCACAGATTCATCCTCTCTCCGCCTTACACCCTCGCGCCTACCAACGCTGTAAAATAAAACGACAACAGAGCTAGGCAAGCTAGTCTGTTAGATCCTGTTTCACGTTTGGGATCATAGGATAATCTTGACGGGTAGTGAGTTCATGCGTCAGTTGTTAAGTCGTGACAGACGCTCACCACATGCGATGGAGCAGTCGCACTGACAGTGGTCGCAGCGGCTGAACCAGCCGTTCCAGCTGGACTCCTTCTTCCGGCAGTTGTCGATGCGGCTGCAGCCATGTTTGGGAGGGCCTACGTAGGACTTGGACGGACAGCTGGAGGTGCAGAAGCCGTCGATGTCCCTTTCGTTGATGTCTAAACTTCCCCTCCGACACACCCCTGACCCCCAGAGAAATGTGGAGGGACAGGAAGAGAGAGAGAGAGAGAGAGAGAGAGAGAGAGAGAGAGAGAGAGAGAGAGAGAGAGAGAGAGAGAGAGAGAGAGAGAGAGAGAGAGGAGGGGGGAGTGAAAACAGAAGAACCAGCTGAAGAGACTATTCTCTGGTGGATTGTGGTGTGAGACAGTGTGAGATCGCGCGATATTGCGTGAGACCGTCTACTCACTGAGGCAGATTGGCTTGGGGGTCCAGCGGCCGTTAGACTGGCAGGCTCGTGCCGGGTCGCCCACCAGAAGGAAGCCGGCGCGACACGTGTACCTCACCACAGAGCCCACCCACCAGTCGTTCCCATACACGGCGCCGTTGAAGTCCACATCTGGTCTCCCGCAGTTTACTGTCACACAGGGACCAGGGCCAACAACACAGAGCAAGGGGACAACAAATAACAATATTCAGTTAGCAGATGCTTTTATCCAAAGCGACCTATAGCAAGTACAGGTACAATCCCCCTGAGGGAAATAGGGTGAAGCGCCTTGCCCAAGGACACATCATCACATAGCCCCAGCCAGGACTTGAACTCACAACCTTTCGATCATGAGGACAACGCCTTAGTCTGCTGAACCACCTGAACCCCTCATCCAGCAACAGTGGATGGTATGACTTCAAAAGGACAGAAAAGTACACAAAGGCATGCAGAGAATGACATCAATAGCCCTGCTAGTCACTGACAGGCTGACCTCTGCAGAGGGACTTGTAGCCGAACCAACAGCAGTCAGAGTCTCCGCAGCGGTCTCTCTTCAGCTCCTGGTGTCTCCCTTTACATCCCCCCAGACACATGGGAGCCGTTCCTGACCAGTAGGTATCGTTCACAGGCTCCGGCAGTGGGGTCTCCTCGGTCCCACCTGAACCCCCAGGGCCTGATCAGAACAGTAATTTCCAGTAACCACATCAACCAACCTTCAACAATATTAGCGAAGAACCACGCTGCAATCGTTAAGTCATCCCTAGGGAGATGAACACAGATTTTTGTCATTCTCTTACCACTGCCTTCCTCTTCTTGAATGAGCTGTGGCAGCTGCGTGAACGCGCCGTGAGACGACCCCAGGAGGAGCAGCAGCAGCCCGCACAGCCTCATGGCAGCCCGGCCTCGGTCCTTTACTGCAGCCGTGTCTATCAATCGAGACACCTCATTAGCCTCCCTCTTCAACCGCGACGTGCCTGCCTCGGAAGCATCCACTGAAATGCTGCTCTGCTGCAGAGTGCTGCAGTAGGAACGGTGATTATGCAAAGCTCTGGAGCCTGGCTAATCCCTTAAACACAGATTAAATTTACCATCCACTACACAACAGATATCATTCCGAGTTGGCATGGCGCTTTGGCAATGGTAAACAAGAGGATAAATCCGTTTTCAGTTTTTACGAGCGATGATACTTTTATGGTGCGGTGTAAATGGTGCTTGACTTTTGGAAACACTCATCCTGGCGTGTCGATCATTTGGATTCATTTAAGTGGTTGTTAACCTTGTTGGAGGTACTGAACCCCACCAGTTTCATATGCCCATTCACCGAACCCTTCTTAATTGGTCGTGTCGATCATGAATCATGAGTCGGATGTGTGTCTTGACCTCCGCTGAACCCCTGAGACTGACTCACCGAACCCCTGGGGTTCGATCGAACCCTGGTTAAGAACCATTGGTCTAGAACAGGGGTCGGCTACCCGCGGCTCTGGAGCCCTTTTAACCCGTCTGCAGTGGCTCCCTGCCGCTTTAGCTTTCAAACGGAACCCCCCAGTATTGAAGTTGGATGTGATACTGTGACCAACATCATTTTTTAAAGCGTTTTAATATGTTGTCAACCAAACAACGCGTCCCATCCTGCAAAGTCTATTGCTGTCTATCTCCATTGCCGGTGGAGATTTTGCGTTCAATGTGGGTACCATGATAAATCCCTCCAAAGGAAAGGTTTCAGAAGAAAATAGATAGTTTAATTCTGCGCAGACAAATGCTTTTGCTTTGACTGTCGACGATGCTGATTTAGATGTGGGCTACGCTATGCTTGATGTGACGAGAAATTATTAAACATAAAATAATGCTAAAAGACATTTCCAGAACAAACACGAAGCTTTTGCTGAAAAGTACAAGGCTGGACATGAATGAAAAAGAGCGGCTTCGGAACTTCAAGCAAGCAACAAGCAAAAAGCTGATCAGAGCAAATACTTTAATGAAGTGTACTAACTACTGCTGCTAGTTTTGTGGCAGTTAGTTTATTGTTGCTCTTTATAATAACAAGCCTAAGCAACAACAAATATTACCCGTTTTCTTTTTGTAGGTATCTAATACAATAAATGCAAGAAACTGTAGTTATTTTATACATATATGTATTATACTGTATTATATTAAAATATTATACCATATTTTAGGGGTCATTCACATTCACGCAACCTTTGAGGTAAACGGACGTGCTTATAAATCAATAAACGACAGTCACACTAACTTTATTAGAACTGTTAGTGAATTTGATTAACACACTATATATACCAGGCAAAACGATGTCTGACATACCATTCCAGGTAAGTGCCACCGCATTCTGTTTCAAAAGGATTCCCTTGCTTTGATTAGCATTAGAGCAAAAATCACATTATTTCTTTCCCAACTTCCTTTCGTTGCCCAAGTGATCTGCCCCATAATGTACTGCAGTATAGTGTACTGGATGACCAACCAGCCTCCAGAGGTGGTTCGCTACGTGTCGTTCATGGCCCTGTGCACCAAGGACACGTATTGGCCCCAAAAGGAAGTGGAGGACTTCTGTTCTTTCAGATGGAGATAACACTTGGCCATCAGCCAGCCAGGTGTTCATCCCTGCTGTATGCTACTCTGACAGCAACCAAGGAGATGTGTTGGCCCTAAAGCAAGTGGATGATGGTGTCATCATCTTCGATTCTTCAGATAAAGACTTTTCAAATGAAGACTCAGAAGATGATTCTGATTAAATGGTGTCTGTCATCCTCACAGCACACTGGTTAGCTATGCAGACGGCTTCCAATCCATCTGGACTGTCTGCTGTGGCTCACTGGGAGTCCAGAGGCCAGTCCCTGGCCTCAACCTGCGCTCCACAACAGCCACACACAGCTGCCTTGGTTTTGCCCCGACAGCGTCCTTCCTCTCCTCCTATTTTGTTCTTTTTCTCTTGGTATTGTGTTCTCAACCTCACCAATGCAAGTTACGTGTACTGAACCCTGTTCAGAGGATCATAATAAATACAACGATTTATAACCCGTTTCTCATCTCTTACTTAGAGTGTTTGCTCTTGTTTCTGCGTTTGCACAGTTTATTGCTGTCAATGTAAATAATTACAAGGTGCTTACAACCTGAGCAAAACACGATGTAGAAACAGCTGGCCATGTTATCGGGCTGGTGCTGGATTTAGCAGGAGAGCCCCCTGCTGGCTACATCTAGTCACTTCTATAACTGCTGTGAACTGTATGAAGTTGGTTGACCACAAACATATATTTTTTTTAAAGATATCAGCAATATTTGAGTGTTTGTTAGGTCTGTATCGATCAATGGTTGTGTTATTAATGATGTACAGCGTAGGCTTATAGCGAGTGCTTATAATCACGGTTGTTTTTACTGCTGGATCTGCCAGTGCAGGGAATATTTGTGCCCTGTGATGGCCTGTGTTCTTTAGTGTTATCATCTAGGTACTGTTCAGTGTGGGTGACCTTCGCTGTCGATACAGCCTGGACAGCAGCCTTGGATAAACCCTCCCCTCTCTGTTTCTATGAAAACACACACACACACACACACACACACACACACAAACACACACATGCAAAGTGTGATAAGAAGATAAGATGCTTTCCCTGGTACCAAAAAAATACAAATACAAAAAACACCAAAAAGTTATTGTTGCTGGTGTTCAGAACCTCTAGAAGTTTCCAGCATGTTGTGATGTAAAGTTGTAAGGTTTTAGGACGTGGTGTGAGCCTTGTAAAACAGGTTAACAGGGTTAAGTAAACAGCCCTATAACCTAATTGCAGACACACTTATAAGACATAAAGTGGGTGGGTGGGACATACGCACAGTAATTACATATTAATCCAAGCAGTGTCTCTTAAGTAAGTGGGGTGGGAGGGGTGGAGTCATGGTGACTAGAAGGAGTGTGGGAGGGGATACGACGTTTAATTTATTTTTCAATTCACCGCTGACAGACTTGGAGAGGTACTCAACATGATACAAACTACAGGTACAAAAACGTTCTTTTTCATGTCCGTCTCTTTCTGTCTTCTCACCGTTTTGCATTCATTCTCATTCGTATCTTATCATTGGTTTATTGCTCAGATTGAACCAACCATTACCCTCATTGTTCCTACTATCTATCTCCTGATTACCACTTTGTTCATGACTATTATGGCGCATGAAGTTATGTTTATATAGGTCTAGATTCAATTGTAGATATCACTCAATGTTGTGTGTCTGAGGCTGTTGTATCTTTTAAGGATAAGTGAATCATGCAGTTATACTGTGCGTGATAGTACCCATTAAGGCTAGTGGGTTGCCTCAACATTAATGACAATAAAATCTCAGAAGTTATGGGACCAAATCCTTTGGGGCTGTGCAATGCCACTGTTTCCTAGTACAGGGAACATGCTCGTATGAGAATCATGACTGGAAATCTGCTTTTACAACCTCATCCACCAGGAAAGCAGGTTTATGGAAGGAAAAACAAACAGCCCTAATAACAGAAATAAAAAGATTGTGTTGGAGGCAGGTGAGGTGATACGACCCTGGTTAATCTCTGTGTTGTCATACATCCAGCCTTATGGCATCGAAAAAGGATCAGTTGATTTCAAACAAATTCGAACTGACACCAACTATTGTAAAGTTCAGCACAGAAGAGGAATACTAATACTGTTGTACTAATACTACTATTGTATTCATCATCTCATATCAATGGGATGGGAAAACCCACTAACAGACTAATAGATTAGGTTTGGTTAAAAGAGCAAGCCCGTGTCATCCCCAATTATGAAACCCAGGTGACAGACATAGTTGACAGATTTTTCTGTTCCTGGTTATCTGACCAGTTTGTACAGTCACTCAGTTACATATCATAGACTCCCACTGCTCTTTTGAGCAAGTTTACATAAAACACACTCAATGACCTGTCACTCAGTGGACTAAAGGTAGGTGAGAAGAAAGATAATCACAAGGATCAGCTCTACCTTATCGTGCCACGTCTGATAACTAGGGTCAACAGCCGTGAAATTTAAAGTGCAAGCAGCACAGCAGTTTTAAAGCAGCAAGGAGACCGCCTTGAAGGACCCAGAGCCTTCTTGAATGGTAAATAATAATAATAATAAAATAATAATGCTGTACATTCTGCACATTCTGTACAAAAACTGAAAATCATGTACATTCTAATATAATACTGTATATTATACAAGACCATTACTGTATAATTGTAAATGTATAGCTTCTGTACATAATCATTATGCTCCCTGGGAGGATTCACCTCACCCACCATTTTTTTACTTATTGTTATTGACCCCACCCCCTACCTCTGTGTACACTTTCTAATCTTTTACCTCACACCCTTACCCTTGTGTGCTTTGCGAGACTGTGTGCCGTTGATACAAAGGAGTTTCCCTCTGGATCAATAAAGTAATCTGAATTTGAATCTGAATCTGAATCTGCATACATTTGAATGTCTGTCAGTGCTCTTCATCACAGAAGTAATTATGACGCGTTGACGAATTAAAAGCTGTTCTGGATACAGCTGTTGTGGACGTGAAATGCAGGTTTCCTTTTAATGGGTGGATTCATTTCAACCTTTAAAAGTTCTGTGTTACAGGACCTAACAAGCAACTTCTATTTCAGCAGTGTCCACTGCCCAATCAATGACTAATACAATTAAACCATTTCTGGAAAATATAGAAGGCTAACCCTAATCTATTTCCTGTTTTTTTTCCCTTTTCCAAGGGCTGCTGAAGGTCATTGAGCTTCCCAAGTAAGTCTTCTTCATTCATCATTCCACATTCGGAAAATATTTGCATTATAATTCATAAGATTATGAAGCCAATGGGTTTCCTTACTGTGGATAATATTGAGTTGGGTAGACTTGATGCTGGAAATGTTCTAAGTAAAGCCTGCCTATCAAACTGCTGTTATTGGACACTCATTCCCCAAAATATGATCAAAACATGGCTACAGTACTTGGTCTGAGCATGTGTTCATTAGCATGCTAAACATTTACCGACCCACTAGTATTGTTTCAATACTTTCTTTTGTGCTTATTGTGGACTGATTCAATAAAAAGGATCATTGTGGTGCAAGTTCTGTTTCTTGACAATAAACAGCTTATACTGACATCTTTATTCAACAACTTACAGACTTTGGGCTCCAGCACTAGATAAGCCACCATGTTTACAGATAACTACATACTTAACTATGATATACGGTACATACCTACTTAACAGGTTGATACCCTTTCGATGCGGGAAACTCTTTTAATAAATGTTTGTTACGCAGGACATTCACTTTCAACCCCAAAGAAGGAATAGACAACCCAGCACTGATGATCTCAGATGATACAGGTGCCCTACATGTGAAACACCTATTACTCCTTCCAGAATATTCGTATTCTTATCAGACAGTCCGTGGAAACACAGTTCCTTTTGTTTCCTAGAATCCGTTTCACCGCCCACGCCACGCCTCTGCGTGCTCAAGCGCGAAGAAGGCGAGTCCTTTGGCTTCCACCTGCGCGTGGAGAGGGGGCGGTGTGGTCACGTGATCAGAAAGGTGACGGCCTGGGGCGTGGCCGAAAGGAGCGGCCTAAGGGATGGAGATCGGCTTCTGGAGGTCAACGAAAGCTTCGTGGATGACGTCCCTCACGTGGAAGTGAGAACACCGCAAAACATCTGGGCAAGGAAGTTCGGAAACAAGTTCAGCTATGAACTTGGTCTTCCTGTCTCTCTGTTTGGGGGTTCAGGTGGCCAGGAGTATATTGCTGAGCGGGAACCAGCTGTGTCTGCTGGTGATGGATGGGGAGGAGTATGACCAGGCTGTGTCGCAGGGATTTGACCTCCAGTCTCTGGCAAGAAATCACAGAGGGGAGGGCTGCCAGCAGCCACGTATGTGCCACATCACCAGAGATACTGCCACTGGTCTGGGCATCAACTTTGTACCTGTGGAAGGTGAGACAGTGGATGTTTTATGGATCATGTACATGTATATGGGTAAAACATATGTTAATGGGAAATTACAGTACAGCACTCAAGAGTGACAATTGAAAATATAAGATACAAGATACAGAGAAGCCTATAAAAGGACCTAAGAAAGGATGCAAAGGCACAGGCCATAGAAAAGGCTGTAACATCCGAGGACCTCTTTGTGTTATGTTAGGATTATTACACTGTTGATTGTTAACTTTCTGTGATGTCACCACCTTCTAGGGCAGAAAGGCAGGTTCACGGTAAACCTGACAAGTGGGAGTCCTGCTCGCAAGGCAAGAGTGTTTCAGGGAGACCTCCTGGTATGGATGAACGGAGCAAATGTATCTGAGCTCACCCACTCTGCCCTTAGCAAGATGGTAGGTTAGGCGCTGCCCTCTGCATTCATTGGTCATCCACCCAACATCATGCTGGTCTTTTGATTGTAAAACAAGTGCATATGTGCAGGTGACGAAGTGCAAAGATCACATGACCATCCTGGTGATTGACAGTGAGAGTGAGAAGAGCTACGTCCGCAGGCGGATGCCCATTTTACCTGCCATGGTCGGTGCCCACAACATGCCCCACACACCGCGGAGACTCCATCTAGTGCTGGGGCCTTCGGGATACGGCTTCCTCCTCAGACAAGAAAAGACACCATCGCAAAAAATAGGTGAGATACACGTGTGTGCAAATGCTGTAACAAACAATCAGAAGATAACTGGAAAAATAAGGTGGCTCAGCGGGTTAAGGCGTTGGCCTCATGGTCGGTAAGGTGAGTTCAATTCCCGGCTGTGACGATGTGACGTTTATCCTTGGGCAAGGCGCTTCACCCTATTTGCCTCAGGGGAATTGTCCCTGTACTTGCTGTAAGTCGCTTTGGATAAAAGCGTCGGCTAATTTTTTTGGTCTGTAGTTCATGTTATGCGAGGGGTGGACAGAGACAGCCCAGCAGAGAAGGCAGGCTTGCAGGAAGGGGACATTCTGTTGGAGGTCAACAGGGATTCTGTGGAGTCCTTGGAGCATGAAGACATTGTGGAGAAAGTGAGGCAGAGCGGCCAGGTCGTCACCCTCACCTGTATCACTGCCCAGGGGCTACGCTTTTACACGCAGGTGGGTGAAATCAACCATAACAGAAGGATTATACATCCCTGAAACAGAGTTGTTATATACAACAATTGATTAGTAGGTTTAATGTGTCTCTTATGAATAAATCATGAATGTTGTTCTTTATATTCTCTCCTTCAGCTGGGTCTATCTCCGCTTCTTTTCTGTGAGAGTGATCCTAAGGAAAATGAAGAAAATAAAATGGTTCCCCCTATACCAGTCAGAGTAGAAGAACCAGAGGAGGTTCCATCAGTGCCCAGTCAACGACTCTGTGTCCTCCAGAAAGGGCTGTTAGGCTTCGGTTTCAACTTGGGTTGCGTCCCACAGACTCCTGGGACCTTTGTAAGCCAGGTAGGGCAGATATAGGGGCTGTTGCCAGGCAAACTACAGGAAGATGCAGAAAGACAGGAATATGTATAACACCAATATTTCCTGTTCTCTTGCAGGTGGCTCTAGGGGGACCTGGTCATAGGGCAGGACTAAAGGAGGGAGATTTGGTTATTGAAGTTAACGGCCAAAGAATGGAAGATAAATACATAGAGGATGTGATTATGCACGTGAAAGAGGGAGGACATTTCCTCTCTCTCTTGGTTATGGAAAAGAGTGACGGCAGTGAGACAAGACATATCCAGAAGACCACCGAGACAGAAGCTGATGAGTTTGGCTCTCAGGTCAAAGACATTTTATTTTTATTTTCATTGTGTCAATGGATTTTTGAATGATTTCAATTATGTTATTTTAATGTTCTCTCTACAGGAGGAAGAAGATATGGATGTGTCCATCCTGTAGCAGATAGTTCACAGCTTGACAACCCGCCCATAAGACCAGAGGACAGAGCCACTAACTCAAAGCAAGCCAAGCAGTATTCACCTCGGTTAGAAATGTCTACATGTCACCCAAGCTAAAAACTTACCTTGGTTTGTACAGTACAGTATGTGAGATCTGTCCACAAAAATTAAAATGTGTAAATGAAATGTTATGCTATTATTTTCCAAGTAATTTAATGTTTTTAAATAAGAATGTTGTACAAATATATTGATAAAATATTCATGTAAATTGTTGGTCTTAGCAATGCTTTCTATCTGTGAAAAATAAAAAGGATTGCACTGAATTCCCAATGGTAAACATTGTCGTCATTAAATGACCTTCAGTTAAACAGTAAACCTGCTATAAGTTTATATTAAGTGCCTCCTACCTATGCTGACATTCAAAGCCGTGGCACAAGTAATGTAACAGGTAAACAAAGTTATGCTGCAAAGTACTCATGGTAAGAAATATATATATATTATTTTTTAAGAAATACTCATGGTAAGAAATACATATATATTATTTTTTATCACAAAATGATTACATATCTTCGATTACAAATATTACAGATATATAACAACAATTGTACACTAGAGGGTGCTTGCAGAGAATGAAAGAAAAATATTGAAACGTTTACAGGTCCTCAAGGTTTTCATTGCTTTATCTCATTGAAACAAACAATTCGCATTTGTTAATACAGAATTTTGCCATTAATATAATAAAATGTACCAAGTAAACCTGATCGCGATTGTCTCTAAAGCTGATCGCGCTTGTCTCTACAGTCCTTTACATTTTAAAAGAGCACGCATCCGATGCACCTTCGCAAGGGGGCGGTTACGTCATTGCGTAACCTCAACCCAGAGCCAATGCTCATATTCTGTTCAGGCAGTAGTTTGGACAGCTACACGGTGGGGTCCTTCTTAGCTGGAGGTGACATTCAGTTGCAGCGAAACATTTGATTAGAGAAGCAGGGAATCTACTCCAAAATGGCACAAGCTGTACAGAAGTTGGTGGCCAAAGTACCATCATTGATCGGCGGTAAGTTTTTCCTGACAATAAAAATAGTTGTGTGAAAATAATTGTGTGGAGAAACAGCATGCATTAGCTTACTATCTTACCTGTCAAGGACCCGCTTGGCCTTGTTGTGTGTTATTCAGACGCTCATATTGAGGCGCTTTTAAGTTGTTAGAAGGTAGCTAGCCTGTTAACGTAAATTTAATTTGATAAGTGTTCATGTTATATGCTTGCATAACCTGTTGCAATCTAGCTTTCATTAAAGGTTATGTACGTTGGCAACCTAGTTAGCAAGAGTTGGCAAGATGAGTAACGCTAAGCTAGCGCGAGTAGCATGTCACCATGCACTGCCCAGTGCCATTCATTCAATACTGCCTGTCTGGAATTAACTACTTAAAAATAGTTAGAAAGTACATTAAAACGTATGTTAAACTGTATATGGTGCGAAGGTTCATGGTCAGTATTTATTTCGGTGTTTGTTTTCTGTTTCAGCCGCTGTCACCTACTCCAAACCCAGGCTAGCGACCTTCTGGTACTACGCCCGTGTGGAGCTGGTGCCCCCTTCCCCAACTGAGATTCCCAAGGCCATCGGGGGGCTCAAGAACATAGTCACGGGCATCCAGTCTGGACGCCTAGGACAGACCACGGTTAAAGTGAGAGCATAATGCACTCCACTTCAAATTTGAGTTTGTATTTGAAGTATATGGTTATGTCAGATCTCAGTGTTCAAGAGGATATACAATCACCCAAATCCATGATTGTAGAGAGTTTTTTTATTATTGCAAATCCTGAGTTAGGAATTTAAGCAAAGCATTAACCACCTCCATCATTATTTCACAGGATGCTGTGAGGAACGGACTGGTTGCCACTGAAGTGCTGATGTGGTTCTATATTGGAGAGATCATCGGGAAGAAAGGTCTTGTTGGATACGATGTTTAAATCAGGACCTGTCATGTCACTTTCTGAGTATTGTATGCTCACTTTCCAGCTCTAAACTATGGATTCAATGAATAAATGTCAATTGTTCGAGACAGCTTTGTGTAATTTTGTTTTGAGAATTTATTAGAATAAATTAACACTTATAATACAAGTAAAGTGTTTTTTATGTCATGTTTGCTCTTAATGTGCTAATCCCAACCAAAAAAAGGGTACAAAAATGACCTGAAATACCTAACTGATCAATGGTGATTCTGTTGTAAAGCAAGCAACTAGTTGATGCATGCCATTCATTTTAGAATTCTTTAGACTTCCAAGACTAGGTAATGGGAGAATTGAGGCTTATATACAGTTACATAAGTGGACACAGCATTAGGTCACAGGTGTCAAACTCCAGTCCTCGAAGGCCACTATCCTGACAGTTTTAGATGTTTCCCTGCTCCAGCACACCTCCACAGAGCTTGATAACGACCCTTCATTAGAATCAGGTGTGCTGGAGCAGGGAAACATCTAAAATCTTCAGGACAGTGGCCCTTGAGGCCTGGAGTTTGACACCCCTACTTAGGTGATGATTGACATCTCCTCTTGTTCTCTGCTTTCTGACAATGTATGTACAACATCTTCTAAGTATTTTTGGAAGCCTTGTCTCACATCCTCCGGCTCCTCTTCCAGGTTGGAGTGAATGAGTGTTATCCTGTTTAAATTTGATGCTACACAGGAATGAAAACAAGCATGTAGATTACTAAAGACACAGTTGATACAAAGGAGTTTCCCTCGGGATCAATAAAGTGATCTGAATCTGATAGACCATTTAGAACTGAAAGTGTAAACTGCTGACCTAGCGGTGGTCGTATGTTTTCTGCTTCACTGCCAGGCTTGTGGTGAGCGATAAGAAGACACTGGTTGTCCTGCAACCCCTGAGAGGCAATAAACATGGAGTACCATGTCTCTACCTCTTTTAAGTGGTTTGGCACATCCGGATTAAACACGATGATCACACCATTGGCATCTTTCATCAAAGCTGGCCAGCAGGATTCAAACCTAATAAGAGAATCAAGTTAGCAGAGAGCACCAAGTTGCGATCCAAGCATGTATGTACGGGAGTCAGGTGGCTCAGCGGTTAAGGTGTTGGGCTCATGAATGGAAGGTTGTGAGTTCGATTTCTGGCTGTGGCTACATGACATTGTGTCCTTGGGCAAGGCACTTCACCCTACTTGCCTCTAGGGGGGAATGTCCCTGTACTTGCTGTAAATCGCTCTAAATGTAAATGTAAATTGTGTGGATTCAGTTCCCTTACCTGAAATCGCCAGCACAGTCCCAGAGTTCCACCTCACAGCTGTAGTTTTTGTCACCACTGCCTTCATTTTGGGACTCAAATTCCAGGATCCTAGAGACAGGAGATGGTGGAACAGATACATCCTTAACATCACCTCCCAATGGACCCAAACGGACAGGATGTAGCTACATTAATCTAGTTAATGAGCAGTTTCCATTCAAAGAAGTAGCTACGAACCTGACCCCCTGAGTGGGATTATACTCTCCACCAATAGTCTCCACTGTGTCAGAAAGGAAGTTGGACAATGCAGTTTTTCCACTCTGAAACACATCATGCATCTGATGCATCAATTGAGTAACGACAAAAGTTACACGTTTCCAATACACAACATACAACAATAAAGCAACGGCCACTTCTGGCCAATAGCAACTTTGAACACAAGCGACAAAGATAGTCTACAATGGTTAGAATCGGCTATGCACACTATAGCTGTACCTAAACGCTTTTTCTTTTTTTACCTCACTCGGTCCAATGACAATAATTTTCGCCTTGAACATTGTCACGTCGCTTATTTTGTGTGGATAAACATGCGTATATCTGAAAGTGGCTAGCAGCTAGCAGCTAGCTGGTTACTTAACGTACTGTACTGTAGCTTGTCTAAGCTAGGCTAGATGTATTTTGTCTACTCTCTATTTGTATGAATGGTAGCTATTGCTAACTAAAATGTAGCTAGCAAGACTGTAGTTTAGTGCTGCAAATTAGATTCAGATACATTTAGAAGGTTTGAATAACATTTGCTAGCTATTAGAAAACGCAAAGTAAATATTTCCCCTGCTTCGCTAACTCGCCAGTTTAGTGGGTTTAGTGTGTGTAAACTTCGTCTTGGTTGCCATGGTGAAAAGCTGTTTGATTGGACGCCCATAAAGTCACTCAAATAAAAAAGCTCCGCCCAAGTTCATTTGCAAATGAGTTTCAAGTGGAGAACGATTAGGAGGGCAGGTAGACTGTCTCCTCACCTTCAAGAAAAGGCTCAAAACTCACTTATTTCGATCATTTAATGGCACTTAGAAATAGTATCTGTTGTTGTTGTTGTTCAGAATGACTTGTTAATCCCGGTGCGGAAACTCGCTAGTGTTGTTGCTTTATTGTTCGCGTCCCACAGGTAGACTAGTGTCCGTCGGAGACTCACCTTAAATTTGTAATTTGTTCATCTAAAAGCTCTTATTGCTCTTCCCTTGGCACTTATTGGTTCTCACGATGCATGTTTCATAATGTATAAACCCGCTATGTTTGGGGTATATATCACGTTGCAATGCAATGCTCAGTGACCGATGCTCTTTTGTAAAGCTCTCTCTTGTAAGTCGCTTTGGATAAAAGCGTCTGCTAAATGAATACATTTAAATGTAGACATTATTCAAAACCAAAGGGTCTGTCTTTATTATTTAGTTTCGGACATGTCATAGATTTTCCATGTCCTTTAACTTTTATGGGAGAATATATGATTTTTCCACTCTACCAGTAGAGCGCGCTATATACAAAGTTTAATGAATGAGGGCAATAATATAGCTTTCCATATTATTGTTCATTGGACATCGATTAGACCTGCATATGCACCAGGTGTTTTAATTATTTTGTTTGACTGTTTTGATTATTACTATGTTTGCGAAGATTCAATAGCATATTTTTGCAAACAGGAAGCCCTGAACTCCAGTTCTGGGAAATTTGTTTAGATGGATGCCTAATGCCTGCAGGAGTGTGACAATTAGCTCTAGTTTAAGTTAAGACCGTTACTGATATGTGGAAAACCTTCTAGTAATTTGACATAATCAGATAATCACCTTGAAGTCTAACTTCTTACATAACTAATCATATAAATATAAATGTAATGGAACATTTCTAATATGATTTAGCAGCTTGAATAATAAAGTTACATTTATTAAAACAAATTATATATTTTCAGTAATTGTTTTTGACTATAAAACATACATATTTCATATGGAAAGGATAGACTACAGATGATGACAATTAATGTTGGTGTAATGTGTACAGTATGTAATCAAAACATTGGAAGGAAGCATGGATTTATTTTAATACATTCTTTATTGAAAACTATTTAAAAGTACTTTTTGTTCACAATCATGACGCGCAAACCTGTGAAACCACACTGGTCTTGTACTGACTAGATACAAAGGACAGTTTGCACAAAGTATAATAAAAGGGAATTATATAATGGATTAAGGCAGGGGTGTCAAACCCTGGTCCTAGGGCCACTGTTTTGAAAGCTTTAGATGTTTCCCTGCTCTAGCACACCTGATTCTAATGAATGGGTTGTTATCAAGCTCTGTGGACACAACACTAGATCAGGGAAACATCTAAAACTCGCAGGACAGTGGCCTGAGGACCAGGATTGGAAACATGACAAAAAAATAATATTCCACACTCACTTATAGGTAGTAATTTCATTGAATGTAGGGCCAAGTTCACAATTACATATAAACAATTATATCAAAAAAGGGCAGGGGAATTTTTTTCTTCTTTTCTTAATATTTCCACTAATAAATCAGAGGCGCATATAAATGTTCATTTTAGTTGGCAGATCTTAACCGAGGTTCCAACGCCAAAGCCTGGATAAAGAGGCTCAACAAAGTTGGTCTCAAATCTGTGAAGAAGGGTCATGTTGCTGCCTATACTGTAAAAAGCCAGCACCCCTGCACCATGGTCAAGGTAGACTCCTATCCTGGGGGAGTGGGGGGCGTGGATGGCCTTATCCACCCTGTTGTGCCAGGCTGAGTAGCCTGAGTCAGAGCACAGAAGACTCCAGGACTTATCGTTGTAGCCCAGCAGGCACAAAGAGCCCTTGCCTTTGCGGCTGATGCCTTTGTACGCTGCGCCAATAGAGAACTCCCCGCTCCACTCTATCTCCCAGTAGAAGCGGCCTCCGGACAACGCTTCGCGACACAGGACCTGAGCGAAGCTGTCGAATCTCTCCGCTGTGTCGTTGTAGGGTTGCAGTTCCCTGGTTCGGATCACCTTCCTGTTGCCGTCTGACAGGTGAAGCTCCTTGTATGCAGTGGCAGGATCCAGTCTGAGCTGGCAGAAGTCTGGGAGCAAGGATTAGATAGGCTTACTGTTAGACACCCTCCACTTGGATAACACATTTGATTGAACCGATTCAGGTGAGGAGAGCTGGGACACATTTAGGAGATACTCACACTTCAGAAAGTCTGCTCTGTTTCTGGGTTCTGGAGGAGGAGCACTGTCCACTGTTATTTCTTTCACTAGAGTTCAAAAGATGTCATGTTATTTCTCAATGAAAAAAAACAACCAAACAATTGAGCACCATTACTTTTTGATTTGATTTATATTCTATATGGTGACAACTGACTTACCTCTGCTGCTTTTCTCTCTGGATCGAGTTTCAGTTGTATAAACAGGAACCTCATTAACTGTCATGGTTAAAGAGGCATGGTAAGGTGAGCAACCTACCAGAACTCAATGTTCTTTGTTGCAAACAACAGCTCTGTTTCTTTCTGCCAGCAAAGCGCGGTCCTAACCTGACTTGGAGATCTTCAATAACTCCTCTCTGCCAAGCTCCTCCAGACGTTCTTTGATCTCAGCCACAGCTTTCCTGGCTGAGCCAAAGGAGAAATCTGGGTTGACTGTTACTCTGGGTATGAATCCATCATCCGTGGGAGTGCAAAGATAGTTGAAATTCTGAGAAGAAAAGATAACTTGTCAGACAAGCCTGCTCCATTAGCAACAAGCCGTCGACTCCCTTTAGGATGAATAATGGTGTTGCGTCATGTTTCCAGATGAAGCATTAAAAGCATAAATCTAATCTAAAAAAAGCATGGAGCATTAATTGAACGTGTTTAAATATGTGTGTTTTTTTGTGTGTGCTGGATTTCTCACCTGCAGGAAGTGGATGTGGTCCTCAGTGCTGTACAGCTGTTTGAGGCCAATCTCCTTCTTCTTCAGTTCCTCGATCTCCTGCTCCAGCCTCTCGACCATGCCCTCGGCCTGACTAAACGCAGCCTTCTCATTGATGCCGATGAGCTTCGTGACCTCAGATCTCATCCTCTCTATGGAGCGGATCATCTCCTCAAACATCTTCTCACTCTCTGCCATGGCTCTCTTGGCTGAGTTCTGCACAAGATGGAGATAAAATAGTGACGCAATCAAAGCCTTTTCATAAGTAATCATTCTGGTTAGTTATCTAGATAGGGATGTAAAAAGACCCCAACAAATCCTATTTTATCTAGGATCTGGATGATTCTTGAAAACTTTGTAGTGCTTCATGGAAACACTGTCACAGTCTCTGTTTTGTTAGGTAAATTAAATACACAAGTCTCGCATTTACCAACAAGTTAGATCA
The DNA here is from genome assembly GCA_030340665.1 of Neosalanx taihuensis. Taxonomy (NCBI): domain Eukaryota; kingdom Metazoa; phylum Chordata; class Actinopteri; order Osmeriformes; family Salangidae; genus Neosalanx; species Neosalanx taihuensis. Next base: position 5,383,526 of record CM059310.1, read on the forward strand.
TCTTACAGGGGGTGATTTATAAAGAAATTGTTTATACAGATTGTTGCATTAAGATAAGTCTTTCTTACCTTTAATGAGTCCACTGCGGTTCTTAACTCCTCCAGCTCCTTCACCCTTTCTTGACATTTCTGCCTGATTTCAGCTTGAGACACCCCCAGGAGTTTCTGGTGATACGGACAGTAATTGCTTGTTTAGACAGTAATTGCATAAATGATCATCGCATTTCATGAATCATCCGTGTGATTGTGAAATCACATTCATTAGTGCGATGAATGCTCTGAACTTCCATTTATGTAGTGTAGCGTTATCCAAGGGATTATTTGTGTAAACAGCGTCTCTGGTACTTCACAAGTAGTTATACAGTATATGGGTAATTAAGTGGACGATCAAATTGAATTACGTGCTCACATAATATATTTCAGTACTATACTTTATTCTGCATTGCATTTTTGAGGAATCAAGATTAGTTTCTAATACAGTTCTAACGCCGTTCTGCTGATCTCCTAAATGAAGGGCGACTTGGTCTCAGGAGGGAAAATAGGCTTGATGGAATCTGGACCATGCAAGGAATGTGAAACTACCGCTGCCTGACTTCTAAAGAGATGTTTCAAGGTGCACACGTCCTGCCCTATAGAAAACGGTGAGGGGTTTCTAATTCAGCCTTTACTCAAGCCCACCGATCCATTCTTCAAGATAAGCTTGAGGAATGTGGGGAATCTGGGGAGGTGGGGAGGTGGTGGTGGTGGTGGTGGGGGGGGGGGGTTGAAGGAGAGGGGGAGTGGAGTGTGAGAGAGAAGCAGTCAGCCATGGGAGACTCAGGTTGTAAATCGAGGGATGAGAGGAACCAGACTTTCCATTTAGTAAACAAAACCCCCCACCCCGAAAATTGAATACTAGCTTTCTTCTGAAATCGCTTCGTTTGTAATTCAGATGAGGTCATTCAATGATCTGACATGCTTGAGAAAAATTCCCTTGAGAAACCTCTTCCACATCCATCACAGGTTGGCTTCTTGGCCGCGTAAACATTTTTGAATCTGCAAACTATGGCGCGGTGCATAGTCATGGTCTCAAAGTCCATGTTTACATGCTAGTTTGTTACCAGGTGAAGTGCTTAGGGCCTTGACCCATTCATGCATATTTCTAGTATCACTAGTGTCCCCTGCACTCCCTCCCACAGAGGTGAATAGAGCCTGTGTAGTTCCTGTGGTCGTTTCTTCTTGGTGTCCATCTTTCTCCACCACTGTGCACAGCTGTGACACCACAAGTTTAAGGGAGTTTTCATCGCTGATTATGAACACATTCCAACCCCCTGGTCTAATCGGAGAGCTGTAATTGTTTTGGCTGTACATGCCTTTAAGAGTGTCCGATAGCATTGGAAGGCTGGGTCAAAGTACAAACTTTAGTGATAGCGCACGGATGGGGGTTGGGAATACTACTGCGTCTGCTTTAACTCACATTCCTCCATCAAAAGACCCACCTCTCCCAACCCATCCTCCCTACCCACACCGCCCTTCTGACTAACCGCCAAGTGATGTTCTCAGTGACAAAGACAAACGTAGTTCAGGATGTGCTTTCGATAAACCATTAGTCAGTTAACCTTTGAAACTGGAACTGTGGAACACCCCTTTCAACGCCTAACGGTTTCTGTCAAATTGTATTTGGGATTTCTTTGCTCAATATCTCATAATGTCAGACAATTTCAAACATATTTAATGTTTTCGAATGAACACAATACATGCTTTAGTTTTTTTTTTCTCCATTCTATTCAGTTCACACTGACCAGGTGCATTTGTACAGCGTAGCCTAATACTGAGAGAGGAAGACTGACTGCCTCTTACCTGTTTCTCACTCCTCTCAGCCTCAGCTGAGACAATATCATGACCCCTGTGCTCGCTGACTGTGCAGATGGCACAGATGCACATCTGGTCGGTACGACAGAACAGCTCCAGGGACTTCTGGTGCTGAGGGCAGATCTTCCGGTCCAGGTTTCCCAGCTCGTCCACCAGCTTGTGCCTCTTGAAGGTGGCCGACTCGTAGTGGGGCTTCAGGTGTTTCTCGCAGTAGGAAGCCAGGCAGTTCAGACAGGACTTGACAGCCTTGAGCTTCTTCCCAGAGCAGAAGTCGCAGGGTACGTCGGCCGGTCCGGCGAAGCTGTTACCTGGGGACGCGTTGGTCTGGTTCAGGCCCGTCTTCTTGATCTTTTCAGCCACCTTCGTCAGCATGGTGTTGGGCCTCAGCACAGGCCTTTGGGTGAATGTAATCTTGCATTGAGGGCAGATGTAGATTCCAGTGTAGTCGGCCTCGTTCCAGTAGCCGCTGATGCAGTCCATACAGAAGCTGTGGCCACAGGGAATAGCCACGGGGTCCCTTAGCAAGCCAACGCACAGAGGGCAGCTGAAGTAATCCGGAGACATGGGCTCAGCCATCGTTACAGAAATGCACACAAACAGACCTGCGAGAGAAACCAGAGAGAGGCAGAGGTAACTTCCAGTGCGTTATGGAGCCCGCCCTCCACAAGAGTGTGTCACAGTCTGCCAGAGACAGGACCTACTAGTATTTCTGAATTCCAGAGGTTATTGATTGAAAGCAGGCAAGGCCCTCCTCTTGTGCCGGGGAGTATGCGAAGCTCAGCCCAGTTGAGATAAACAGATCGAGCAAAGGCTGTAGGAGACTTAAGAGAGAGGGAGAGGGAGGGGGGCGGGCAGAAAGGAGGGAAAATAGGGGATAGGCTGAGCCTTGAAGAATGAATGAATTGTAGAAGGCACAAGTCGAAGAAATCTATGGGATTTTCAGTCAGAGATCTCTCAGTTAGTGTTTACTTGACGGCGTTGTAGGATGTTGACAGAGGAAAACTCAGGCATCTCAGTAGAAACACAAACAAATGGCTATTTGTGTATTTTATCCAGTGAACTAGACACAGGTTGATTGTCATAAAAAGGTCTGTAGTTCAGCTCCTAAACAAATAGACACTCAGGCAAACAACTTCCCCTCGACCAGGAAATATTTAGAGCAGACGTTACATAGAAAATATGTAAAAAGGTTGACACACACCGGTAGATATCTGAACAGCGCAGGTGCGTGTCAGTTTGAGTTAAGGTCATGAGTTGTATGTATTTAAACTACATCCAGTTGAACCAGTCTGGTTGCTTTAGAGGTGTATGGAGTGACAGATATGTGCGTGTAAGAGTTCATGGTTGAATTCGTTGTCGAAATAGTAAAGAAAACCTTCCTGTTCATCTACTTTTTCACCTGATGCTTGACATATTTCCATATGTTCATCACTAACAAGTAAAGTTGCATACATCAAGACAGGTATGTTATATTCTGTCTCACCACTGGACCACTGTTTCCATCCTTATGTTTCAAATACTGTCAAGAATTCTGAAAGATTCCTGGTAATCAAAGTGAGGACAAACATGTTGGACATCCTCCCAGTGGTGGGATGATGACTTTCAGGTGCTTGATCAATCAGCCGCAATGCATTGTGCTCATTCAATCTAGCCAATCACAGAGCAGGAAAAAACCGGAGGCAAGGTAAACAGCCCCTCCCTCATTGCATGTGTTACTTCACCTTGTGGAGTTTCGATTCACCCCATATTTGGTCATGTTTCTAGATAAGCCAGTTTCTCTTTCCTTCTACTTTTTATGTTGATTAGATACCAGGAAGGCCTCTTTTTTAGTGACTGCACTGTGTGCTTACTGATTAACTAGCTGTGAGAGAGCAGAGGACTATCCTACACATCAAGATTTGGCGTTAACTAGGTAACTTCTGGTTCAACCCAATACAGAAACCCCTGGGTTAAACCTGAAACTACCTCGTTAACACCAAACATCTTGATTTCGTAGTACAGGACCCAGGAGTGGGTCAGGGCTGGATCAGTTCCACATAGACACACACACACACACACACATCTACACATCTACCCAAGACATCTTGTTGTTAAGGTGATGACACAGCAAGAACAGTGGACAATGTTCCCAAACACCATCAAAGTGAACTTTGAAATTCCACTATAATTTTAATGACAGTGCCAGAACAATCACTCAAATGTTATTGCGTTGGCTAGCTGGCTCATGTGTTTTTATAATTATATCACATTTGAAAATTGTAACTCCAATTTTATATGAGCGCACAGACAAAAACCTCATAGTTACGTTCAGTTAAAGGTCAGCATTCATTAAAGTCAAGCAGCGTTGCATCAGGTGAAGTGAGGGGGCAAACCAGGTTTTTAGGTAATGTTTTGAAGACAGAGGGAATAGAAATGACCGGAATCAAGGACACTGGTTCGTACGTGAATGGTCTGAACATGGAGACAAGGTATTTACAAGTGTTGCAGTGGAACAATGGTTACCTTTGTGAATGCTGGCAGATGCACTGCGTGGATAGGCGGAGTCTGGATGGAGGCCAGATAAACAGACTGGACACCAACCTGCAGAGGGAGAAGAAGGGGACCATTTAAAAAAATCCTTTGAATATTTCACTTGTTCAATGTTTGTTGTGCACTTTATTACGCTTATTACATTATCACTTTATATCACTGATTACATTATCACTTTATATGACTTTTTATTATAATAAAAAGTATTATCATATTTTTTCTTCTTCCAAAACCTGCAATTAAATCAGTTTCTTAATAGAGCATTCAATTGTCAGCTGAATCTATTTTAAAACCTTTATCTGTTAGATAAACAGTCAGAGCATCTGTCAATCACAGCCTTCCGGTGTGTCGTCTCCTAAGCGCGTCTAGGTGTTGAAATAAAGCCGAGGCTGTCAGTTGGGTTGGATAGCAATGCAGATGATGTCACTTGTCACAGAACCAACAAGCATGTGACCACTGCAGCCTTGAAATAGCCCCAGTAAAAAGCAGAGAAACCTTTCCGCTGTACAATATAACCTATACTTTGTAAAATGATTTTATTGTCTGCACAAATTTTTTATGGAATCAAAGTTCACCATTGGGTTAAAAAAAAATGTTGAATCTGAGTAAGAATTTGAATTTGTGTCATTTATCTCGTCAACCCCTTATCAATACAAGGCACAACAGTTTACCTCCTTTGTAAATTCAGGTGAAATGGACGCTAGCAGCACGATTGCATTTCCAGACTAAAAGATGACAGTCATGTCAGTTAAGAGTCCTTGTGTTTGATGGCTCACAGACGCTATAAGATTGGCATGCAGCCTAGCAGAGCCCTGCAGTATTCTCTCACATATCAGCCCCTCTTGACCCTCTCGTTATCCAGCCAATCTTGCCAGGTCACATTCCAGCCATGATTTAGGCAACCCTGAAACTCCTGATCTGACTACCAGCTATGTCTGGACGTTTCTTCAATATAAACTGAGATGTGAAATGTTTGAAAAGGTTAACGTTTGCTTAATGGAAATCTCTATTAATCCGTTTGTTTTGTGGAAATATTTTTATTTGACTAGGATAGGATCTGTTTGTAATATAATCCCTTCACTGATCAAAGGAAGAGGAAGGCACAAGTTTTGCTCATTCGGTTAAAGAGAAGGAAATAAATTCAGTGTGAAATTCAAATGAGAGCATCTGGTTGATAATTAACAACTCTCAACTTGATGGCAGGATCACTGAACCGGCGTTAACGATGCCAAAACCAACTGTTTTAACAAACGAGAACAAATGCCAGCTTCTGAAAGGTATGTGTAGAACAGCAAAAGTAGAAGTAAAAATGAGTTGGTTACAATAGTTTAGTCCAGGGGTACCCTGGTTCAACCCTGGTTCCAGAGGTTGAACCTGTCTTGAAGGTTTTAGATGTTTCCCTGCTTTTAACACACCTGATTGTAATGAAGGGTCATCATGAGGCTTCCACAGATCTTGATAATGACCCTTCATTTGAATCAGGTGTGCTGGAGCAGGGAAACATGTCTAAAGCTTTCAGGACAGTGGCTCCCTAGAACCAGGGTTGCCGATTCCTGGTGTAGTCTTTGCTGCCCTGTGGGTCTACAAATGTTTGACATGGAAAAATGTCTATATTTCTTAAAGTGAGCCACATGCATTATCAGAATAAGAATCAGAATCAATTGTATTCGCTATGCAGGATATACAAACACAGAATTTACTTTGGCAGGAAAGAGCAAACAAAGAACATATATGTAACATAATAACAAGGGTAAAACTGAATACAAAATATAGTGTAAAATACAAATGAGACACAAATGAGATAAAACTAAAAGTGGGCACTAGCTGTACAGATGGAATATAACTATAGTAAGAGAGTGCGAGGTCATATGCATTTTACCACTATCACGATGCATTGTACGTGTAAAAGCGTAATGTGAAATGTGTGAACTACATAGTGACAAGGTAGCTATAATTAATGTAATTTAAAACAGATTTTTCTTTTTGGGGGTTTTCATAGCAAGCCACTTAAGTCATTCTGAAAAGAAGTCCTCGGTGAAAGATGTTTTACTCTCGCGCTGATTTGCAGGCTGACTTCAACTCCCTGTGCAGAGGTCATCGCGATCCTGGGTTTGAGCTGGCATCCATCACAGACCCCCCTCGCAGACCCCCCCCCCCCCCACCCCCCACCCACTCCCCCCCCATCAGAGGCCATGCCCTGACCAAGCTGGCTGCAATCCACCAGAAACTGTCACTAGTCAAACACCGGTCTGGCACCTAGCCCTCAAGGGACATTCATCTTTTTACCGGCAGCCTCATAAATTCCGCTACGCCCCCGTTCATTCTACCCATTTGGAAATCTTTCTGACACACCTTTCTGCTTGCCAGTGTGTTTAGTCATGGTGACTCTCCACTTGAACTACTGTTGGGATCAATAAGCTGTGATTGAATGAATCATTGATCAGACTGATCTACGACGTCGTCCTCATGAGGTAACAGATTTACATAAAGAAAACAACACGCATGTCATTCATTCCTTCCCTGTTGGTAATCCCTGTTCCCTGACTGATGGAGTCGTTAGGTCGTCAACCTGGCCCCGCCTTCTTCTCGACCAGTTTCTGCTCAACCAGTTTGGCCTCCCACCCTGTTTACGCTATAAAACATGTTTCTGTAGCACCTGTGACTCAGTTTGTCCCTGAGCGACACACCTGACAGCCACTCAGCGACTATTCTTCGCCGTACCGCAGAATTCAGTGCCCCCTCATGTCGTCCGACCAGGAGAGCTGCTACCTCTGTAAGGAGTACCTCAGAGATCCGGTGTCCATTCCATGCGGACACATTTTCTGCACCATCTGCCTCAAGACCTACTGGGACCATGCTGATCACTCAGGAGCCTACAACTGCCCCGAGTGCAGGGTCACCTACAACAAGAGACCCAGCCCGAGACGGATCGGGGCATCCAGACGCGCCGGAACAACCCGGAACTCCGAGTCCTTCCCTCCACCTCCTCCATCCCCCGACTACGAGCTGGCCGGACCCCAGGATGTGGGCTGTGATATCTGCATCGGCAAGAAGCACAAGGCCGTCAAGTCCTGTCTGATGTGCCTGGCTTCCTACTGTGAGCAGCACCTGAAGCCCCACTTTGAGTCTGCCACCTTCAAGAGGCACAAGCTGGTGGACGAGATCGGCCACCTGGACAGGCAGATCTGCCCCCAGCACCAGAAAGGTCTGGAGCTTTTCTGCCGCACCGACCAGATGTGCATCTGCGTGCTGTGCACGGTCAAGGAACACAAAGGTCACGACATGGTGTCTGCAGAACAGGAGAGGTCAGACGAACAGGTAAACATTGTTTTTTTGGTATCTTACACCAGAATTAATCATGTAAAGTAATGAGGATTCTATCATTCTTATCATGCAGTGAGAGGATAACTTTATAACAGCCGTTTATTTATGGAGTCATAGGCCTTGTTTTATTTTGGTTAGCCGAGTAGGACAACATGGTTCTTGCAGTTCTATGTTTATTATAGTTATTCAAGCAGGTCAAAATGAATTCGTATAATGGTGTGTGTGATCCGAGCCCCCCAAAACCCATCACTCAAACCCTCCATGGATCTGCCCTTGTCAGAGTGATTTAGCAACGGCTGAAGTGTTGCAACTTAGTCTATTCACACCTCTTGTTCAGTATCAGTTCACTGATTTGTCACGGTGTTTGTGCAGGTTACTGTTTCTGTATTATGCCCTGCTAGTGCCCCCTAGCACATGAACAAATGAGGTGTTATGTGATATTACAGTCAAAGAAAAGCTTTGGGGGGAAAAATCACCAGTGAAATGAATGTTATTAATATCTCACTTTTGTCCTCTCCATAGCAACGGTTGGGGGCCACTCAGGCTGAGATTCAGGAGAAGATTCACGACCGGCTCAAGCAGATGGAGGAGCTGAAACATGCAGTTGACACCCTCAAGGTTCGGAGCACTCCTATTGGTCAATCCACTCAAATGATGAACACGATCATGCCAACGATTTTCCTCAAACTCCACAACAGTCATGCCATTGTTTGTGATGCAACGCATCCAGTATACAAAACAGAATCGTAGCAACATGCTAACGTGTGTTCGTCCCCTCCAGAACTCAGCCCAGATGGCCATGAAAGAGTGCGAGAAGCTGTTCGGGGACATGATGCGCTCCATCGAGAGGATGCAGCAGGAGATGATCAAGCTGATCTCCTCCAACAAGAGAGCAGCGCTGAGCAACGCAGAGGGCCACATGGAACGGCTGAGCCACGAGATCGACGACCTGAAAAGGAGAGACAACGAAATCACCCAGCTGTCCCGCACCGAAGACCATATCCACTTCATCCAGGTAACCAGGCGGTCGTATGGAACGCTGTTACAAATCAAAGTTGAAAAACTCAACCTAAGATCCATTCAGGCTCTCATCCGTGCTGTTGCATTCTGGGTTGCAGACCTACCACATGTTGATTGCCCAGAACGAGGCAGAGGAGCTGCCCTCCGTCACGGTGAACCCCTACTTCACCTTCGGGCCTGTGAGTAAGGCTGTCTCTGAGATGAAGCAGCACCTTCACGAGTTCAGCAACGATGAGCTCGTCAAAGTAGCTCAGACCGGTGAGTCACTGACATCAAGTCCATCAACTTATACGCAGATCCGCAAGTGATCTCATTCTCAATACTGACGTGGATGCTTATGGCTTTACCAACCTTTTTCCTCAGTGAACAAAATGCCTTTCTGCCAGCTGGATGATGCCAAAAGAAGACAATCAATCAAAGGTAAAAATCTCCAAATTCTCTAATTTCCTGCTTTTAAATTTAAGAGTGTTTGAACAGCAGTAGTCAAGAATACTAACCCACAGATTGACACCACAATATTTCTGAGGGGTTCCCAAAAAGAACGATTTTTTTATTAAACTGTGGGTACCAAAATTGAAGGAAAGCACTTTTTTGTACCTCTGGAATGCAGTTTGTTTAGTAAAGTGGCCTGTGCACCTTTGAGGGCACTTAGGGGTCACATAATAGCTCAAGTGGTTCTAAAGTTTATTTTAGTGGACAGTTCTTAGAATGTCAAACACCAGGCTGTTTAACACAATGATAGGCTTCAGTGCTAGATTTCCGTAGGATATCCGTGAAAACAAAAGTTTTAATCTGCGAGTTCACACCATGTTACATTTCAAGTATTTCCCTCCGTTCAATGTTTGGCTTGTACTATTATTTCTTTTCACGTATCGTATTTTTTTCTGTCTTCGTAGTTGAAAGCTCGGAGGTTGACACGATCTACAGAATGCCACCCCAGGAGCCCAAGAGCAGAGAGGACTTCCTGAAATGTGAGTCTGAATATTAACACTGTGGTTTGTCTATGTTCAAACTGAACAGTCCAGTCCTGTACTTTCCCTTACAATCACAATCATAGTTACCGGTATCAAATTGTCATGAGGGTTATTCTTAAACCCATGTGGTTTATTAATACATTTGAAAAGCTAAATGAGTAACATTGTTGGACCAGTAAGGTAGTGTTTTGAAACACTAGCTGACAATGTTTGTAGAAATAGTTGGCAAGGGAGTAGTCTCACTACATTCCATAAATACAAGGTTTGTACCAAGCATGCTCATAGAACCCACAGGTTTACTATCATGTGTAAGAGTATGTTTGTTTTGTGGGTGTAGTAAGACTTAAAGATTGTACACTTACACCCTTACATGTCTAAACTGTCTAAAATAACTTTCAGCAACATCATTGAGAAAAACCACAAGCACAAAATAAAGAAATCTCTCAAGTCTTGTATAGTTCTGTGATAAACCATGTAATCAAAGCCTTCGACCAGAGCAAGCAATGTTAAAAAACACAAGAGAATACAAGCAGAATATACATAAAGTTATGTTTGTGAACATCACAAGCAGTCTCTGACACCTCTGGCATTCCAGATACTAAACCTGCTCGCTCTAGCCGTGGTTACCGGTCCAATCGAGTGTGACCTTGTGAGGTGGAGGGCAGGCGCACAGCAGGAAAGCCAGGTGACTTTTAACCCCTGAGCTCTATTGGCATGCTGGTGTACACACCTGCAGAGCTACTTGTTAAACCCGGTGAAACCCCCCGGAGGGATTGGTTACTTGAATGACTGCCAGAGTATTCATGGCCCTGCAGTCATTTGAATATCCACTTACTTCTCATTTTGGTAAAATGGTACTAAAACGGGTGTGAATGGTAAAAAGGGTCCTCTCCTTTTCAATAATAATTGGTAGTGGTGAAACGTAATCATTCACATCTGGTCACGATGGTCTTTATTTATTCTGATTCAGATTACTTTATTGATAGCTGCCCTTGGTACTGTATTAACTAAATCGCATGGCTTTTCTTCTCCTCAGTTGCCTGTCAGCTGACTCTGGACTCCAACACAGCCTACAAACAACTTTATCTGTCCAGAGGGAACAGGAAGGCCACCCTGAAGAGAGACCCCCAGTCCTACAGTGACAGCGCTGCCAGGTTTGACTGTCTGCCCCAAGTCCTGTGCAAGGAGCCCCTGTCTGGAGGCTGCTTCTACTGGGAGGTGGACTGGAGCGGAGAGGGGGCCTCCATCGGCGTCACCTACAAGGGCATCAAGAGAACCGGCTACGGGGACAGCTGTCGAATCGGGTACAACCGCAAGTCCTGGAGCCTCTTCTGCTCCGACTCGAGCTACTCGGCCCGCCACAGCAAGGACCAGATTGAGATCAACGCACCCTACTCCTCTCGGATCGGGGTGTTCCTGGACCACACCGGAGGCAGCCTGTCCTTCTACAGCGTAGGAGAAGCCATGACCCTCATCCACCGCTTCACTGCCTCTTTCAGCGAAGCTGTTTATCCAGGCTTCTGGGTCTGGTACGAGTCTGCCGTTACCATCTGCCAGTTGTAAAAATATGCTATACTATAACAATGAGAAATGTAAATCTGTTATTCTGGGCTTTGTGCACTTTGTGCAATTTTTATATCGACACTAATGTTGTAGATTGATGACACGGATATATGTTGTGGGAAATAGGTACTTTGAATGCCTTTTTTGGGCAGACACCGGTACATTATGATGATTCTAATAGATGCGTAGGGAAAATGATAAGCTATTGTGCACATGCATTTTGTAATAAATTTGGGAATGTATGCTTGCTATTGATAGAGAGATCATGTGAAATAAAAACAAAAAAATGATATTGTTTGCACTTTATGTATGCCTATATTTCATATCAATAAAATGATGTACAAAAAAAAGGATTTTCCACAAGTAAAATTATTGCAGGACATCTAATGAAGGACAGGCACACAGAGTGTAACGTCTATATTAAGTGCAATATTTCAAGTGTCCTGTTGTTCAGTATTTCCCCATGGTGGTCTTGTTGTTCTTACGCACAACGTGCAATATTCCCCGTGGTGGTCTTGTTGTTCATACGTACATTACGTGCAATACCCTGTAATTCTCCTCAATGCAATAACTGTCTACATGTCTATATGTCTGTCTATATCTGGTTCACATTCAAGACAGGAACCACTCACTTAACCACGTACTAACTTATTTGTTTACGACTTTATCGTTATTATTTTTTTAATATTGTTATATTGTTATTTTACCCTGCCACTGTGTGTGCTGTACTTTATCCTGCTGCTTTTGTGAACTGCAATTCCCCCCTCTGGAGGACAAATAAAAGTTTATCTTATCTTAGATGTCTGCAGACGTCGAAAGCACCTGCACCTGCGCACAACGTACGCACGCGGGAGTAGTTGAGTCTATAAGTACAGATCACTTTGATCATGGTGACCTCTGCTGGTACGATTCTGTGACTACGCCCACTTTACCCTTTATGTCAGGGGTGTCCAATCCTCGTCCTCAAGGGCCGCTCTCCTGACGGTTTTAGATGTTTCCCTGCTCCAGCACACCTCCACAGAGCTTGATAACGACCCTTCATTAGAATCAGGTGTGCCGGAGCAGGGAAACATCTAAAACAGGGGTGTCCAATCCTGGTCCTCGAGGGCCGCTGTCCTGAAGATTTTAGATGTTTCCCTGCTCCGGCACACCTGATGCAGGATTGGACACCCCTGATCTAAAATCTTCTGGACAGCGGCCCTCGAGGACCAGGATTGGACACCCCTGCTTTATGTTCATGTTGGAGGGGCAGGCTGTTTTTAAAAATATCGTTCTCTGTTTCTGAACTACCCCTCCATCCTGCATCCTATCTATTTATTCCCAACGTTATACAGTTGGTCATCTTCTCACGCTCTCACTATCATTGGTCTTCCATTTGCAACATTCTATTACCACTTCATTTTCTCTCTTCGTTTTCATGTTCCCTTCAAAAACCCAAAAATTGAGTTTAAACAGTATGTTTCATGAACTTTTGTATTTGCTGCATCCGCAACAGTAAATCAAAAGATGGGGGAACGCTGCTCAATGGTCGGTGTTTCACATCGGACACATTAGCACTGCGCCTGCGCTGAAACCAGCGCCGCATTTTCTCAAACATGGCAGCGCAGGTGAGCAGCATGAATCATGGTGTCAGATGATGAAATGTGTAAAAACCTATGGTTTTATTCATCTGCGGTTCAGCATAAAACAGTAACGGACAGTAACGCTTTAAATGTCTGAATTTGCGTCAACTCGAAACGCAGAAGTTTAAAAGACCGCAGTGTATGAAAAGCCGGCTAACAACATTGCTAACGCGCATGCTAGACTAGCTAGCGTGCCTGTACGTACTAAATTAGCTCTTGTGTCTGTGCCAGATTGTGTGTGCGTTTTACCACTTGTAATGTATTGTAATCTTTAATGGGGTGTATAATGTTTAGATTTCTGACTGTTTATCAGTTTTGGTTAAGGTAGCTGGTCAGTTTAGAAGTTGATAGCCAGCCATGTCGGTTTAACGTTATCACTATGGCAACCTAGTGTTTGACTGGGACTCTGCTCAACTTCGCATGGGTAGGGAGCACTAATCCTAAAACTGACCGATTTATCAAAATAGATGGCGGCGACGAAGGTCCCTGAGGTCCGTGACATTACAAGGATTGAGAGAATTGGTGAGTTCTTACATTTACATTTAGCAGACTTTCTTATCCAGAGCCACTTACAGTAAATACAGGGACATTCCCCCCAGAGGCAAGTAGGGTGAAGTGCCTTGCCCATAGACACAACATCATATAGCCACAGCCAGGGTTCGAACTCACAATCTTCCGATCATGAGCCCAACGCCTTAACCGCTGAGCCACCTGACTCAGATACATGTTTGTCTTTTTAACTTAGAATTGTTTTTCTGTTTAGTTTCCAAACTGGTCTGCCTTCAGGTGATGCAGGATCATCAGTGTCACCTGTGTTTTTTTGTTCAGGTGCCCATTCCCATATTCGCGGCCTCGGATTGGATGATGCCTTGGAACCTCGCCAGGTAAACTGTCCATCTACATCGCCTCTACCTGCCCCTGACGCCCCCATCAGCGTGACCTCCGCTGAGCACCTGTTCACCCTCTGTCCCCCTCTGGCAGGTGTCCCAGGGGATGGTTGGCCAGCTGGCATCTCGGCGGGCAGCTGGACTCATCCTGGAAATGATCAAAGATGGCCATATCGCTGGCAGGGCCGTGTTGATCGCTGGCCAGCCTGGCACTGGGAAAACAGCCATTGCCATGGGTACCGTATATATCATTAGTACATCTGCCATCTTCTGGCACCTATTTTTCTAATCTTAAGAGTATTTAAAGCCAAGAGTCTACGTTTGATTCACTAGCTATGACTGTTATATTGAGATGGTAACGAAAAGCAGTTGGCATCCAACCAGAAGTGCAAATCAGGCAGCAGAAGCCGAATATACATTAAGTATGTACAGGGTATAACAGTATTTTGGTATTACAAATATACAGATGTATTGTACAAGTTTTCACAGACTTTTACTGTATTGGTATGTACAGATGGTGCAAAATGGTGTAGATGATATGTATTCTGTACGTGTTTGTCTTGCGACCAGGCATTGCCCAGTCTCTGGGTCCCGATACGCCCTTCACAGCCATGGCGGGGAGTGAGATCTTCTCTCTGGAGATGAGCAAGACGGAGGCCCTCAGCCAGGCTTTCAGGAAAGCCATGGGAGTCAGGATCAAGTGAGTGTTCCAGACCGTGCTGCTTCCGTCTGTGCTTTTCTGTCCCCCCACGCCCCTGGCCTGACCTGATGTTGATGACGTGTGTCTGCAGGGAGGAGACTGAGATCATCGAGGGGGAGGTGGTGGAGATCCAGATCGATAGGCCAGCCACTGGAACGGTGGGTTAGAACTTTATTCAGTCTGCCTGCCACCCTTCCTCTAAATCCCAGTCATAAAGGTGTACGCTTCATTAATTCGATTCTGGATTTATGGCTTTGGACTTTGGAGGTCTTTAATAATCCCTCACAGATACCCCTTAATGAAAAGAAGAAAACCGCCCATCAAACACTCATTTGCGACTTGCTTTAGCAACAGACTGCTTATTACAGATACTTATCAGAGTGAAAGGAAATTTGTTTTGTGGTGGTAACAGTTTAATATCTTAGCTGTTGAGTAGGGACTGGAGACAGTTTAATAACAAGAGCGGGATACTTTGGCAGAGTTTTTTAAGTAATTCAATCCATTGTGCTAATGTGCTAGACCAGTGGTGTCAAACTCGAACCATCGCGGGCCAAGAACAGTGATTTCTCTGACGAGTTTCTCCACTTAGTGAAATCGAACTCGTTAGTGAAATCAGCTGGTGTAGTGGCTTGGTTGACATGAAAACCTGCACCCTCTTGGCCCGCGATGGCACAGGTTTGAAACCATGATGTGCTAGACGCGTCACACATCAGCAAAGTAGGTACTTGTCTGCTTGGTTCTATACAAACTCGTGGTGTTTGTACACAGGGAGTCAGGTGGCTCAGCGGGTTAATCGGAAGGTTGTGAGGTCGATTCTCGGTTGTGGCCACATGACGTTTTGTCCTTGGGCAAGGCACTTCACCCTAATTGCCTCCGGGAGAATGTCCCTGTACTTACTGTAAGTCGCTTTGGATAAAAGCGTCTGCTAAAGGAAAAAAGGTAAATGTAATGCGTTTGTCTGGCAGGGTGCCAAGGTAGGCAAGCTGACCCTGAAGACCACAGAGATGGAGACCATCTACGACCTGGGCAGCAAGATGATCGAGAGCCTGACTAAGGAGCGGGTTCAGGCGGGGTGAGTGTCTAGGTGCAGGTGGGGGTGGAGGGGTCACCGGGCTGGAGCCTAACCTGAGCGTGTGATGATGTCAAACTGTGTGTGGTCGTTCTCAGGGATGTGATCACCATAGACAAAGCCACCGGGAAGATCAGCAAACTGGGTCGCTCCTTCACCAGAGCCAGGGACTACGACGCCATGGGAGCACAGGTGCATGATGGGCTTAAGATGGCAGATTCGCACAACGGTTGCTAATGGACGGATGTTGAACCACGCAGTGATGACACACCTCAATAATTTTTTTTCCCATCTTCTACGACTTTAGACGCAGTTCGTCCAGTGTCCAGAGGGGGAGCTGCAGAAGAGGAAGGAGGTGGTCCACACCGTGTCCCTCCACGAGATCGACGTCATCAACAGCCGCACGCAGGGCTTCCTAGCCCTCTTCTCTGGCGACACTGGAGAGATCAAGTCCGAGGTCCGCGAGCAGATCAACGCCAAGGTGTCCGAATGGAGGGAGGAAGGCAAGGCTGAGATCATCCCAGGGGTACGTATCTCCAGAACCAGGGGCGGGCAGTCCTGGTCCTCGGGCGGGCACTGTACTGAAGGTTTTAAATGTTTCCCTGCTCCAGCACACCTGATTCTAATCATCAGGCTTCCACAGAGCTTGATAACGACCCTTTCGTTAGAATCAGTTGTGCTGGAGCAGGGAAAGATCTAAAACAGGGGTCTCCAATCTTGGTCCTCGAGGGCCCACTGTCCTGACAGTTTAAATGTTTCCCAGCTCCAGCACACCTCCACAGAGCTTGATAACGACGCTTCATTAGAATCAGGTGTGCCGGAGCAGGGAAACATCTAAAACCTTCAGGACAGCGGCCCTCGAGGACCAGGATTGCCCACCCCTGCTACAGACTGAGCTTCAGAAGCGTCCTACCGTTTAACTGACTGGGGTTTTCCCTGGGCCTCCAGGTGCTGTTCATCGATGAGGTCCACATGCTAGACATGGAGTGCTTCTCCTATCTCAACCGGGCCCTGGAGAGTGACCTGTCCCCTGTCCTCATCATGGCCACCAACAGAGGCATCACCCGGTACGGTCCTCCTCGTCGTCCTTCCCCTCTCGAACGTCTCCATGCTCCCAGCACCTTCCTCTCACCCGCTCCCTCCTCTCCTCTTCCAGGATCCGGGGCACCAACTACCAGAGCCCCCACGGGATCCCCATAGACCTGCTGGACCGCCTGCTCATCATCGCCACCTCCCCCTACACAGAGAAGGAGACCAGGCAGATCCTCAAGATCCGGTAAGCATCCTCCCCCACCCACCCCCCCCAGACTGGAGAAGCCATGCACTGCGTCCTCCCCTCCCGCCCTTCCATGATGGATGGGGATCATTGAGAGCCCTCCCCTCTGTCCGCAGGTGCGAGGAGGAGGACGTGGAGCTCAGCGAGGAGGCCCACACGGTGCTGACCCGCATCGGCCAGGAGACGTCTCTACGCTACGCCATCCAGCTGATCAGCACGGCGGGCCTGGTGTGCCGCAAGCGCAGGGTGAGGCAGCCACCCGCTGGAGGGTGGAGCTCAGCACAGAGATGAGACTGTCACACAGCCTGAGCTGCTGCTGTTCGGTCCATAAAGAGCTGGTGCTTTCAGAAACACAGGCACTCACGGCTGGTTACATCGATCTGTCCAAACACCTGACGTAGAATCGAGTTACATTGACATTTATTCATTTAGCAGACGCTTTTATCCAAAGCGACTTCCATGAGAGAGCTTTACAAAAGAGGGAGTCGCGTGGCTCAGCGGGTTAAGGCGTTGGGCTCATGATCGGAAAGGTTCGATTCCCGGCTGAGGCTACGTGACGTTGTGTCCTTGGGCAAGGCACTTCACCCTACTTGCCTCAGGGGGGAATGTCCCTGTACTTACTGTAAGTCGCTCTGGATAAAAGCGTCTGCTAAATGATTAAATGTTAATGTAAAAGAGCATCGGTCACTGAGCATAGCAACGTGATAGACCCCAAACATAGCAGGTTTATAGATGATGAAATATACATTGTGAGAAACCAATAAGTGCCAAAGGAAAGAGCTATAAGATCATTCAGTCGAACAAGTTACAAGTCAATTGACTAATGATCATAGTGAAATGACGCTTCTTCCAGGGCACCGAGGTGCAGGTGGAAGACATCAAGAGGGTCTACTCTCTGTTCCTGGATGAATCCAGATCCTCCCAGTACATGAAGGAATACCAGGACTCATTCCTGTTCAACGAAGCACGTGAGTCTGTTCTATCTTCTAGAACTGCATCCGGACCAGTTCCCAGCATTCCTGAGTGAGAGGCCTCGTCCTCATCAGCATGCGTCCAGGATATAAACATGTCACGTCGAGGTGTAAATGTTTGTACGAAACAGGTGTTTTTGTACGAGCAGCTGTGTCGGCGTTACTAATTCGTCTCCTTGTGTGTGCAGAAGCCCCTCAGATGGATACGTCTTCATGAAGACGGCTGTCGGTGGTCCTGCTCTCCTGTCCTGTTCTGTTCCTACCTTTCCGCTTGTTTCCCTTTGAGGCCTTCCTGCTGGAATATCCAGTCTATTCCTCGTGTCTCGTATAATCCCCCCCCCACCACAATATTTTTCTTGAAGCAGTTTATTTTTATTGTCTCTATGTACATTAAAAACCATTTTTCATAACACTTCAACTGGACTGTTTTTCCATTTTTCTCTTCATTAAATTTTCATTCATGTTACATTTTTTTAGTTTGGTCATCATCCTGTTAAACTGTTGAAAGTCAAATGTAATTTGGGTTGATTTATAACTTCACACGAGAATCTCTCAATGGAGCTACACAATGAACTTTTTATATCTGTGTTGACTGTTGAGTGTTTTTCTTGAACGAAATAAAAGCGATCTTGAAGATCGGAAGCTTCTTCTGTTTGTACTGTAAGTGTCTGTAATTTAGCTTGAGGGCCACTAGATGGCACTTTAGAGCTATGTTTCGTACCGTCAACCTTCGAATGAGTCGAGTCTAATTACCAAGCCCACCTTGATAGCACTGTGGCAAGTTAAGTGTCTCACATATGCCGATATGGTTTTGGAGCGCCACACATCATGACCTATGCAAATATGTGGAGATCCTGTCAGATCGGTACAGACCTCAGTGTGTGGGTGAGGAAGGCCTGTCATAGTATTCTATTTAAAGAATTTAATGGCACTTAGGAATAGTATGACACTTCACATAATCTAATGTGCTTTAGAACAATATGTTGGTCCCCATATGGTGACTTTCCAGTGTTGTTTGTTGTATGTTCACAATTGTTGTGTTATGCATTTATAGTTCTTCCCTTGGCACTTATTGGTTCACATGATGTATGATTCACGATCAAAAAAAACGACTGTGTTCGAGGTCTATCACGTTGCTATGCTCAATGACTGATGCTCTTTGTAAAAACTCTCTGTTGTAAGTCGCTTTGGATAAAAGCGTCTGCTAAATGAATAAATGTAAATGTAGTAAGGAGCCAGAATGGTATGAAACAAAGACCCAGATAATATTTTGGGGACGGAATCTCTGGGAAGGGGCTATACCTGTGGGAGGGGGGGGGATGAGGACGAGATTGGGCAGGAGAAGGAGACTTAATTGGGGGCTGTGGGAGTGTGTGTGTGCAGGCGCGTGTGTGTGTGTTAGATTTCCCCAGTCGTCTCTTAGATTAGAGCGCAACTCTAAACCGACCATTAACGTTCCAGAGTTAATGGCTCAGAAATGAATGGAAAACGATGGGAATGAATTACTGTGGATCTGCAGGGGATGCTACTCGTTGTTTTGTCTTCCATTATTAGTGGCGTTGTGGAATGCTTGGCGCTGTGTTTAACTTTCGAGTAAATACTGCATTATTAATTCCTCTGCACGGAGACGATCGTAATAATAAAACTGACATCAAAATGCCTATCTAAGGGATCTGTTCTCAAACACATCGCGGCCCGCATCCATGCATTATTGAAAAACCTCATCTAATGGCAATTAAGCCCAATAAGTCTCCCTACAGCGAGCGTGAAGCTATACAGACCCGCGGATCTGTCTAATGGGCCAGCCCAGCAGATTGCGCTTTCCTCCCACGTGGAGATGAATATTTCATGTTTTCCTTTACCGTGCGAGGGAGTTCTGCGTGGATTACCCTGCTGTCCACATCACGTAAATCCTCCTTCCCACAATGCCTCAGCGAGCTGCTGCCTCCCACCGATCTGTTGCCAGGATTTAGAATGGCAAGTCACTTCATCTGGATCCATTGGGAATGCGCAGGCACGAGTGTGTGTGTGTTTCGTGAGGCGGTGGGGCGAGGGACTTTGAGAAACTGAAGGATTGCATGCTCATGCAGAAATACTCCTCTGTAAGTAGGCATGGTGGTTGTTATGCTACTGTACCGTCAGGGTATCACAAGGTGTCTGACCACTGCATGACCAGACAGGAGACAACCCAGAGATCTGTCTGGCATCATCTCTTTGTGTGTGTGGGTGTGTGTGTGTGCGTGTGTGTGTGTGTGTGTGTGTGCGCATAGTACCAGAGGTGCGTGAGGCGGTTCCTGGCTTTACTCGCTGACTCTAGGCCTCTGCTCCCAGATGTCTGGAGTGTTTAACAGGATCTCTGTGTCTCCCTCCCCTAGCTGCCTGCTCAATCTTCTGTAGCACACCAGGCGTATTCACGAACGAACGGTCCGAATCCATAATAATCCATAATACGAGTTTCTGAACATCCAGTCTCCATACCAGCAGGGAACTCTGGGGTGGATCTGGCCCAGACCTTCTGTGTTCAGCTCAGCCCCGGCCCCGAGAAGCCTCTGGGGTCCAGGTGTCTGAACGCTGAGCTGCATGGACACCACAATATTTGCCCCTGCTGCTGGCTGACCATGTTGTTGTCAAATAGAAGGTGCGAGTTTTATTTTTAGCGTGGGGAAAGCAAACAAAAAACAGCTATGGGGCGTGTTAAAGTTAGGACTGTGTGCCCATCTGTGGCTGTACCCATCTGTTTTGGGCCATGCAATGCAAACAGCTCTCTGGAAGGAACCCTTGTCGTATCAGAATACTGCCAGGAAAACTAGAGGATGTCTGGTTTGGGAGACATTGGAGGGAAAGTTGTTTGTTTGTACGTGTTTACGTGTTTTTTTACGCTTATCTCCCTTTTCTGTCAAAATGTCATTATATTCAGCCCAGTCCTCCTCAGCTGCTCTCCACAGATAAGAGGTTTGACAAGGCGATCCTCTGTCGTACCCCATACCGCCCCCTGCAGGTGAACCCTGTCTCCAGCCTGCTGCTTGTCTGACCCCCAGATCCCACTGAACTGGACCGTCACCCTGTCTCAAAGAGCCAACAAGCCACTCCGGTTTTTATTAGCCTGGGTAAGACTGTGTAAGCAGGAAGTCCCAAACAGTTAGCTCATAGCTGTTATCAATACTCGGGTCAAAGGTCAACGGCGACAAAAGGGGAGGCTTTCCTCATAAATTGAATCAGTTGAATGTGTTGCCACTAGAATCAATTACGCAGTCATAAAATAAAACGGATGTATTGATTTGAAATGTACCCAATTGCAGATAATGAAACAAGGGTCGAAAGCAGGGGTGGGCAATTCCGGTCCTCGAGGGTCGCTGTCCTGAAGGTTTTAGATGTTTCCCTGCTCTAGCACACCTGATTCTAATGAAGGGTCATTATCAGGCTTCAACAGAGCTCGGTAACAACCCGTTCATTAGCATCAGGTGTGCTGGAGCAGGGAAACATCTAAATCCTTCAGGACAGTGGCCCTCGAGAACCGGGATTGCCCTCCTTGATCTTCTCCTTCATCTCCGGGCCCCAGGAAGCTGGTCAGTAAGGGGCCCGGCTGGCCTTGGTTCTGGTTCCAGCAGAGGACCAGAGAGGCCTCCCAGGGAGAGCACCTCAGCGCTCAAGCTTATGAGGCTCTCTGTTCTTCAGATTCCCAGCAGGGGAGCTCATCCCATCAGGACTACAGCTGCTTCATGCCTGGGTCCAACTGTTTCCCAGAAGCCCTTTCTGCAACTGGATTTTCTGATGGAACCCTGCCTGGCGCTTATACCACTAACAATTCTGATGTCAACCTGTGTCTCATACTGCACACATCTGGTGTTAAATCCATTTCAGGAAAGTGTTGGTAGGTTTGTGTGTGTACATTGTGGTGCATTTACAGAAGTTACAGTTAAATTAGATTAGATGCAACTTTATTGTCATAACACAGGTACAAGTACAGAGATAACGAAATACAGTTAGCGTCCAACCAGAAGTGCAAAACAGTTAGTAGAAGCAGAATATATCAGTTAGTATAAGCAGAATATATACAGAGTGTGTACAGGGTATTAAAGTGATTTGGTAGCAACAAATATACAGCTGTATTATACAACATTTTACAGTATTTTTTACAGAGTTTACAGTGTTGTATGTACATATAGTGCAAAATGGTACTATATGCAGATGTGCAAAATGAAACAAATAGTGCAAAATGGTAAGATGGTGCAAAATGATACAGATAGTGCAAATATAGGGAGATGATACAGAAATGATACAGATAGTGCAAATATAGGGGGGCGGGGCTTATGTAGGGGGTTAGCGCGGGGTGGAGTTCAAAAGTGACACAGTTCTGGGGAAGAAGCTGTATGGCTCTCGAAGTTTTACGATGTTCTGTATGTGTGTCATCTATTTTCGTTCTCTTTGTTCAACGGAGGGGTCAAGGAGAGAGGAGGAGAGAAGAGGAGAGAAGGGAGCATCGAAGGAGACTCTGAACCTGGGGCCTTGTGGCCTTTCCAGACCCTGGACCCTATGAGTTGAGCTCAGCTCAGCTTAAAGCCTAAAAAAAACAATCGCTAATGCCTTGTGTAAACAGCGAGGAGTGGGCCATTTGGCCGGAGGGCAAGGCCATGAAAGTCTTGTTTGTGTGTACGTGGGTACGCGTGTGTCAAGCAGAGGGTGAGACAGAGATCTCCTTTGATCAGCACAAACAGAGATACGTCTGTTTCCTCAAGTGCCTTTGGCCCTCGGTCAGTGACAGGAGGGAAAGTCCTCCAGCTGATGTTTCATTGTCCACTTCCTGTTGGCGCGCTAACGGTCAGAAGAATGATCAAGAGCAGGATTTATTTAACATGACCCAACCCAAAATAACAGTCGATAACACAGTCGTTTTTGTGTTACTTCAACTGAAGCTCGCAATGTTTGCGTGGAAGTGTATTGCCCCTTTCTTGCAAGTCTCACATGGTTGAGCAGGGGAGAATTATATAAACCAGGTAAGTCAATGCAGTCGTTGAGTTTAATTACGAGTCTGACAGTTCACCAACGCCTAACAGTTTGAGACAGACAAAAGCGGTGTTGTACTTCAGGAAGAAGAAAAAAAGGCAATTTCTCGTTGGAATTCCCTGGCTTGGGAAAGACTACGGCTGTGTCTTTAACGGCTAATGCGATGTCTGCCTGGTTGTATATCTGTCTGTCGAGGCCCGATTGATTGAGAGGCCTTGTCAACGTGACTTACGGTGGTCGTCTGTCTGGGAGACTGGAACAGGATGATGAGCGTGGCAGGTGACAGGAAAGGGACTCCGGGTATCATCGAAACCTGCCCTGCACGGAGACATTCCTGGATAATTTTAATAATTGTTTTTTGGGGGGAAGGGGAGGCTCCATTTGTGAATAAGTTGGAATGACTGTGCCCTGCCAGATGGAGAGCCCAGCCCCCAAGCTCTAAACTCAGACTCCTTCATCCCGATGGAAACTTCTGCAGGTTTATTAATAGAATCCTAAAATGTTACACGATAAACAAATACAGCTCTGGGGACAGTCATTACGGAGCTGTGATTGGAGGGTTGGGACCCCCTAATGGGCTGCTGGATGACTTCAAAGCCTGGTGGCGCTTCTGTGTTTTGAATTATGCATTTACGCTTGCCGCCTGCGCGGGTGCACGTCAATGGAAGTCTGCGCGCGCGTGTGTGTGTGTGTTTAGCCCCAACAAGGTGGTTCGTGTCCCCTCCCGTGCTGTTGACGCGAGTTGTGCAGCGGCCTGGACCCTGTCTGCACGGCAACATCCGTGTGCTCCCGCGCCTCGCACACGCGTGTTCTCCCAGCCTGCGGGGAGGGGAGGAGGGTCGCGCGTGCGGAGCGCAGGGCGCTGTGCGGTGGAGCGTGCGCGCGGGGAGGGAGCAGGGAACGGGTAATGAATGAAAGTCGCTCTGGATGTTAATGGAGGCAGAGGCACTTGTGCGTACACAGCCTCCTCGCCGCCAAACGACCTAGCTCGTTACTGAGATCATCCTCCAGCATGGCGCTGGCATGTGACAAACTCCTCAGCGCCAAAGGTTACACACACACAAACCTACCCACACATGCACACACACACACATACACATACATACATATATACATACATACACACATCACACTTGCCTTACCACGTTTCGAAGCATATGGACTCTCCCGATTCTGCCTTGGGACATTCTGATGACACTGATGCCAAAAACAGCATCGCGGCTATTCATAGCCGCTCCTACATCAAGTCGAATATGTGTACTAGTACCATATTCAATCCAGTCAAGCAGAACATTTTAGATGATAGATTAGATTAAATTTTCTCCACTGAGTCCTTTTTCGGAGTGTAAAAGTTATATCGCTATTAATTCACTGTGTCCGTTTGAATTAGAGGACGGTGAGCGAGCATGCTAATCAAATTACAGTAACGTCTGCTTCATAAGGACGCTGAACACTCTCCTGCTGGCTTCTAAGCTACTGACCAGGGAGCAGAGGGAAGGGAAAGAGGCAGAGGAGAGGCCCCCGGAGGCGTTCTCTCTCTCTCCCTGGGTTTTTCCACTTGAGTCGACCCATGAACGGGAAGGCGGCCATCTTGTTCCCCCCCCCCCCCCCCCCCCCCCTCCTCGTGAACTTCAGTAGGAATGCGCCGTTGAGAGCAATGGTTCATGCAGTGGTTCATTCACAGATGAAAGCCACTGTGTGTGTGTGTGTGTGTGTGAGGTCACCTCACCAGAAGGATCTGCTGAATGAGGAGCTGTAACCACAGCGTGAATCTGCTACTCTGCCCGTTCCTGGTCCTCGAGAGCCCCTTTTCCTGACAGTTCTAGAGGTTTCCCTGCTCCAGCACACCTGATTCAAATGAAGGGGTTGTTATCAAGCTCTGTGGAAGCCTCGTAAAGATCATTCGTTAAAGTCAGGCAGATTCATAATCAGCAAAGATCCTTTTAAAGTCCCTAAATCTTCACAATATCTGCTAGCCCCCACCCCTCTATCCCTGTGTACACTTTTCAAATCTTTTACCTCACACCCTTACCCCAGTGTGCTTTTGCGAGACTGTGTGACGTTGCTGCGAAGGAGTTTCCCCCGGGATAAATAAAGTAATCTGAATCTGAATCACGTCGACTGTCACATTATATATCACCCACGAGAGCGCTCGACCTAGTGACGCAGGTAGGGACACACAGGAAACAGTCACATAACACAGTAACCGAGGTACGCACCAACGCCCCCCATGGCTCCCTCCGTGGTGCGACAGAGGACCGTGGTCGCGGCGGAGGGAAAGCTCCGGCGGCGGAGGTTATTTCTGGAGCGCGGAGCAGCAGAGGAACGCAGCCGGCAGGAGTGCGCCCGAGCCCAGCTAGGCGAGACATTCACGGCGGAGGTGCGACGCCGGAGCGCGGAAGAAAAAAAAACACCAGACTATCTGCTAGCGTTCCGTCTTCCCTTCGAAGGGGGGGAGGATAGAGGGCGCGGGCCCTTCCTTTCATCCCGCTGCCCTGACTCCGCCACCCCCCCCCCCCCACCCCATCCCCCTCCCTCCATCCCTGGTGCTGTTCTCGGGTCCTTTTGTTTTAATAACCACAAGGGCGTGGGCGCCGTCTGGGCCTCTTTTCATGACCCGCCCCGTGTCGGGGGCGACGTCGTCAGACGGCACGATCGGGCCTGCTGCTTCCAGCGTCTGAGCGAGATAACAGGCCACCTCCAAGCTACCCATCTGTCATTAGCGAGAGTCATTAGCGAAGAGTGCTTTGGTGCCGAAACTCTGTTATTAGGAGGGGGGGGGGGGGGGGGGGGGAGCTGTCGTTTACGGTCGCGTGGCGTCCCGCTTCCCCGCGGAACTAATAGACTGCGCCTTTATGCCGCGGATGTATGGTCCTTGTGTTCGGAAAATAGTTATGTCCTACGCGTAGAAAGTCTACATTTCATTTTTAGCAGTGGCGTTTGTTTTTATGGCTCCGGCGTGTGCACGTGTGGTTGACTGAATCCCCGTCCTGTTTAAAGAGAGCCTGTTCCTGAAGCAGGAGAGAATTTCGTGTGGCGTCGCTTGTGCTGTTTACCCCCGAAGTCGAAAACGGACGCGAGCAGATACCGCTTCCTGTGAACGCTGTCGATGGCTGATTCTACGTTTCGGTGGAAAAAGAACACGCCGGAGTTTTCCGCAGACCCTGTCAGAGTCTCTCCCTTTTCCTGCCTCCACCCTGAGCTTTCCGGCCTCAGCTCTGCAACTCTGCTTGTTGACTTTGAAACTGTTGGGTACGTCCATCCTTGGTTCCATTGTGGGAAAGAGGGGGTTGTGGGTAACTTTCACCTGTTCTCCTTCGGTTCGGATTGGTTTCTGTCAATAATAACAGGAAGTCATCCCTCGACCGGAACTTTGCGATCGATACCTCTGCCCAAACCAAATCAAAATTTATTTGTTTAGCACTTTTTACAAGCAATGTCACAAAGGGCTTCACATATGCCCATAGAACTGCCCCTCAACCAACCTAAACCCTCAAGGAAGACAAGGAAAAACTCCCAGAAAAACTCACTAGGGAGAATTTCTTTGAAGAAACAAGGAGCAAGTCAGTGAGGGATCCCCTCCTCCAGAGACGGTTGATGAAAGAGAGGAGAAGAACACAGGCTAAACAGTCATGTCTCTAGAGAGAGATCATTGGTCATTGAAACATCAAAACTCAATGCTCAACTTTGGGTCTGAGGCAGCACAAAATCAGTTTAGGTAGCCACAGGGCTTGGGCCCATGATTGGTGCTTCATCACAGGCAGGGGGATGAAGAAAGGGACCGGGAACTCGCTCATTGTCCATCAGGGAGACTAAACAGAGACTTGGCTCTTGAACATCTCAGATCCTCCTCAATTGGAGGGCGTACGGTACCCAAGCTTCGCACCAGCGCTGTCTCTAATGAACACAGCCATTATCCTTATTATCTAGCCTGCGGCGACTCCAGAAAACACAGAGGGGGCTTCAGGACAGAGGACAGCCCCCCCCCCCCCCCCCGCCCTTTCTCTTTGAAGGTGGATTATTGGTTTTTGGATATTTGGCGTTCTGGTGAGTTGCACGGGGTTCTGTCTGTGTGTGTGTGTGTGTGTGTGTGTGTGTGTGTGTGGGTGTGTGTGGGTGTGTGTGTGTGTGTGTGCGTGTGTGTGTGTGTGTGTGTGTGTGTGTGTGTGTGTGTGTGTGTGTGTGTGTGTGGGTGTGTGTGTGTGTGTGTGTGTGTGTGTGACCCACCGTAGGGGCCTCAGGTCTCCCCCCCCCCCCCCCCCCCCCGCCCTCAACCTCCACCTGAACAATACAGGGCTTCATCGAAAGGGTTCAGGGTTACCCTCAGTTAAAATCGGCTCTTTGTGAGGCTCGGCTAAAGAGAGAAATCTGGCCCCCCCCGCAACAAGTGAGGCTCCCGCTCCTATTGGGGAAGGGTTGAATTTGTAAAGAACCTAGAGATTACTACTGTGATTTTTGCACCACTGTTTACACTACTGTGTACGTACACCCCCCCCCACCCCCCCCCGTACTATATATACCCATTCCACTCTTTACCTATGTTATTTGTACTTCCATGTTATTTGTATCATTTGTATTATTTGTATCATTTGTATCATTTGTTTATCTGTATAATATCTGTAGTGTATTTTACATTGTATTCATTTTTTATTAGTATGCCACATATATGTTCTATGTTTGCTCATTTCTGCCACAGTGAATTCTATGTTTGTTAATCTTGCAATCTAGCAAATAAATCCCATTCTGATTCTGATTCTAAGATCCTATACATACCCTTCTACGCATGTGCCCAGACTGTGTCCTCCTCGTGTTTACAGACGCAGCTGGCTGGGAGACTGACTTTGTCAACGCCATGGGTTTCCTTTGCCTGAGTGCTCCTTCTTTATGTGATGTCTATGCTGCTTTTTTTTCCCCCTGATGAAGAGAGAGATCGGTACAAGACCGTGACAGACACGGCCAACCACAAACGGGAACCAAGACAGCTGAATGATTTGATTAAATAAGTTTATTTTGATCATTGTACATAGACGTGTATATTTTATACCACCCCCTGAAGGAGTGTCACAGTTAGGTTCTAGATAAGGTCATTTCTTTTTTCTTTTTTTTTTGTTGTTGTTGTTGTTTAATCACGCTCTAAAAATAAAAATAACCTCGGTTTTTCTGCTCAACATCAGAAATAGGTCTCTTTATACATGACTCTTGTATAACAAGAAAGAGCACATTCTCGATACATCACTCCTGTGATTATTCTAAGGAATTACTCCATACAGAGGACTTCTACTTCTAAAGGATATGAATCCAAATGGACTAAATTTGGCATTTGTGAACTGCCATTCATTCACCCTTCCAGCCAGAACTACATCCCATTGGTGTCGAATGACGAAAGGTCAACATTTACTGTGAGCATGAATTGTGGCACGCTGCTGGGAGTCCAACATGGCAGAGTCCAAATAATTCCCTGAACATGAATGTGTTAACAATGTTGTGCAAAATGGTTATATATATCGGTCTAGAAAGAAAAAAAAAACCCTTCATAGTACAATAGGAAAACGTACTGAGCAATATAGCATATATCAATACTCGTGGAAAGAAATTCATGATACCGAACGGCTAGTTGTGCCTCCTTTCAATATCCAATTCATGATCACAGTAAATGCCATGATTCTTAGTGATGTAAAAAGGTTTTGTGTTGTTTCGTTGTAATACAATATGATAAACACATATGCAGGAGCCTTTTCTAAACCCAAAGATAGACAATAAAGTGTACTTTAAGCATACTTAACATTAAACTTCCCTTTACAGTTCATCTTCATCATTATGGTAACAAACAAATAAATACATTGCATCCAAGCCATCATTTACAATATATTAGAATTGCTGCATAATATAGCTATACATATCTATTGTAGTTAATATATAAAACTCATTTGTAAAAAATTCAAAATAAAACAAGAAAAAAAAGAAGCTTCATTAAGATAATGTTGTGTAAACACATCGGATAGGACGGCGTCACATTCAGAGAGATCCTCCATTTGTAGGGGGACGATGAACGTAATTACGATAGCTGGCGACTGGAACGCAGCCCGCGACTCTGCGTTGATCTGGGGTGAGCCACAGCAAGGCCGCGCGGACTCTTTCAAAGCCTCCTTTTGATTCCGTCACCCTCGGTGTCTTTTCAAGGCCTGTTCTGCTTCCCTTTCAGGTATTTTCCAGAAAAACACCGATCGTGTTTTGGTTATTGCCATGTTTCTGGACGGGGCCTGCGTACGCCTGCTGTACACGACCTACGAGCTTGTGTGATATTGCCGACCCTTTCTCTTCAGGGATGCACGGAATGAGGGTTTCGCAAAGTTATACAACTTTGAGTTGTTATACAGCTTTTTTTGACGCGTCAGTCAAGCAAAATGGTCGAAGCTTGTCTTTAAATGTCTGAGGTGTGTTACGGCCAGATCAGGTTGCTCTTCGAGACTCAGTTCCTATGTGTTGGAAGTTCTTGACAACCTACAGCTTGTGGGCCAGCCCTACCTGGGACAAACATGTTCCCCTTTCCCTGGGGTTTGATTTCCCCAGCTAATTAGCCTGTGACCGAGTGGGGCTTGAGCTCTTTTTTTAAGGTTCCATCTTTTCCCTTTCCAGGTAAAAAGATAGCTTCAAACACCGGGGTAAAAGATTCAAGCACAAAGACTGCTATTGTAACTGTCCCGAATAGGGAAATCTATCCACAGGTGACTCTCTCTACATGGGTGATATGTGCAGAAACTCAAAACCAGCACACCCCCCCACACCCCACCCCCACCCCCTCAAAACCTGGCTTTGAAGGAAACGTCAGGTTTACAGATAAGCCCACGAACGGGGGGGGGGGGACTTCAGCAACCTATGGATACAAGGGCCTGTCCTGTGTTCTGTAGACGGAGAAAGAGAGTTGTCCCTTTCATGACCGTTCCCAGTCAGAAGCATTTGATCATTCTGAGGCGGGGGGGGGGGGGGGGGGGGGGGAGGAATCAACAACATTTACATCGGAAACACAAATCTACTCCAGTGTCCTATCGCCAAAAATAACAAAAAATCATAATAATCACGAAGAAAAAGCTCCAGTAAGGTGCAGGAACCTGCCGTGGCATCGCCGGCACTGCTTTGTAATTGTAAGTGCTGAAAGACGTTTAGAAAGGAACGGGGGTTTCCGAAGCAACCGGTCGAGTGTCTGCCCCTGCTGATGTAGAAAAACTCCCAAGTCTTAAGGCTGGCTTCAGACTTTCATGGTTGACGGGGAAAGAAACGAAGTCACTGACATTTAGCACAGGTGTGTGGTTTTTTTTGGGGGGGGGGCACACTCTACGCCTTTTCCCTTTGGTTGTTGTCGTTGGTGTTGGTGGTTGGAGGTCAGTGCAGAGCCTACGAAGGAATGAGAGGCTGCTTGGGCACTTGGTGCAACGTCCACATGCAATTGCAGTACACGTACAGACAGACGGACAGACAGACAGACGGAGGACAGGTTCATGTTCAGCATTCAGTAGTATGGCACTGCGAGGGAGGGGCTTCACGGCCCCCCCTGGATGGTTCGGTGGCTCTCGTCGGACGAAAGGTGGAACAGGGGCCGCCGGCTGCCGATCGGCCTGCTCCGGCGTCCAGCTCCGCCCGCTCGTCAGCGCGGGGGGGCGGGACAGAGGTGTTCGGGGCGATGAGCAAGGCGCTCTCTTTCTCCGGTTGCCAGCAGCCACGGGCAGCGGAGGAGAGGGAGGGAGGGAGGGGGGGGGGGGGCGGAGGGGAGGAAGATCGAGCGATGAGGATGCAGTGGAGGACAATAACAACGGGTGGATCGGGGGGGCGAGAAGGGGATCGGCTGCCCTCTCTGGTAGTCTTTATCGTCCTCCCGAAGTCAGCGTGCATGGCCCCATCAGTCCATGACTCCACACTCTGTTGGCCCCCTCACGTAGTGACCTGAGAGAGAGAGAGAGAGAGGAAGAGGAGGGAGAGGAAGGAAACACAGTGTGGTTTAGGATTTTGCTTCCCCCACTGGATGATCACATGGAAGAACAGAGCGCCTGAACCATCTGTCTGGGTCTTAACGCCCCTCTATCTCCTTATGGGCCCTGGTCATACCTGTCTACCTGTCTGTCTGTGTGCCTGTCTCTCTGCCCATCTGCCTGTCTGTCTGCATGTCTCCATGCACGGCCTGACTACAGACACCTGCATCCATGTCAAACTTTCACCTGTCAGCAGCACAGAATTGAGAAATTCACCTTTCTCACTGTGCTAAACCTGCCTCACTCTGCTAAACCTGCCTCACTCTACTAAAACTGCCTCACTCTGCTAAAACTGCCTCACTCTGCTAAACCTGCCTCACACTGCTAAACCTGCCTCACTGTGCTAAACCTGCCTCACTGTGCTAAACCTGCCTCACTCTGCTAAACCTGCCTCACTGTGCTAAACCTGCCTCACACTGCTAAACCTGCCTCACTCTGCTAAACCTGCCTCACTGTGCTAAACCTGCCTTACTCTGCTAAACCTGACTCACTCTGCTAAACCTGCCTCACACTGCTAAACCTGCCTCACTCTGCTAAACCTGCCTCACACTGCTAAACCTGCCTCACTCTGCTAAACCTGCCTCACACTGCTAAACCTGCCTCACACTGCTAAACCTGCCTCACTCTGCTAAAACTGCCTCACTCTGCTAAACCTGCCTCACTCTGCTAAAACTGCCTCACTCTGCTTAACCTGCCTCACTCTGCTAAACCTGCCTCACTCTGCTAAACCTGCCTCACACTGCTAAACCTGCCTCACTCTGCTAAAACTGCCTCACTCTGCTAAACCTGCCTCACTCTGCTAAACCTGCCTCACTCTGCTAAAACTGCCTCACTCTGCTAAAACTGCCTCACTCTGCTAAACCTGCCTCACACTGCTAAACCTGCCTCACTGTGCTAAACCTGCCTCACTGTGCTAAACCTGCCTCACTCTGCTAAACCTGCCTCACTGTGCTAAACCTGCCTCACTCTGCTAAACCTGCCTCACACTGCTAAACCTGCCTCACTCTGCTAAACCTGCCTCACTGTGCTAAACCTGCCTTACTCTGCTAAACCTGACTCACTCTGCTAAACCTGCCTCACACTGCTAAACCTGCCTCACTCTGCTAAACCTGCCTCACACTGCTAAACCTGCCTCACTCTGCTAAACCTGCCTCACACTGCTAAACCTGCCTCACACTGCTAAACCTGCCTCACTCTGCTAAAACTGCCTCACTCTGCTAAACCTGCCTCACTCTGCTAAAACTGCCTCACTCTGCTTAACCTGCCTCACTCTGCTAAACCTGCCTCACTCTGCTAAACCTGCCTCACACTGCTAAACCTGCCTCACTCTGCTAAAACTGCCTCACTCTGCTAAACCTGCCTCACTCTGCTAAACCTGCCTCACACTGCTAAACCTGCCTCACACTGCTAAACCTGCCTCACTCTGCTAAACCTGCCTCACTCTGCTAAACCTTTCTCACTCTGCTAAACCTGCCTCACTCTGCTAAACCTGCCTCACTCTGCTAAACCTGCCTCACTATACTAAACCTGACTCACTCTACTAAACCTGCCTCACTCTGCTAAACCTGCCTCACTCTGCTAAACCTGCCTCACTCTACTAAACCTGCCTCATTGTCCTAAACCTGCCTCTCTCCCGGGTTGTGGTACTGCATAGTTGTTGTGTCCTGCTGATTTAATCAGAAACACCATGGGGGGGGGGGGGGGGGGTTTCTCACTGTTTGTAGTGTTGTCATCGGTCATGACCGAGGACTCATCTGCCCTGAATGCTCCAGCACACCCCAGTACACTGCTGGAGACTACAACAGGATTACCGCTAGGGGTTATAGGGTGACGCACACACACACAAACCCTCAAAATAAACAAACATTCACGCCCCAGAGAAACACAAGCCTCTCGCAACAAGTAATTAGCTTTGAGGCTGGATTACAGGATTTCAGAGAACAATGGATTTAGTTGTTACTGTGTCTTTGTGTGTGTTTCGCGGCTGGGATGGTGAAATCTCACACTTGTTTTAGTCAGATTTAACATTGTTACTGTAAAAAAAAAATAAAAAAAAAATGGACAACGGTTTGTATCAATCCATGTGTGGAAGATTTCGAGTTGGGTCATTTCCACAGTCGCCCCTTCTGACCATGTTGGGAAACCCTGTAGAAGCACTCAGTCCAGAGGACGACTGTGCAGACATATGCTCGTTAGCTAGAGTGCTGCCAAAAAACTGTAATCAATCTGAAATATGTGTGGGTGTGTGTGTGTGAGGAGAACTTTAGGTTTGGTTCCAAGGATGGCTGAACTGGTCTGGCATTGTTTGGCTTGACTACAATAAGCATTCTCCAACCAAAGCTATCTGGACTGACAGATTGCATTGGCTACTGTAAGGGGGTGGAGAGAGAGGCTTGGTAGCATCTGATTGGACACATGGAGGAAGCCCTTCCCTGCCCTGCCGTCTGGTGTCCGACAACCAGAGTCCACAGTGGGGCGCAGATCAGGGTTCTGTGTGGGCTATTAGCTAAACCTGAACCCCAACCCTTAGCCCAGCCAATCCCGGCTCAGCCCAGCCAATTCCTGCCAATCACAGCTCAGCCCGGCCAAGTCCAACCAATCACAGCTCAGCCCAGCCAAGTCCAGGCAAGTGCTGGCTGAGGACTCAAAGTTTGAATGAAAAAAAAACGAGTGATTTATTAGAACTGTCCACAGCTGCAAAAACATCGTTAAACAGTTGCATTTGGACAGCATGAATGGATGGAAAGGGTTTTCTTTCTGAGGGCTTCATCCCAAAGAAGCTTTCTAAAGCGGCTGCGATCTTTAGACGGTCCATAACGTGGAACCCTCCCCCGGTTAGAGAGGGGGGGCCTCCGAGAGGACCGCATGCGCTCTGGCCGAGGTGCATCGCCCCTGCAGACTCACTTAATTGGATCCCATCTTATCTGATCTCTGGCATCTAGGATTGCATCACCAAAGATTAATGGCTTGCGATGCATTACGGCTTAAGCGATTAAAGCCTTTTGCCATCCTCACAACCCCACAGCACTCTCCCGCCTCTCTCTCTCTCTCTCTCTTCCTCCCACCCACTCTTTCTCAGTCTCTCTCTCCCCCTCCCACTCCCTCCCTACTTGCGCCCCTTCGCTGATTTGGCCGATTACATCAGACACATGCGTTCTGACTAGAGGGCTGGGCCACTCTGCTGAAAGGGACCTCGAGGTGGGCGGCCGCCATTGGCTACCTCACTCTTCGCCCCAGCGAGCTTCCTGTTTTTTCGATCCGCGCGCTCCCATTGGCCCGGAAGAAAACGTTGACGCGGAACCGACGCGAAACACTCGTAAGGTCGTCGAACGCCGCTCGGCTTCGATTGCCCTCCCCCTCCGAGGCCGCCGACGACCATCCGTCGCCATAGAGACAGGGTCGTCAATCCG
This sequence comes from Neosalanx taihuensis, assembly GCA_030340665.1. NCBI lineage: Eukaryota > Metazoa > Chordata > Actinopteri > Osmeriformes > Salangidae > Neosalanx > Neosalanx taihuensis. Next base: position 5,417,749 of record CM059310.1, read on the forward strand.
TCCTTGCGGCGGCGGTCGCGCGGCGCCGCGGAGCCGCGGAGCCGTGGGGGACGAGCATCCCGCGCGGGCGAGCGCTCCGGAAAGTACCCTCTCATCTACTTTATTAGCTGCTCTTTTAATTAGCCGCTCAAAGGGCAGAGGCGAATTACTTTAGCCCGCGCGAACGACAACGTAGCTTAGCTGATGAAAACCTGAGGCTCTCCGCGGGACCGTAGCACGCGCCCCCCCCCCGGAAAGCCACATGGGAGCATTCTGCGTCGCTTGTCATTTCCCCTCGCGTGCTAATGTCACCCTGTTACTGTCGGCAGTGTTGCTGCGGCTGCCCTCCTGATGCTGATAGCGTCCCCTAATTAAGCCTGGTTAATCTGTTGTCGCTTTCCCCAATGACATTTACACTAAACTGCTGTTTCCACAAGCCAACCGCTGCGATTCGGTTCAATCAGGGGTGTCCAATCCTGGTCCTTCGAGGGCCCGCAGTCCTGACGGTTTTAGATGTTTCCCTGCTCCAGCACACCTCCACAGAGCTTGATAACGAGCCTTCATTAGAATCAGGTGTGCCGGAGCAGGGAAACATCTAAAACCTTCAGGACAGCGGGCCCTCGAGGACCAGGGTCGGACACCCCTGAGTTTACACTGAGTTTAAAGAATTTTCCAGTAAAAAAAACCCACCCTGGAGGAGGAGGGTTCAGCCACAGGACATCGCTCACAGGTCCAACCTGTGCTTTGGATGGTTTAAACTGTATCAAATCAGTCCCGCGCGGAGAAAGCCAAAAAGTCATTGCGCTCTGACTGGGTTGTGAACCTCCTCCCCCCCCACCCCCCCAAAAAAAACACATTCTCCTCTCCGTGTCTTAACATGATAAACGTTCGCAAGCAGCCACAATAGCATGGAACAAAATATTTTGCCCCCCCCCCCCCCCCCTGCAATCAGTGGGTCAGGTTTAATCTTGTTATTTTTGAGCTGGCTCCTAGCTAACTGGCCATTGTCCTGCTGAGCGGTGTTGGCCACCTCCTGTTTTCCTGCTGTCGTGTATTTTTCGTGCCGATAATTAGCATGAGGGGCGCAGCGCTGCGTGTGTGTGTGTGATAACAGAGTGGGAGGGAGGCAGGGCAGATAGGCCTTGACCATGTGCCAAATGGAAACACCCAGAATGCCCTGACACTCCATAAAACACAATAGCATCGGGAAGTTCATTCCTAGAACCAATGATGTGATGGTGCGATGTGCATCCCTTCCAACGTTCGCTCCGTGTTATTGCCGTTAACGATCTAGGGAAACTCCAGAGACTTTCTGCTGTTACCAAGTCCAATCAAAAGGATTTCTTCTCAGTTAAAAGAGGTTTTGGAGAAGCTTAGGACAGTACAGAGCCAGCAACTATAAAAGTTCAAGTTTAACGTGTGGGAAAAGTCTTCAAAAACGGCCATCAAGGTTTTGAAATCCAGTCAACTCCAGCAGTTACAACAACTGTTAGTGTCTCAGAAATGAGCCTAAACCTATTGGGAGGCTACAGTGAAAGTATAAATTACCTGGTCATACCTTTACTGTGGAGGGCGGTCTGGACAGCTGGCTGAGCCTGAGAAAAGAACAGAGAGACGCATGTTAGCAGCCATCCATCCGCAGCATCCTGACCCAAGGAATCAAGCCAGGCAGGCCAGGGGAACTCCAGAGCCTGATATACACACATCCATGCCTCCCTCGAATACTTCTACAACCCCGCCATCTGATGAAACTGTGTTCTCGTTAGCAGACGCTTCTCCCCAAAGGGACACGCAAGGGGGGGATGCGAAGCGATGACCTTTTAATCTGCAGTCTGTCCCGCCACGGAACTCCACCCATCCTGGGTGGTTCTATCCTACCCCCCCCCCCCCCCCCCCCCCCCCCCCTCAGGCGAACGTACCGCGCTAGGGCAAAGCCTAGCAGATGAGACAGGCACTAGTGTTAGTGTTAGTGTGTGTGAGAGAGAGTTTACGTGAGCATTCAACGTTTCGGGGGCTTGTGCGCCTAGCCTGAGCTATTAACGGCATCCCCTAAACCCCCAAAAAAGCCGACAACCTAGAAATAATAAAGCGACTTCGAGGCTGGAAATAGACAGACGCGCTCCAACGAGTAGCTTATTTTGTTCCTGGGCCCTTTAAAAATAGCCCAGAATATCTAAACCGAGAATCATAGAAGTAAACGGCTTCTGTCAGGAATGGCAGGAGGAAATGTGTAAATGTGGAGCTTCGGAGCGTGAACGTTGCCTATAAATAAACGTGTTTGTGGGATAACCCCCCTCTTTGTGTTGCTGTTTCGCTGTGATCTCTCTGCGGAGCTTCTGAAAGCATCTTACGTAACAGAGCTGCTGTTGAAGTTGAATCCAGCCCTCTGCGCCAGCGCGTTGCTGGCTGTGCCCTGACCAGGACACAGAGGCTGCCACAGCACCGCTTGTTTGTGAACTACGCTGACAGGACAGACATTTCGTGAGAGTGCCGTCAACAGACCTTGTCATTTACGTTCACATTTATTCATTTAGCGACTTACAAGAGAGAGCTTTACAAAAGAGCATCGGTCACTGAGCATAGCAACGTGATAGACCCCGAACATAGCAGGCTTATAGATTATGAAACATACATCGTGAGAACCAATAAGTGCCAAGGGAAGAGCTATAAGAGCTTTTAGCCGAACAAATGACAAATTTAAAGGCGAGTCTCCGACGGACAGTAGTCTACCTAAGGGATGCGAACGATGAAGCAACAGCACTAGCTAGTTTCTGCACAGGTCACAGTTACGTATCCGAGCCGTGACCATAAGTAAACCCCTCCTTGTGACTGTGAAATGGCTCTAATCTACAGTAGCTTCTAGAAATGGCTCCTGTTCCAAGAACCAGCTCATAGCTGGCGTGTTCTATCTCCTCTGCCCTGTGTCGTACGAGCGGTGTGGTAAGATTATAGTCGCTGGGATCAAGTGCCCACGGCCCACAATTAGCCATACTGCGGCTTGGGCTGAAACCGCACAGTGCTATCTGTTCCAGGCACGAAAGAGTGGGACTTTTTATCATCGTTTCCGCTACATCCTTCACTTCCTTCCTCCTGGACCGTGCCCAAAAGCCTGCCAGCGTCGCTGCTGGGTTATGGATCGACTGTGACTTCGCACTGGGCTAGCTAGCCGAACCGCTGAGGTCCGTGTGTCTTAGTTCACGGTAATCTCTGGAAGGTTCCGATCCGTCGCACGCTAAATCTTATCAGACCAAAGTTGAATCATAAACCAACAGAGAGCCGTCGCAGGCCGGCGTCCTGTCTCGTCGCCTTGCTGCTGAGCTGAGCTGCATCGTGGGAAACTGCCGGTGACAGCCCCCCCGCCAGCGCCTCACATCACTCTGCCACGCTGCCATCCTGCCCCCTAAAGAAATGTCCCCAGACTCCGACAGGAAGGAAGTCATTTTTGAGAAGCCGGGGAGTCTAGCTTCCGAACGAGTTTAGAATGTTGGATGAGCGTGTTTGTCTTGGCCTTTTATGGTCATGTGATGCCGCAGGAGTGGAGGAAGGGCACGCGCGCACTATTAAAAACACAGCGTAAGCACACTTTAATAATGCGATGGCTTGTCGGAAGCGCTTGTGTCAGCGCTGCGGCCCTTTCAGCTGACCGAGGCTTTCTATTGGCCGCCGCCCTTTGGATCCGTGTCCCGATTGGCCGGCCAGGCCTGGGGCAGCGTAGGGTTGTCCCAGCTCGACAACGGGCCTGCCAAAGCAAGGTGATTGACTGCAGACTGTCACTGGGAACGACCTGGCAAAGGGCCCGCTCTCTGCCTCTCCTGACACCCTCTGCTCTGCTCTCTGCTCACTTAGCTCTGGATAACAGGGAGTCGGGTGGCTGAGCGGTTAAGGCGTTGGCCTTGTAATCGGAAGGTTGTGAGTTCGAACCCCGGCTGTGGCTATGTGATGTTGTGTCCTTGGGCAAGGCACTTCACCCTACTTGCCTCAGGGGGGAACGTCCCTGTACTTGTTCTAAGTCGCTTTGGATAAAATCTTCTGCTAAGTGAGGTATTATTATTAACAGGGCAGTTAGTGTGTATTCAGCTACTGTGTTCAGCCGCTTTGAATCTGAAGTGACCTTCGCCCAAGTGTAAAGACTTTTTCCAAACAGCTTCTACCAGGAAGTCAGATAGCTCAGCGGTTAAGGTGTGGGGCTCATGATCGGAAGATTGTGAATTTGATTCCTGGTTGTGACTACATGACGTTGTGTCCTTGGGCAAGGCACTTCACCCTACTTGCCTCAGGGAGTATGTCCCTGTACTTGCTGTAAGTCGCTCTGGATAAGAGCGTCTGCTAAATGACTAAATGTACCACTTCGAAATCACTTATTTCTTGTCATCCGGAAAATAACTCGTATTCCGTAGTTGCACAGGTCTAAATAAGGCAGGAATGTACTTATACGTGTGAAGTATCATAGTGACTCTGTCTCCGAGGCGGTGTGAGATTAGCAGGTACTCACTGCTTGTCAGCTTTCTCCCGATCGTCCAGAAAGAAGAGGGCGGTGGCCAAGAAGAACATGCCCCCCAGCACGATGACGAAGGGGCACAGCATGAGAGCGTAGCCCAGGCTGAGGAACTGCCACAGGATGGACGAGGCATAGCTCTGCTGGAGGCCGTCCGAGATCTGAACACACACACACACACAGATGCACACGTTAGATAAATGTAACATTTGTAATAAACATGTCATGAAGAAAGACTCATTCAGCAGACGCTCTTATCAAGAGTGACTTACAGTAAGTACAGGCACATTCTCCCTGAAGTAGGGTGAAGTGCCTTGCCCAAGGACACAACATCACGTAGCCACAGCCGGGGTTTCGAACTCACAACCTTCCGTTCATGAGGCCAACGCCTTAACCCGCTGAGCCATCTGACTCCACGTCGTCCTTTTGTATACTTTTAATACATTCACATGCATAGACGCATGCTCACAAACACATTGTACTATACATACCCATTCCACTTCGTACCTATGTTATTTGTACTTCCATGTTATTTGTATCATTTGTATTATTTGTATCATATTTGTAGTGTATTTTACATGGTATACATTTTTATTAATATGCCACATATATGTTCTATGCCTGCTCATTTCTGCCACAGTGAATTCTATGTTTGTTAATCTTGCATAGCGAATAAACCCCATTCTGATTCTGATTCTGACATTAATGACTGTTACTGTTGCAGACTAAATTTCACTGACACACAGTAGATCTTCATCCATAGTTATGGCAACCCATTCTTGGAGTTTGGTATGATCGCGGTGTGTAGTTCTGAGAATGTCTAATGCGAAGTTATTCAGCCGTACCGAGAAGCGCAGTGGCAGATGACATCCTCAGCTTGCGCTGTGCGTACACACACTGTGTTCTGTATCTATGACGGCGACTCAGAGATGAACCTATAGAGCTCATTCCTGTTCCATTACCCAAATCAATAATACAACGTAACACACTCGTCCGATGAATATTTCAACCGACGCAAAGAGGCAGTTACGAAACCAAGAAAACTTGCGTGAATGTCTGCACGCATGTACGCACACGCGCGCGCACACGCAACACGTCATTGTAATTCGTTTGAAGGTTAAAGTAACCAGTCAGGTGGCTCAGCGGTTAAGGTGTTGGGCTGGTGATCAGAAGGTTGTGAGTTTAATTTCCCGGCTGTGGCTACGTGACGCTGTGTCCTTGGGCAAGGCACTTCACCCCTACTTGCCTCAGGGGAGGGAATGTCCCTGTACTGGCTGTTAGTCGCTCTGGATAAGCGCGTCTGCTAAATATGTAAATGTGACACTGGGGCAGATTTCCCCTGGTCTGTCACGCAAGGCGCTAAAGGAAACAACAGCTGGGTAATGTTGGAGGCTGGCTATTTTAAAGTGCTGACATAAGCACTGCTCTGTGTAGGCTGGTCAGACCCTGTACCACAGAGAGAGAGAGGGGGGGGGTAGAGAAGGAGAGAGAGGGGGAGAGAGAGAGGGCGGGATAGAGAAGGAGGAAGATTGAGGGGGAGAGAGAAGGAGAGAGAAAGAGAACGTTTGAAGGGGAGAAAGATTGAGGGGGAGAGAAGGAGTGAGAAGGAGAAATATTGAGGGGGAGAGAGACTGAGGGGGAGAGAGAAGGAGAGAGAAGAAGAAAGATTGAGGGGGAGAGAGAAGGAGAGAGAAAGAGAACATTTGAAGGGGAGAAAGATTGAGGGGGAGAGAGAAGGAGAGAGAAAGAGAAAGATTGAGGGGGAGAAAGATTGAGGGCGAGAGAGAAGGAGAGAGAAGAATAAAGATTGAGGGGGAGAAAGGTTGAGGGGGAGAGAGAAGGAGAGAGAAGAAGAAAGATTGAGGGGGAGAAAGAGAGCGAAGGGAAGGAGCAGAGTGGTCAGGCCAGTCAGAGATGGCCTCTCGTAAACAGTGTAGATTGAAGACTCTGCGACTGACAAGCTCTTCCGGCTTTAGGGCTTCCACCCCTCCCTCTCTCTCTCTCTGTCTTCCTTACTCTGCGTCGGTCTCTCTCTGTCACCCTCCCTCTCTGACTCACTCTGTCTGTGTCAGTCTCTCTCTATCTCTGTCAGACTCCCTGTCTTCCTGCATCTGGCCTTCCTGCATCTGCAGTGATCTGGGGGGTCGGGGGGGGGGGGGGGGGGGGGGGTCGGGGGGCAGGTCACCCTGAGTGAAGCACATTGATTCTCTGTTAGCATCAGCAGAGTGAAACTACCCCTCAGGGAGCTGGTCAAGTGCTGACAGGAGTGTGTGTGTGTGTGTGTGTGTAATGGGATGAGAGTGTATGTGTGTACTTGTGCGTGCGTGTGTGTGTGTTGGAGAGCGAGAGAGAGAAGTGCGCATGTACCAGCCTGCTTCACCTGTGTTTTACCGGCGTGAGTGTGCTGTGTCTGTGTGTGTGTGTGTGTGTGTGTGTGTGTGTGCGTGGGTAGAGCAGGGGGGTTTACGGCCTATCAAGTGCCTTCCGGAGGTCACTCAGGCAGATATGATCTTCCGCGCAACATTACCTGTCATTCCCACTTAACCACTAGCCTAAAAATGGCTAAAAATATTCAGCCAGGCCCCGTCTAATAACATATTAGAAGGCGTTTGTTCTGTCAGATTGCAGGGAGATTGTTCTTGACATCCCACCGCCACCCACCCTGTCTCTGGGTCTTTCCCACCCAAGAACAAAACGCCAGTCTACGCTTGTTCGTTAGGGCTCTTTGCGTTGGCAACAGCTCTAGTCACACACTTGTGAAAATTGAACTCTGCGAGCGAGGCTTTGCTCCGCGGTTGCTAGGCGATGCCTTTTCCCGCATGTTGTCTGTGGGTTTTCCTCTGCTGACTCTCTTCATTCCTTCAGCGGAGGAGGAGGAGGAGGAGGAGCGCAGCGTCACCGCGAGGTCATCCTCGCACCGGCCCGCGAAAAAAACCTCCTCGAGAAAACCGCCAGTCGCCGTTGGCGATGATGACGCATTGCTCGGCATTCTGGGACTGGTGCGGTCGCGTTACATAGAGGAGAGATGGCTGGGTGGACTTCCTGAGGTCCGCAGACTTGTGAGGGGGGGTTACTGAGAAGGGTTCGGTCCTCTAGACTTTTCCGGGGGTGATGGAGGAGGGCTGTTGGAATGTGCCAGGTCACTGGTACTTAACCACTCGACCGAATGTGAGGGCCTTGTGAGACTTGCGTCACAAAACACACACACACATCTCCTCAGAAGACTGCCGGCCTAGTCTACCGAGGTGAGAAACCTCCCAAACAGAAAAATCCACAAGGACATCGAAAAGAAAAAAAAGCTTCCAATTACTTCCCTCTAATAACACCGACAACGGCATTTGGGTGTAATCCTAACAACGTAGTATTTTGCCTTCATCAAGTCTGGCGCTTTCGTCTCTCAGTTTTAGTTTGTCGGGGGGGGGTTGGCGGGGGGGGGGGGGGGGGGGGTGGGTTCTTTTGAAAGGCTTGCCAACGCTTGAATTATTCAAAGGCATTCGTGTTTCCCATTACGGAACATTCTGGATATCCGTGAGCTGCGTCTGGGTGTCTCTGTACTGCCATCCCCCTGTGGATCGTCTCCCTTGGTTTGATCCTCTAATCAAACACCGGCTTGTCTGGCTGCTGCCGTCTTCGCTCTCTTCTAGGTCCCGGGACGCGTGCAAACGACATCTTAACTCACGGTGAGAGGACATAAGCCAAGGATCATCCGTTGTCTTCACCGCTTGTCATAAGCAAAAGTGCGGACTGTATCAAACCTTGACAGCTGCTTTTTTTTTGGGGGGGGGGGGGGGGGTTTCGTTAGTGCCTCAGTTGGGGAGATAAGGGGTGGGGGGGGGGGGGGGGGCGATACTACACTGTACCTTACCTCATGACCTCCCGCAGAGAGTGTTAGTCAGTGGGTGAGTATGAGTGGCTGCGAGAGAGAGAGAGAGAGAGAGAGAGAGAGAGAGAGACAGAGACAGAGAGACAGAGAGAGAGAGTATGTGTCGTATGTGCGACCGAGTAAGGAAACTAGCACAGATCGGCTTGTTCCAGGTCAACCGCATCAGCGGCGCAGGCACACAGAGGTTACTGTTTAACGTGGAAAATGATTGTTCTTCCTCACAGGAATGAGAGGAATGCCGGTTTGGCAGTCAGAGGGAGGTCATGTTTTATTTTCCTTGGAGTGACGAAGAGGTGGCTCGGGGAGTCAGGTGGCTCAGCGGTTAAGGCGTCCTGGCTGTGGCTACGTGACGTTGTGTCCTTGGGCAAGGCACTTCACCCTACTCGCCTCACGGGGGGGGAGAATGTCCCTGTACTTGCTGTGAGTCGCTCTGGGTAAGAGCGTCTGCTGAATGTAAATGTGTCATGGCCGCCATCGTTGGTCCTGCGCGGTTATTGTCTCTGCCGCAAGGACGCCAGGCAGAGGTTTAAGAGAGACCGAGGGGAACTCTGAGAGGTTGTAGTAGCCTTGTTTGCCAGTAAGAACGCTGTTCGTTGGCCTGGACTCGTCTAACAGTAACACCGCTCTCCTGGGGACTGGCTGAACGGTAAAGTGGGCTAGCGGAAAGAGAGCGTGAGCGCTGAGGTCACCCCTCCGTTCACCGGTTCCTCCTGAGATGGGTTTTAAAAGCTACACTTGTAACTCACTTAACACGGAAGCGCACCTACTTAAAGAGGCTGCACGGCTGTCACGTATGAGACGGCTGTATCCGTGTGTGCATTAACACAGCGAGCCGGGGCGTGTGTCGAAGAGATACGGTACAGCTGGTTTGAGGCTAAGATCCTTGACCCATATTCAGTGGAGGACATACGGCGTACTGTACAGTCCTCTCGGACACAAGTCCGAGGGAGTCAGGTGGCTCAGCGGGTTAAGGCGTTGGCCTCGTGAGCGGAAGGTTGTGAGTTCGAACCCCCGGCTGTGGCTACGTGACGTCGTGTCCTTGGGCAAGGCCCTTCACCCTACTTGCCTCAGGGGGGAATGTCCCCGTACTTGCTGTAAGTCTCTTTGGATAAAAACGTCTGCTGAATGAGGCATTATTGAGTCAGTCATGGGTCAGACCCAGGGCTTACCAGGCCTATCAGGTAGGGGCTCCCAGCATCGCCCAGGAGGTGAGAGGTGAAGCTCTGGAAGGCCACCGCCGTGGCTCTCCTGGTCGGGATGACGACATACTGCAGGGAGAAGGAGTAAGAGAGAGAGAGAGAGACACAGAGACATAGAGAAAGAGAGAGACGGATAAAGAGAGTGAGAGAGATGAAGGGAGGAGAGAGGGCGAGAGAAAAAGACAGAGAAGGAGGAAGAGAGAGAGAGACAGAGACATAGAGAAAGAGAGTGAGAGAGAGACACAGAGACATAGAGAAAGAGAGTAAGAGAGATGAAGGGAGGAACAGAGAGGGCGAGAGAAAAACACAGAGAAGGAGTAAGAGAGAGAGACATACAGAGACATAGAGAGAGATGAAGGGAGGAACAGAGAGGGCGAGAGAAAAAGAGAGAGCGAGAGTCAGGGTCAAACAGGACTCAAGTTCATCCATCCATAACATAACATCTTCAGGAAGGTTCCATCATGCACGCTGAGTCCGCCCTCATCGCCACGGAGCTTTCGCCGCGTCAGCCGCAGCTAAAACGACAGTCCCTGACCTGGGGAGGTCTGTTATTCAGCAGCGCAAGGCTGGCACCGAGGCCACAACCTCATTGGCTGACTGGCGCTTCCACAGGAAGTCCCATTTGAATCTGGCTCGCCCCAGTGTCGCGCTGCCCTGCTGCTCACATGGAGACTGGAAAAAAAACACGGTTTCGAAAACCGAACGTCTTTCCGCAAGTGGAGTACCCATCAGGCTCGGTCGCAGGGCATAATTACCGGCCCCGCCCGTCCTATACAAAGTCTTTCTACGGTCACACATTTTTACAACCCTAAATAAGAAGCAGCATCTGAGAGGATGACCGCCTTTGTTACAGTGCGCTGTGGAAGTTTCCAGAAGCACAGTGGATAAGTATAGGTTCTCAGTACGTACCATTAAAATGTCCGCCGTGATGGCCCAGTTTAGAAACAGCAGCGTTTCCCCGATGAAGATACATATCTAGAGGGGAACATGAGAGAGATTGACATTGAGTAACTGATTAGGGTTGTTGATTTACCTGTGACAGATTTTACATCGCACCAGAGTATCTCATTTTAAACATTTGCCCCGCAGATACGGCTGCTGTCTGTGGGAATCTACTGGAAAAAAAACAAAAACTTCCAGCGGCTGTGGTTTGGAAACTTGCTGTGGTCAAATTATACATGGAGAGGGATTTATATTCTATTGAACAGAGGGGTTTGACCTTTGAGCACTAAACCAGAACCAGGCAAAAAAAAAGTCATTTGAAAGTCTGTCAGAAAAGAGTAGCCCTGAAGCAACTGCTGCAGATATGTGACAACTCAAGCATTTCCAGAAAAGGGATCTCGAGGATTCGGTTGAGACAGAGTTCACCGTTTCACTTGCCCTGGTTGGGACTCTATCTTGGAATTTGGGGAGGGAGTCAGGTGGGCCCAGCGGTTGGGGGCTCATGATCGCAAGGTTGTGAGTTCGATTCCCGTCGGTGGCTACGTAACGTTGTGTCCTTGGGCAAGGCGCTTCACCCTCCTTGTCTCAGGTGGTGAATGTCGCTGTACCTGCTTTAAGTCAAGCTGGATAGGAGCTTCTGATAAATGTAAATGAAACATTTTACATAATCTGTGTCTTCAGAACCCCTTGCCAGAATGGCTGGTGAGTGTGGGCTGTGGGGGCTGGGGGCGACAGTCAGACAAGCTGGCAGTCCGACACTGTGACCGCCGCACGGCCTCGTGGGAAGGAGAACCCAAGCTGTGGTCCGATCGTGCACTAGCCTGCAAGAAAACAGCTGTGGGAGGACAAATCAGCCCCAGACACTGTGGCCTGGTGTCACCATCTTTAACAGCACATCTGTCGATGCTTAGCTCGGAAACTCTTTCAGTTACATCTAGTTATGGATGTTGTAAAACGAGAGGATATCCCATATGTACAGCAGTCTCGCTTCATCGACCAGGGCGGACAATCTACACCGGTGGTTCTCAGCCCTGGTCCTCAGGGCCCACTGTCCTGCATGTTTTAGATGTTTCCCTGCTCCAACACACCTGATTCAAACGAATGAGTCATTATGAAGCTCAGCAGAAGCCTGATAATGATAATTCATTTGAATCAGGTGTGTTGGAAGGGGGAAACATCTAAAGCATGCAGGACAGTGGGCCCTGAGGACCAGGGTTGAGAACCGCTGATCTAGACCAGGGGGTGTCAAACTCCAGTCCTCGAGGGTGAAGGGTCGTTATCAAGGTTTGTGGAGGTGTGCTGGAGCAGGGAAACATCTAAAGCCTTCAGGACGGCGGCCCTCAAGGACCGGAGTTTGACACCCCTGATCTACGGTAACCATGGTAAAAAAAAGTCTGCAGGTGTTTTACGGAACCAGCGGTGGTTCTTTGGTTGGATGGGGGTCTTTTTCTATTCCCGTCCCAGAAACATAGCTGAACCAGGGCTCGCTTGAGCAGCTAAGTACAGCATGAACAGATAAACCACTCAACTCTACAATCTGTGTAACGCCTAGTCTAAAAATCCAGTTCCAATCCGACATTTCCCCCTGCCGCTACTGAAAATGACCGGACTTTCCAAGGACACGAGACCAGTCTTTCCAAGGACATAACAAGGTCACGACAACGCTGTTTGTCGTGAACCAGACTGCTTACGCCTATTATTTTCCATCTTTTCAAGTATTATTACTCAGCCCGTTGAAAGGAATGTTCCTGTTCCTTTGTGTCCGATAAGAACGTTAAATGCCTGCCCCGGTGGCTCCAGAACGCCAAGGCGTATTGTTCTAAAGCAGCACTTGTGAAAGTTGCACCCTTTTCCTGCTTTAAATGGCAATTAAACACGCGAAACGCGCGGAACATTCCGCGACGGTCTTTTTCCTTTTTGGCCCCTACGAAGTATAAAACCTGGTGCCACTGCAAACACGGTAGCTGTCTAAGGACTTTCCAGCGAGGACTCAAGGAGGCATACATTATTCACTGTTCTCATTGGACGCATCCTGTTTTATATGGACCTTTGGGTTCTGACAGGGAACACCAGCGGTGAAAGTTTACAGGTCGTGAAGAGCTTCGCCCTAAATGTTTGATGAGCCCATTCGGAGAGAGGCAGCATATTTCGTTCAGCCGTACGGTAGTCAGGTAGCCAAGACAGCAGAGATGGAAAAGAACCATACAGCGAACCCTCACTATATCACGGTTCACTTTCCACGGTTTCACTACTTCACGGATTTGCATCGTGCACTGCATTCTGATTGGCTAAACAGTCTCTCCAACGCAAACCTGCGCATCAATAAAGTTGCGGTTTACAGGATACAGTACTTTTATTTGTTAAACAAATGCTTGGGCCTGTAAAAAGGGTTTGTTCTTTGGTTTGAATATATAATAGAGTATTTAATTGTATAATAATTGTAATAAAAATAAAGTTTTCTACTTATCACGGGTTCTCTTTGGAACGTAACCCCCGTGAAAAAACGAGGGTTCACTGTATTTGGTCTCAGGAGTCAACGTCACTCACGTAAGCTCCCACGATGCTCTTCTTGGCCACGACGAAGATGAGGCAGATGAAGATGGCCGAACCCAGCATGCTGACGGCGCACACCAGCGGGTCGGCTCGCTCCGTCTTCTGCCGGCACATGCGGGTGGTGACCGCCCCGATCAGAACTCCCAGCAGCCCCGTCACGCAGGTGATCGCCCCGAAGATCAGACTGCAGGGCGGCGAGGAAGAGCAAAGAGGGAGAAAATGGCCGTTGAAAATCACTTCGCAATCACGCTACTCCGCTAATACTTGTCGCTCGTTTTGGTGGCAGTATAATGATGTGTGCTTACGTTCACATTTAGTCAGTCTATGCTCGGTGACCGATGCTCTTTGTAAAGCTCTCTCTTGTAAGTCACTTTGGATAAAAGCGTCTGCTAAGTGAATGTATGTATTCATTCATTCAATGTAGTCATTTAGCAGACGCTCTTATCCAGAGCGACTTACAGCAAGTACAGGGAAATTCCCCCCTGAGGCAAGTAGGGTGAAGTGCCTTGCCCAAGGACACAACGTCACGTAGCCACAGCCGGGAATCGAACTCGCAACCTTCCGATCGTGAGCCCGACGCCTTAACCTGCTGATCCCACCTGACTCCCTGTTTGTGTTCCGGGGTTGACCTCTGACCTGTCCTTGCTGCTGCAGATCCCAGTGGTGCACCCCTCCACTGTCTTCTGCACCACCTGCGCCCTGACCAGGTAGACAGGGATCCACATGCCGAACGCCCCCGTGGCGAAGGACACGGCCGCAGACGCCAGAGAAGAGAACACGTAGCTCCGGCTGGAGGGAGGAAAGAAGAAAAAAACAGACTTTTAATGATAATAAACAAATAAATTCTCATTTAGCAGACGCTTTTATCCAAAGCGACTTACAGTAAGTACAGGGACAATCCACTTGAGGCAAATAGGGTGAAGTGCTTCGCCCAAGGACACAACGTCACGACACAGCCGGGGTTCGAACTCACAACCTTTCGCTCACGAAGCCAACGCCTTAACCCGCTGAGCCATCTGACGCCCACCACCAAAGTGTACAGGCAGAGCAGTGAAGAATCAGGACTTACTTCTTGGCCAGAGCCTTCATGTCGCAGAGCCAGGAGGTTCGGGTCCGGATGCGTCCGCCCATCTGGTCCAGGGTGCCTCTCTTGGGCTCGGGCACGAAGAACAGGATGAGGGCGCCGGCCGTCATGCCCAGCAGGGGTGATACCTACACACAGCAAAGAGGCCCGCGATGAACAAGACATGCAAGCTAATGTGGTTTGTGTGTATCTGTGCATCTCTAAGGTGCGTGAGAGATGTTCCTCGAGATTTTCCCTCGAGATTTTCTTCGAGATGTTCCTCAAGATTTTCCTCAAGATGTTCCTCAAGATGTTCCTCAAGATGTTCCTCAAGATGTTCCTCAAGATGTCCCCTGAGATGTTCCTCGAGATGTTCCCTCAAGATGTTCCTCAAGATGTCCCTTGAGATGTTCCCTCGAGATTTTCCCTCAAGATTTTCCCTCGAGATTTTCCCTCGAGATTTTCCCTCAAGATGTTCCTCAAGATGTTCCTCAAGATGTCCCCTGAGATGTTCCTCGAGATGTTCCCTCAAGATGTTCCTCAAAATGTCCCTTGAGATGTTCCCTCGAGATTTTCCCTCAAGATTTTCCCTCAAGATTTTCCTCAAGATTTTCCTCAAGATGTTCCTCAAGATGTCCCCTGAGATTTTCCCTCAAGATTTTCCCTCAAGATGTTCCTCAAGATGTTCCTGGTCCATCTTGTGGTCTCCTGCCTTTCCTCTTTTCCGATTTACCACAGTAAGTGTACACGTCCCCATGCTTGCTTTTGTGTGTGTGTCTATCGTGTGTGTGTGTCTGCTTGTGTGTGTGTGCACGCGATGCAGTTGAAGTCGTTTAGTATCTGGGTGGGTTGCCCACAGTGAAGTGATTTGAACGAGCGCGCTGCTCATGAGAGCAAAACCAATTTCACATGTCAGATGAAATCCACCTTCTTATTTCTTACGCCTTGTAAAAACAAACGTCATCTACATTCATACCCAGCTGGCTAATATATCTCAGTTAATACCATGTGTGTCCTGTGTGCGCGTGTGTCCTGTGTGCATGTTTGTGTGCGCGTGCGAATGTGTTTGTTCTATGCTCTGTAACAGTGGCCATGGATCACGGCTTGGCTCAGCAGGGATTGTGTTTACACGGTTAAAGACACTCTGCTTCGCTCTGCTGCCTTACATCTAAATCTCTAGCGTCTGGCCGTCAAACGACAACAGAAAACCCAGGAGTACCGAAACAAGTTCGTTTTCCCAAGTTTCATTTCCCCCTCGTCGAGGAATTATGTTATTATCCAAGGAGATGAAAGCACGGACATGTAAGCGTTCTCGACCCCTCGACCTTGACCTCCCCCTCCGCCTGCGCTGCTGCCAGTGAAATACCTCGCCGTGATTGAGAGGTCGGGCGTCAAGGTCCAGGTCCCCGATAGGTCCTTCCTCCCTGGAGAGCGAGGGTAGGCGGTCCGATAAACGCCGCTATCTCCCCTCTACGGCTCCCCTCCCTCCCTCCCTCCCTCTCCCCCTCCCCCCCCCCCCCTTCCGTCTTTCCACCCCCCCATCCCAGCCTAAGAAAGGAAGGGAGCCTCGCCACCTCTGGGGGGGACCGGCAAACCAACGGAAAGCGCGGCGAAGTGTTTTTCGTCCTCGGAGCAGGATATGGCCGTCGAGAGAGAGAGAGAGAGAGAGAGAGAGAGAGAGAGAGAGGGGGAGAGAGAGAGAGAGAGAGAGAGAGAGAGAGAGGGGGGAGAGAGAGAGAGAGAGAGAGAAGAGAGAGAGAGAGAGAGAGAGAGAGAAAAAAGGACCTCTTTCAAGTGTTTGTGTTGTTTTTTCGTCTTCTGCCTGCGATAGCGCTGACGAATCGACCTCCGCTCCGCTCGGGGGAATGTTTTATCGGGGAGGGTCGGCGTGGCGGCCCCTGGAACAACCCGACCCCCAATGCTTTTGTTTTCCAGACCGGCAGCTCCTCAAAAAACAAGGAGGAACTTTCCTCCTCGGCAATAGACTCGTCATGTCCTGTCAAGTCTATAAGTTGGGGCCCTGGAAGAATGTTTAATGGCCCTTCTTAAAGTTTCCTAATAACAACTGGGGTCACGAGGACTGTTTTCAATGGCCGAGGCTTTTAAAATAATGTTAACGTGAGCGGCTGACACACGAGGAGCCTCCCCCGGCTTTCGGCCTCCTCTCGGCCTCGCTCTACAGCGGACTGGAGCCCTTAACCAGGCTATACAACTGTTAATGTTTACGAGTGGGGGGGGGGGGGGGGGGGGGGTGTTGGTGTTTCAATGGAAGCACCCATAAAAAGTGCACTGACAGCTGTGATTTATCCACCTGTTTAAATACGGCATAGAACCATGAATATGTATGTGTTTGCACAAGGGGGGGGGGGGGGGGGGGGGAAATATTCCGGGGTACTTTTTTTAGAACATACAGAATTTCAGGTCATTTCTTTCCCGATGAATCACCCTAGGACTGGAGAGAGCTTTTGACGGATTCAGTTTGGTTCTCCCGAAGTTCCTTCTGGTACATGGACTGCCAAATGTGTAGAACAAGTGTCTCTTTGTGTCAGGCCGGTTCTCCCCCAGCGCCACCATCACCGGCCCGTCTCCCAGCCACAAAGGGACCAGTGAGAGACTATGGACAGGTTGGAGAAGCATTGAGACCTTGTTACTTCATTAGAGCTGAGACCTGATATTTCCCTGGTAGGAAAAAAAAGACCCCTGGAACTCAGAACTAACAGGAAATGAACGGTTTCCAGACAGTGAGATGCTAGCTAGTATCGGCTCTGAACTTTGATATAAATCCTCTTTCCGCTGTTCCCGGTAAAACAAATCTTTTTAAAAAAAGTGCGCGGCAAGCGGACTAAGGCGTTTTTTTTTGTATCGTGTCAAATTCCTGAATATTATATTGGAAGCAACTGCGGCTAAGGAAGTTGTTGTATCTGTTGATGGTGATGATGTGTGAAGTATGCAGGTTTTAGCCCCCTTCCTCTCTGTCACTTTACAGCAGTGTCACCTCCCCAGTAAGTCTGTTTCAGCTGTGCGTGTTTCCCAGCTTGGGCTACATCCCAGCTTGAACGACCCCTCACCCCATGCCCGTACAGCAACTCAGCCCTCGGGGAGCAATAGCGTGTGTGCGAGTGTGTGTGCGTGCGAGCGTGTGTCTGCGTGTGCGTGTGTGTTGTGAGGGAGGATGATGTTCTTACCCTCAGTGCCCAGTGCCAGTCCCCAGCGGCCTCCTTGGCACTGGAGCCCAGGATGTAGCCCAGCCCACTGCAGGAGGACAGGAGAGGAGGTGGAGGGGAGAGGAGGAGGAGGGGGGGAGAGGTGGAGGAGGAGGGGGGGGGGAGGAGGAGGGCAGAGAGAGGAGGAGGGGAGAGAGAGGAGGAGGAGGGGAGAGAGAGGAGGAGGAGGGGAGAGAGAGGAGGAGGGGAGAGAGAGGAGGAGGAGGGGAGAGAAAGGCGGAGGGGAGAGAGAGGAGGAGGGGAGAGAGAGGAGGAGGGGAGAGAAAGAATGAGGAGGAGGGGAGAGAGGGGAGGAAAAGGGGAGGAAAAGGAGGAGGAAGGGAGAGAGGAGGAGGGGAGCGAAACGATGAGGAGGAGGAGGGGAGAGAGGGGAGGAGGAGGGGAGAGAGAGGAGGAGGAGGGGAGAGAGAGGTGGAGGAGGAGGGGGGGGAGAGAGGAGGAAGGGGGGGGGGAGAGAGAATCTGTTAAAGCAAAACCTGTACACACGAACACAACAGCCCGAGCTACTGCAGCTATTCAATTCAATTTGTCCACTTCCATCCCCTCGGGCTCTAAACTAGTCTCATCACACTTTCTGCGGCATCTCTGAGCTTCTTCCTGTAATGGGCTTGAGCAGGCAGCACCTAGCTTCTGACGACACCACATCGAGATGGTATCAGAAACACACCAAAGAGGGGACTAGGCCCTCACACACTTTTTCCCTCCTTTTGTTAAAACCGTTGGGACCCGTGTTGATTTACCGGTTGTGAGTCCTCACACAGAGGTGACCTCAGCTACCCTTGGTCGTCGGCAGGAAACCGCGCAGCGGAGGATTTCTCAAGGACCCTCGCGCCGCGGAGACGTCTGAAGCCCGGAACAGACGCCGTCTGCGAGCTACGTGCGTGAATTCGTAACGGGCGTCTTGTGCGCTCTTGGGCTGGTGTCCAGTCCGAGTCCCCAGCCCCCCCTCCAGCCCTCCCCCAGCCCTCCGCCTACCCCCTCCAGCCCTCCCCCAGCCCGCCGCCTACCCCCTCCAGACCCCAACAGCCCCCTCCCCCCTGCTCGAGACGCCCACGTCCTCCTTCTCGTCTGATAACGGTCTCGACGGGTGCGTTTTCGGCTGCTTGACGCGGAGGCGAATCGGATTCCTGGTCCTGATCAAAGCGCCTCTAACCACCACCGTGTGTGTGTGTGTGTGTGTGTGTGTGTGTGTGGGGCGCTGACTGACAGCGCCCGGCCCCCGGAGGAACATGTGTTAACAGCGCTGTCTGGCCCCGAGTGCTTAATCCCCCCGTGATCTGGTTGTCTCTGATGCAGTCATCGTTCCACAGACAGACAGCACCCGTGTCCTTATTACTCATTCGGCCATCCCTGGATCCCTGGTCATCTGGATCAAAGCAGCTCGGTCTGGTCTCGGGGGCTAGTGTCATCACTATTTGAGGAATGTTCCAGCGGGGACGAGATTAAGATCGCTGGGCGCTTGTTAGCGTGCATGTTGTTAGCGTGATAAGGTCTGATTAGTTGTCATCGGCACGGTTTGCTTGTCCGTCGCAGGACAAAAGCCACGTGATTGGATGGAAAGACCCCCCAACCCCCCCCCCCCCCCGCCAGTCCTGATGACATCAAATCTCCTCTAACCCCAAGATAAGCCCTTCAATAGCAGATACCATCGCTGTGGTAAAGGACAGGGGATTTGGATCGGGGACCGAATCAATTAAGGAACAACATGGTTGTGATTGACAGTTTTAAATGGGAGGGGGGGGGGTTATCTTGTAACCCATAGGGGGTAATGCCTAGGTTGATAACCCATTGTTATATTAGGTAACCGTTACCACTTCTTTAATGAAAAGTAATGTTTCATAATCTATACGCCCGCTGTGTTTTGGGGTCTGTCACGTTGCTATGCTCAGTGACCGATGCTCTTTTGCAAAAGCTCTCTCTTGTAAGTCGCTTTGGATAAAAGCGTCTGCTGAACGAATGCATGCGAAATGGAAATGTAATTGTCCTGCATGATGAGACGCTGCCTCGCCGGATTTCGAGTCCGACAGAGTTGGCCGGTTCACCAATCAGAGGTCCGAAGTTTAGGTTGGACCTGCTCCTGCTCCCATTAAATCCCATCGTTTACTGTCAACCTCCTTAACTTTCGGGGCGTTTTCGCAACATTCCAAAGGCACAAACACATCCTAGTTTCCCAGACATGGTTGGGACGGTCTGTCTGTGCAGGGCAGGTACAGGAGCCTGGGTCGGGAAGTTATGTTTACTTTTAATAATAACAGCTTGGAGGAACACATTCGTGGCCAGGAGCCGCAAACATGGCCTCACAATAACTTCTTATCCACATGGTCTTCCAAAGAACGTGGAAAATCAAATCCAATCCAATCAGCATTTATTTGTACAGCCCTTTTTACAAGCAATGTCACAGAGGGCTTCACATACGCCCATAGAACTGCCCCTCAACCAACCTAAACACTCAAGGAAGACGAGGAAAAACTCCGGTAAAGACTCACTAGGGAGAAAAAAATGGAAGAAACCTTGGAAGGAGCAATTGGAAAACAGCCAGCATTGTTGTGCTAAACTGATTAGCCCTCCAAAAATAACAGTAAAACTGGCTTAGAGAGTATATGATATTTCCACGGAATGACTAAGCGCTAATCTTATCTGTCGCCTCTGAGAATGTTTGGAAAAGCTCAACGCTGCTACTAAAACGAAGGTAGGAAAAACATGGCCTGAGAGATGAATGAATCTCAGTCCATTACAGGTTTGGCAAAAAAGCTAAGGCTTCCTTCTAAAGGGGAACCCATTTCCTGTGAACCCTGTCTCAGTCCTGAGGTCACTTCCTGGAAACAGTCACAACAACCTGGGCAAAGATAAACAACTTGGATGGGTGCAGGATGTTTGGCGACATTTAACCGAGGCCCAATCTTTCGCCTCCTATTGTCTCGGTTGCCGGGTGCTTCTATGTGACCCCAACTCAGCGCCTCGGCATACCAGAGCTCCCTCAGGGAATTACATTAGGGTTTCCTGTCACATCTGTCTACCCGCAGTCAATCTGCCATCAATTCTATTACTGGAACGACGACATGATTTTAGATGCCACCCCCAGTGTCTTTCATGCGTTCTCTTTAGTAAGCTGCAATGATATTCAAACAGCTGTTTCTGTGATTTTCCTGGACGTTTGCATCGTGCATTAATCTTCACTCCAGCGTTGCAATGCAGTGTTTTTGGTGTGCATTTTTGGTATATTGTAGTCATGTTCATATTAAGGGTTTGTGCATTAGAACATATTAGTATATACAATATACACTAGCCCAGTCCCAGCCCCAGACTTCAGTCCCAACCTAAGCCATAGTCCCAGTCCTAGACTTCAGCCCTAGCCCCATCCCCAGCCCGAGCCCCAGTCCCAGACTTCAGCCCTAGCCCCATCCCCAGCCCCAGTCCCAGACTTCAGCCCTAGCCCCATCCCTAGCCCCTCGCCCCAGTCCCAGACTTCAGCCCTAGCCCCATCCCCAGCCCTCGCCCCAGTCCCAGACTTCAGCCCTAGCCCCATCCCCAGCCCTAGCCCCAGTCCCAGACTTCAGCCCTAGCCCCATCCCCAGCCCTAGCCCCAGTCCCAGACTTCAGCCCCATCCCCATCCCTAGCCCCAGTCCCAGACTTCAGCCCCATCCCCAGCCCCAGCCCCAGTCCCAGACTTCCGCCCTAGCCTCTTAGAGCACTGAGGGAAATCAGCAAACCCTGAATCCCTCACTGCAGTCAGCGCCACATTCATCCTTTATCCTGCTGTCTTGTTTGTTTTCATCGTACACTCTCTTTTCCAGCTGAATGAACTGAAAAGGCCAGAGTTTCCCTCTTAATACTCACCCCCACCCCCCACCACCACACACTCCCCATCCTCCGCCCGTCATAAAGCCCGTCGCCCTCTCGTTTCACGATCGCTCCTTTAATTCGGCAGAGTGCCGGCCCTTCTTTTGTCTGACTGGTGGGAGACACAAAGGTCTAGACAGCCTGGATCGAGGCCTGACCTTCTGTGCGGCAATGATTCAACTGATAAAGCGTCGGCCCCCGTTCTATTCTGCAATCTCCCGCCGCCCCCGCCCCTCCTCTCGCAATCTCTTTCCGCTCCGTGTGTCGCACCAGAAGGATTCCCGCCTCCCAGATAGCTTTTCGTATTCATATATTCATTTCCAGAGTGCCAGTGTCGACTTCAGAGATTAAAATGCGGAACCGATTTGAAAATCTCCTCGCTATCGACCTCTGCCTTCTCAGAGACTCGTTTTTCTCCCTCCATCGGCGTGTGACGCGAGGCTTTGGAAACCATTGCTGAATATGACGGGGTTTCCCACTCACCTTCCCAGGGGGATGGCCAGGTAGAACACAGAGAGCATCATGGTCCGGCTGTTGTTGGTGAAGAGGTCCCCTATGATGGTGGGGGAGATGGAGGAGTAGCTGGATTCACCGATCCCAACCAGGCCTCTCGACAGGACAAACAGCCAGTAATACTGCAGGGACAGGAAAGCAAAGGTCACACGGTCAGGGTCAGGGGCGAATCGCATCGGCTCTTATCGACGAACGCAGATCCGGGATCGGCTCTTTCGTTAGACAAGAATACACTGCCGGCTTTGAGTCACATCGCGTGAGATGTCCTTCCACCACCTTGAAATATCCGAACGCCTAGTCAGCACCAGAGCAGGTTTATAAATCTGTTTGAATAAGCAGGAAAACCCAACTCAATGACCATTAAGAGTTATTCAACCGGGCCAGGTCTCAGAGCAAGGGCCTGCTAGAGAGCCAAGCTGAACGACAATAGATCTTATATTAGAAAAGACAACAGTCTGCTGTGGGGACTGGATGAAATGTGGGCTGTGACCTCTGCTCTGGGTGTTTTATAGTGGGCAGAGTCAGGAAGGGTAACTGGGGGACCCTCCCTTCCTTTCCCTCCAACTACTGATTTAGCAGGCTGGATATAAAACCACCTACATACATGTAGCAGCTCTTAGTCATATGCCTTTGTTGATGCTGCATCACAGGACGGTGGGAATGTGGGTCACCCTGCACCGGTACAGGATCATCCGACAGAGCTATTCACATGGAAATCTGAGGGTCACTGTTAGGGAGGGATTCGAGTAATGATTCTCTTATAGTATTCAGGGTGCTAATACTGTGTGTGTGTGTCAGGGAGAGTAGATACGGGGACACCCTGGGGGTTTTCCAGATGATGAGATTAGTGCCAGAGGAAGCGTGGAGAGGAAGATTGGAAACAAATCAGGAGGTTGGTGAGAGAGGGAGGAGGGAGAGAGGGAGGAGGGAGTGGGGAAGAGAAGGAGGGAGGGAGGGACGGGGTGAAGCAGGGAGAGAGGGTAAGAGGGAGGGAGGAAGAGAAGGAGGGAAGGAGGAAGAGAAGGAGGGAGTGGGGAAGAGAAGGAGGGAGGGAGGGAGGAAGAGAAGGAGGGAAGGAGGAAGAGAAGGAGGGAGTGGGGAAGAGAAGGAGGGAGGGAGGAAGAGAAGGAAGGAGTGTGGAAGAGAAGGAGGAAGTGGGGAAGAGAAGGAGGGAGGGAGGGAGGAAGAGAAGGAGGGAGGGAGGAAGAGAAGGAGGGAGTGTGGAAGAGAAGGAGGAAGTGGGGAAGAGAAGGAGGGAGGGAGGAAGAGAAGGAGGGAGGGAGGAAGAGAAGGAGGGAGGGAGGAAGAGAAGGAGGGAGGGAGGAAGAGAAGGAGGGAGTGTGGAAGAGAAGGAGGGAAGGAGGAAGAGAAGGAGCGAGAGTGGAAGAGAAGGAGAGAGTGGGGAAGAGAAGGAGGGAAGGAGGAAGGGAGAGAGGGAGAGAGGGAGGAAGAGAAGCCTGGGTGATACGGAATTGAAAATGTGGTTGCGCTTGCGAGAAGTCCTGTCAGCATTCTGACACATGCTGTGAAAGTGTCAAGCTGTCTGGCAGGGAAGCAGCTCTGCTTGTCTGTCGAGCTAGTGTTTCCTGTGTGGGCAAGGAAAACCTGCTCGTTCTTCCTGTCAATGATGCAACATGGAGCACCTGTGAAATGTCACCGTCCGCCTGAACGGGAACTAGCATAGCACCGACGTTAGCGCGCGTTGAACATCGAACGTACCTGAACCAAGAACATTTGAATCACGCGGCTGACCCAAAGTTGCCTAAACGCCAGCGCATGAAAAGATATCAGACATGAGAGGCTGTGAGAAAGAGTGTGTGTGTGTGTGTGTGAGGAAGGGTCATTTCTTTGCTCTTTTCAAAGAAGGTTTATCTCCATGCCCTGCAGTATACACCCACACTCCATTAGTTGCTCTTCTCCAACATCTTTTCCAAACTGACAGTTTGCAATGTGGCATCCATTCCCAGAAGAAAAACCGTCCGTCCTTATTGTTTTTGTTACGTAATTCCCAGCGGGATGGTGCTGCGCTGGGGGAGCGATGTGACGTGTATACCCTCAGACCGAGGCAGAGGAGCGCGCTGGTATTATTCTCCTTTGAGGGTCTTCGACCCTTCGTCTAATGCAACGCAACACATTTGCTTTATCTGCGTCGTGCCCCCCCGGAGGAGGCAATCATTTCCTTCTCTTTGTGTGAGGATGCGTAAGTGCACGGGTGTGCGTGTGTGTGTGTGTATGGGGGGGTTAATGTTGTGGGAGGGGGGGGAAGGGGGGTCTTCCCCTCCACAGTGCTGGGTCTGACAGCTATGAGAATAGATTCATTAAAGGGGGGGGCTGGGGGGCGTTTCGAAGAAAGAGGTCTTAAACGTGACCTCTGCTCTGACCCCTGACCCCAGCGTGCTCGCACACAGCTCCTGGGGAAAGAGCCATGGGAACACACACTCACACACACACACACACTCCTGAGCGAGCCAAACGCACACATCACCCCCCCCCCCCCCCGCCGCGCTACGCTGTACCTCCCGGGAACAGCTCGTGCTGGGATGTTCAGCGTTCGTTCTGTGTCTATTTGTCAGTGTACAGTACTTGAATAATTACGACCGCGATTGCCATCTTTCACCCAACCTTCGGCCTGTTATAGTTCAGCTGCTGTTTGAAATGAATGATGGCTGAGCTATTTTCTCCTCAGGGCATGTCGTTTAGTAGCGTTCCTATGATAGTGGCTCCCGCATTGTTTTGTTAGTTTGGTCACCAGACCATGAATGCTCTTCGTTTTAAATGAGGCTGCAGCAACAACATCAGCAGCAGGCATACTTATGCTTTTGATTTACTAGAAGTTACCGAATGAAATATATCCTGTGGGACGGACAGAGAAATCACTTCGTAACTGGGTTTCATATTTGCCTCGGATGAAAATGGCGGCTAAATCCCTCAAACGTTCATGTTGTCGTCAAACAGCGTACGTTGGTAAAGCTTCGGAGAAACGCGTCGACGGGTTCCCTGCTTTAATCTTCGACGAACGCCAGGGCGTTCTCAAGGGTTCTCCGTTGCCAGAAAAGTCTTCGGATGAAATCAAACGCGGAGAACGCGTAAATAGCGCAGCTGTTCATTAAAAAGGAACGCTGCTTATTGGCTGTTGCTCAGATCATCCAGAAAATATTGTTCGGGGCTGACGTCAAAGAATCGCCTCACGGGGTTGGATGACTACATCTCAGTTAGACGACCGCAGCTCAACAAATCGACAATTCAGCTCGGCAAAAGACGCACAACTGTCCCATTATATAAGGCTGGAGTCTAGTTTCTGAACGCATCGTGAATACTCAGAATTCAGAATACTTTATTCTGAATTCTGAGTAGCATCAGTCGGTGAATCAGTCCCTGAATAGCATCAGTCGGTGCTAGCGATGCGGGAGTCGGACGGCTCAGCAGGTTAAGGCCTTCACGAGCGGAAGATTGTGAGTTCGAACCCCCGGCTGTGGCTACGTGATGTTGCGTCCTTGGGCAAGGCACTTCACCCTACTTGCCTCAGGGGGGAAATGTCCCTGTACTTGCTGTAAGTCGCTTTGGATAAAAGCGTCTGCTAAATGAGTATTTATTTACTAGTCTATGCGTCGCAGCGGCGCGGCTTTCGCTGCCACGCAGGGAGCCGTCACGTAAGCGCTGTCCCCTGCGCTCTCGTTTGATCGGCGTGTAAGGAGACGTCGTCTCTGGGTGGAGGGACGCGATGGGGGGTTGGGGGGGTTGAAGATCACGGAGCGAGGCGGGAGGAGGCCGGAGGAACCCGCCCGGATGGGCCCCCGCAGGAAGGACGGCCTTCGCGGCCATGCGCCAGAGCGAGGGAGAGCGGGAACGAGGGGCCGGCTCCTATCCTGTCAGTTCGGCGTTGGGCCTGGCCAGCTGGCGGCCATTTTGGCTCTCTGTAAGAGGGATTAAGTCGGAGTGGTGTGCCTCCGGGGGGGCGTCGGACCATCCCAGAGCTGTCACTCTGCGCTCCGGAGCTCTGGGCCAAAGAGCCAACTTAATGACCACACATGGGACTGCCTCTCTAACCTCTGGTAGACTAGCCTTTACCGTATTTTTTGCACTATAGGGCGCACTGGATTATAATGCGCACTGTCAATGAATGGTCTATTTTCGATCTTTTTTTCATATATAAAGCGCACCGGACTATAAGGCGCATTAAGCGGGGGAAAAAAACAGTCAGATAAATCAGTCGAATAATATTATGGTGAAGCACAGTATGTATTACTCCGCGACGCTCCTGGTTACGGTAGCCGTAATGCTGCAAGAGGTGCGGCTTTGTAGTTTACCAAAGTCGTACTAAAACATTTTTTATTTAGTGCCTTGTAACCACACAAAAATCGCTTAGAGGTCAGTAAACAAAATAATGAATCCATATATAAGGCGCTTCGGATTATAAGGCGCAGTGTCGTTTTTTGAGAAAAATAAAGGCTTTTAAGTGCGCCCTATAGTCCGAAAGATACGGTACTCCTGTACTACCACACAGCGGAACACTAGACTGACTCGGTGTTTGAGATGTGGTGAATACATCACCTGGCGGTTAATGTTTTTTATCGATCGCGAAGAGCCTCCGAATCCTTAATAAGGTGGATTCCTCCCGCCGCTCCTACGTCGAATGTCTTAATCCTCGCGTCACCCCCAGGTCTTAAGCACATGAGCCGTACAAACATACCAACCAAATGTTGCTTTCCAAAGAGTGGCGCCCCCACAATCCTGCCCCTTTGATGATGGAAGTACAGCTACAGTTGACAGCTAATTGACAGATTCGGCGGATTTTTAGGGTTAATGTCTTAACTCTATTAGCCAGGGAAAGACACGGGCAGAGTGGACAACGAAAACAGCAAAGCAGAAGGGAGACAGGAGTGGAATGGCAAGCGTCACGCTAAATGGGCATATCATTGAATCAGCATTAGCGAGACAGACAACTTTGTTTTGGCTGCGCACGCCGGTTAACGTGGAACGGCGCGGTCGCTAACCTTCATGCCTCGATCCTGTCTGAACGATCCTAGCTCTCGGTGAAGAGCTGG
This sequence comes from Neosalanx taihuensis, assembly GCA_030340665.1. Classification (NCBI taxonomy): domain Eukaryota; kingdom Metazoa; phylum Chordata; class Actinopteri; order Osmeriformes; family Salangidae; genus Neosalanx; species Neosalanx taihuensis. The sequence continues at coordinate 5,444,486 of CM059310.1, forward strand.
ATGTCTCTATGCTCAAATGTGTCGGAACATCCAAACATAGGGGGGGGGGGGGGGGGGGGGGGGCACTGTGGAAGATTATAGGCTTCCCGGACACTGCATTTGATCAAGCTGGTTCTTTGCTGTAGTGGAACAGCGGGGGGGGGTTAATTCGAAAGATGTTTGGATAAGGGGGGGGGGAGGGGGGGAGGGGGGGGGCACGGTGGCCGCGTGGTTAGCGCTCCCGCCTCCCAACAAGGAGATTGTTGAGTTCAAATCTCGGGCCTGACCATGATCTCTCTGGGTGGAGTCTGCATGTCATCCCCGTGTTAACCGTGGGTTCTCTCCGGGCACTCTGGCTTCCTCCCACCGTCCGAAGACATGCATGTGGTAGGTTCATTGGACAAAAAAATTGCCCCTAGTGTATGACTGTGAGAGTGAATGGTTGTCTCTATGTTGTCTGTCACTGTCTGTGTGATAGCCCTGCGACTAGCTGGCCCCAGTCCAGGGTGTAGCCCGCCTAAGGCCGGAAAGTAAATGGGATAGGCTCCAGTCACCCGTGACCCCTAACAGGAATAAGCGGCACCGCTAATAAGCAGTAGATAATGAATAAAAGAATGTTTGGATAGGATCCACTCAGCAAAGAAGACCTCGAAACTGGCTTCGAGACCGTTTGAGACAATCCTTCAGTACGCCGGACAGGAAGTGATGTCAGGCAGCGTACCTCTTTGCTGATGAAGGAGCTGCAGAAGGTGACGGCGGACCAGAAGAAGATGCCGCAGCTCAGGATCACCTTGCGGTTGAAGCGGTCTCCCAGGTAACCGAAAATGGGGGCGGCGACCATGAAACTGCAGATGAACACTGGATGGGAAAAGACAGGAAACAGAGACCAAAAAAACGTTAGGTCCGACTGGAACAAGCAGGCAGTCTGCTAGCGAAGGACTGCCAGAGGTCACTGCTTCTCACAGCAGCTCAGCAGCCCATCAACGAACACATACTGACATGACATTAGACTGAAGGGACGGATTCAAAAGAGAAGTACAGTGATACCTCGTTTTTCACGGGGGTTACGTTCCAAAAAGAACCCGTGATAAGCGAAATCCGTGAAGTAGAAACCATTATTTATTTATTTTACAATTATTATACAATTAAATACTCTATTATAAATTAAAACCAAAGAACAAACCCCTTTTACAAACCCAAGCATTTGTTTAACAAATAAAAGTACTGTATCCTGTAAACCGCGACTTTATCGATGCGCAGGTTTGCGTTGGGGAGACTGTTCAGCCAATCAGAATGCAGAACACAATGCACGAGGCGAATCCGTGAAGTAGCCAAACCGTGAGAAGTGAACCGCGACACAGCGAGGGTTCGCTGTCATTTGAGGGAACGTCATTGGGATGGCTGCTGTTTCGGATGTTGCTAGAAGGGCCATGTAAGTGCTTCTCATCTGATTTAATCTAATCCGGATTGGAAGATGTAAACAAGGGTTGCTACTTCATCCATGGCCTTAAACAGTCACCTACTTATTCAGCGCTTGTGTACTGATTAATGTGATTGTGTACTGTACACAATAGGAGCTACACACCGACTGGCGCACAAGCGGTCGAAAGTGGGTTTTCCTTCATTCTAACACCGCTGAACGGACAACTATGTTTTAACCTGAAGGGGTCGGCCACATGGAGAAATAACAAAGGGGGAACAGGCTTGAATATTTAATGCGATCCGACGGCGGTGTCTTTCCCCTCGGATACAAGCCAGAGGACACGCCGCCGTTGACGACAGGGGGATACGACGGCGGGCGTCGGGAGACCAACGCTCCCCGGGAGCGTGTTGACACCGAATCGGCATAGACTCTTCCTCCGGGGGAGGAGGAGAGGGGGGAGAGGGGGGGAGGAGGATGAGGAGGGAAAGATATAGCGTCGCCGAGTCATGGCCGGCAGCGAGAACAACACAGACCTGTCTCTTTCTACGCATATACCTTTCACCCCCTGTGTGCGGTTACTTTATTTGATTTCACTGGACCCCCCTTCTCCTTCATCCCTGTGAGCCCTCTTCTGGTGTCTTACCCAGGGGCGGGCGATTCCGGTCCTCGAGCGCCGCTGTCCTGAAGGTTCTAGATGTTTCCCTGCTCCAAGTCACCCGATTCAAATGAAGGGGTTGTTAACGAGCTCTGTGGAAGCCTGATAACGACCATTCATTAGATTCAGGTGTGCTGGAGCAGGGAATTCTAAAACCTTCAGGACAACGGCCCTCGAAGGACCGGAATTGCCCACGCCTGCTCTTACTCCTCACACCCTTCCCCCTGTGTGCATTGACGAGACTGTGAGCCGTTGTTACTAAAGAGTTTCCCCCGCGGGAATCAATAAAGTAATTCGGATTCGGATTCAGATACCAACATGGTGGAAACAACAATATCTATTGACGTTCCACTATGCAACGCAGATACAGCTGTACATTTGTCTTAAATCACTTTATTCTGTACCTACCCTGTATATTCTGATTATACTGTTCATACTGTGTCTATTCTGAGTATACAATTACAATTATATTCTGTTGTAATAACTGTTTTGCACTATTGGTTGGATGCTAACTGTGTTTCCCTGTACTTGTACCTGTGTAATGACATTGAAGTTGAATCTAATCTAATAATCTACTGGATGTTGCGCTGCTGTAGCCTCGATTACCTGGTCCCCTGCCAGCTATCGATGCTCGCATCTTGGCGTTTCATAACTTCACATTTGAGCGGAATGGAAAGTAGTGCTGAGGGCTGCTAGATTGGGGGGATGTCGCTGTTGGCTAGGGAGCTGACATCCCTGTAAAGGAACAACAACAGAGAAAGTTCTGGAACCACACCAAAGCTGTGGAGAATTTCATCACCTCGCCCTCGCAGCTACAAATGAGGGGCGATTTCTCCCCCAAATTGCCACCGTCCAGTGGGACTTTATCTTTGGTTGGACCTTTCAACTTTCACGACGATTTATTTTAGCCTAATGGTTACAGTTGGCACCGGTCGGGTCGTTAATCAACATTACTTTCAGAAGAGAACTAAGCACAGTTGTTGCAGACAGGTTTGGCCTGATAAACCACCTCGTAAATGTAGCAGACACAATATATACTGCACCTGGGCTTCCAGTGCACTTCCATTTGCAAACTCGGTTCCTGTATCAGGGAAGGTAAATACCTCAATCCAATAAATCAAACGATGACTTTGATCTCTGAAATGTGCTTATGAAAGTGGCAGTTAGCTGTAATCTTTCATCATACTATTTGTCTCTCTCTGTCTGTCTCTCTCTGTCTGTCTCTCTGTCTTTCTCTCTCTCTCTCTCTGTCTCTCTCTCTGTCTCTCTCTCTCTCTGTGTCTTTCTCTCTGTCTCTCTCTCTCTCTGTGTCTTTCTCTCTGTCTCTCTCTCTCTCTGTCTTTCTCTCTGTCTCTCTCTCTGTCTCTCTCTCTGTCTCTCTCTCTCTCTGTGTCTTTCTCTCTGTCTCTCTGTCTCTTTCTCTGTCTCTCTCTCTCTCTCTCTCTCCGTCTCTCTCTCTATCTTTCTCTCAGCAGTCTATGTTACCACCCGTATTCAGATGACAGCTCCATGCCGATCCAGCTCGCTAAGAAGCTCTACCGATCTCCCCTGCAGCCACGCTGCAGCAGAGCCCCTCAAAACACACACACACACACTTCAACAGCAGGGCGTCCCGCAGATAAGACAGGCCGAGTTCCATAGTCAGAACCGCACGAGATGTCCCACCCAGGGAGGCGGGGGTAGGGGTGTGGTGGGGGTGGGGGGTGGGGGGTGGGGGGTGGGCTGGTTTATCAGACCGCCTAAACCACCTGACCTCCATTCTTCAGGAGCCTCTCAAATAAGGAAAGAAACAAAAGCGAGAGTTTAACGAACAAACGATGAAGAAGAAAAAACGTGAGAAGGAAGTCATTATGTAGAGACCACGCCGAGTAATGCCTCACTCGCAAGGTTAGGTGGCGACGCCGCGATTGGCTGGGACACGCGGACGGCGTCGTATCTGGCGCCCTGCTCGTTATCGCCTCTCGCCGCGTGCGCCGCCTGGGAGCGGAGGCTGTTCCCGCGACGTGCGAGGGAAGACTCCGCCGAGTAACCCCCCCCCCCCATCGTTAACCTCCCTGTGTGGCGGCGTCCTGTGCGCTGTTAGCTAGTGTGATAACGATTAAACTGGGCGTCCCTGGGCGTATCAGCATGAAGATGAGCCCCAGTTTAAACAGAAAAGATTGAAGGAGAAACACAGAGAGGGGGGGGGGGGGGGGGGGGTTCGGAATGTGGAACGTGCCCCCGATGACGCAACGTACGCGCGGGGGAAGGCTGAGAAGATCGCCGACCTCTTTCGACGCCCATCCCTGCGGAAATCGTTCGCACGCGAACGGAGTGACGCCAGCGCGCGCGCGCACACGCAACTTGGGACGTGCCGAGTTTCGGGTCGCTATCGCGCGCCGCGCAGTCGGCAAAACGGCTCACGAGGATTCCAGGACTGTGACTTGCTGGAGAGCCAGTCTGTTCGGGTATCATTTACCTGCAAAGAGGACCAACCCTGCGCTGTCTACATGCGTCTACAGTGACTACCACACGCTGCTATGTTCCGAATGGGATTCTTTCGAATGTTTACAATCGCTGTTATGACAAATGACCGTGTTCTCACGTCTTGGTTGTTGCGTTTCCCTGACCTGGTAAACGAAAAGTCATATTTGTGACCAAGAAGCCTAGATCTTCCATAGAACCAGAGCTGGGAAACTCTCTAGTTATATTTCCACTGACAACAGAGACCTTTAATAAATCTGAGACCTTTAATAGATCTTTAATAAATACATCACTTGACTGCAGATCAGGATGAACCACTTCATGCAAACAGGAAACATTCTTTAAAAAGCCTCAATTAGTTGAAAATATTCCCCTAAGGCCAAAGCAAGGCTGTTAAGTGCCTTGGAGTTAATGTCTTAGAAGAAGAAAAAAAAGAAAGAAAAAAAAGAAAGATGGGCTTTGAAGAAGACCAGCTCTCCCGATAAAGAAAGAACTCAAAGAACTCGCTCTATCATTTTTTATTCTATCAGCTCGCCAATCATTGGTAGCTGCCTGAGTCATTTCCCAGCTGGCTGAGGGAATCGCCCTGTCAGTCCGAAGAGCCTCTTTAAAACAGAACCAATGTTCTCCTTTCACTCTCCCTGACAGCCGGGGAACAAGAAGCTCCCCCGATTTGACAGAAGGGATCGAATCAAGACGGCAACAGAAATAAACCAAGACACCCCTTTTTTTTCTCGATCCAAAATAACTCCATCCTTCAGGATGAAGGAGGGCTCCGCGATGTTTTCCTTTCCTCCACTCCCCTTCATCGCTAAGCGCATGAATCATCGACGGACTCTCCCAGCCCTGGGCCAGAACGGCCCGAAGCTGATAGGCAAGCCACGAAACCCAACCTAACCCGACCTCCACGCCTTCTCCGGTGTCTACTTTTACTCAGAGGTCCACCGTTAGTGTGGGAGAGTCAGATGGCTCAGCGGGTTAAGGCATTGGCCTGCAGATCGGAAGGTTGTGAATTCGAACCCCGGCTGTGGCTACGTGATGTTGTGTGCTTGGGCACGGCACTTCACCTTACTTGCCTCAGGGGGAATGTCCCTGTACTTAAAATGTCAATTGCTTTGGATTAAAAGTGTCTGCTAAATGAGGTATTATTATTATTATTAGTGTCTCCTTTCTATGGGAGTGCTTCCAACGAGGACTGCAGGACCGTCATCCTGTCAGGACAGGAAGCATTAGCACGCGACGCTAGCCGATGCTAATCCGAAATAACATATCGTAAACCGCACTCGCTCTTGTAGACATGCGACGCGAGAAAATGACAGGAAATCCTGAAATCGACGTGGGGATATTTCGAGGGTGGGCTCACCTGGAGCAGGTTTCGTCCGGTTCATGCACTCCCTGGGTGTTTACAACTGTGGTCAAGAAGGGGGGAAATATTTCTGTTGACCTCATTCGTAGGACAATGGCCACTGAACAGTGATAAAGATGTTGAAACAAGTTGGGGGCGGTGAACTCCACTGTACTTCCAGAATGAACGGTGGGCCCCCTTCTTCACCTGTTTGCCGGCCACAGTCAGTGTTTGCTTACGGGAGATTCAAAGTCTATGAATGTTTGACTCGGCAGCGATGCTTTATCTCAGCGAGGGAGCTTTACTGAATAGCGCGAGTGTAATGAGTAATGCGCGATGTGACTTTGACGTGTTTGACAAGAGAGGCCTACCCTGGGCCCTTTCACGAATTCCACACCGTTCCTCCACGGACAGTTGAACTCTGGGTAACTGAGTAACCGAGGCTCGTGAGGGCAGGGGGGAGATAGCGTGTGGAGGGTTTTGACTTCTTACAGTCGTTGATGGCGTGCGTCTCTGACGGCTGCCGCTGATAACGCGGGGACGAACACGCGTTCTGTCCGAGGGAAGAGACTCAACAACAGCACACGCCCTGTCCCCGAACGCAACAACATCGCACGAACCGCCAAACCTCTAAACGCATGGTTACGTAACCTACTCAGTACTATCAACACTACGAATACGGATAATCTTATCTTTTCAGTAGGGGGCTGGGTTAATCATTCAGGGCCTTCTGTTTCATTGGATAAACAATCCCTCTCAGACATAAAGCAATTCCCCTGTGGTCTCTGGATTTCTATTCATCGCCATGAGGCGTGACTGCATACCCAAACACGGAGCCCAGAAAGCGATCATTATGCCGGCCCCTCGAAGTCTCAGAGACGACCCGGAGCACACCTCATGGGTGTAGACTCTTGAGTATCAGAAGGAAGGAGCATCAGAAAGCAGTCTGGGAGCTGTAGTCTTCTTCAAGACTCGCATTCTGTAGGCTCGATGAATGAATGGTGCCTCATTCCTGTGTCTTTCATACAACCGCGTTTATTTAGTCTTCTAGAAGGCTCTCCTACATTCTCGGGTTCTCTGTTTAGCTCCGTGAAGAGCGAGAATAGCAGGTCAACCGACACTCGTTTCAAACCAGAGCATGCTAACGTCTACTTTAGCGAAACACGAGCCTTTAAATGTCACACAGAAACCCGGATAGAAATTCCGCTAATTCCTAAAAGTCCGGACATTAGACGTGCACAAAAATTAAAGTGACTGACATTTAATTACAGCACACTAGTTAGGTAACAATACACGACTGTATTCAAATTTTCACTCCCCATAACCTGTAACGTGGGTCTACTATCATGACGCTCATTAATCACTCGTCCTGAAGTAAACTTTGTTGGGGAGGTTGACTAGTGTGTGGAGGATGACTGTGCTTTGGTGAGGATGAGGGGGTGTTAGCACGCACGGCCGACTAAGCGCCAGGCTGCTATCGGACGTCGCCGAATCCGGGCAGTCATCGTCAGGGAGCTTCGGAGCGCCTCGGCAGCAGAGCCCCCCCACCCCCCCACCCCCCCTTCGGGGAACGCATCCTGACAGGAATAAGGCCTGACGCAAGGGGTGATGTCACACGGGGGTGAGGTCGCTCACGGACACCGTCCTTCCCGTGTGTTCCGAGCGAAGCGCGTTTGACCCGGTGGATGAAAGAACGGCCCTTTCGATTGGGGGAAAAAAGGGACGTGTTTATTTGCGGAAGTCAGCGAAGCGTCACGCATCCAAAATCACTCCCTAACCACTAGATCGTGATCATGCCATTTTGTAGTGGTGTCTGAATATTTAGATAGATAGAGAGATAGATAAGTCCTTTATTGTCATTACACTCACGCAACAAAATGTTGTGGGTACTCCCAAAAGCAGCAGCATTTAAAATAGAATGTGACATGTACATAATAAATATAACATTTAGATTTAAAACTATAAAAAATATTAAAAAGAAGTGTTTAGTGTTCACTATATAGTGCACTGCATGTATCCCACAATACAACGCGAAAAGTAGTGAACATCCAATGGCCACTAACTGAAGCAAGACATCCCATTATGCATTGCGTTGGTACGTTTGCGTTGGTATGCTTTAATCGTACGAGGACGCAATTACCGGCGCCAAGAGAAGTGTCCGAACATTCTATCTGTTAAGAACACTATTTAGTCTACTGCATTTATTTCCTTATGTAGGGAGTAGGGAGTAGGGAATGAGTGAGTGACACAGCCCTAGTCATCTGTGGAAATCCCACGAAAGATCCATGGAGCGTTGCTATGGGGAGCACCTGAGGTCCAGCGCCTCCGCACTAGAACCCCCCCCCCCCCCCCTTCCTCCCCCAGAGAGAACAGGGACACCCACCGACATGACTCAGCGCTCCGCTCTGACTGGTCAACCGCACAATCCGCCCGAGCGATGAGTCACCTCCGATCATTTCAATCCGCCGCTTCGTTCCCCATGAATAAATCATCGGAAGGATGGGGGGGGGTATGGGGTGATTGATATTCGCCGAGTCTGTATGGATGCATTTCCCTATGAAACAGCCTGGCATCCCGTGAAGAGAGCACCTGCAACTGCGTTCGGCTTTGATCTTTCAGATGAAACTTTATAGACTGCGAATCCATTCGTCTCCGTCAGGGGATGCGCTGTCATTTTGATAACCATGTTTTCGGTTCCATCCCGCCTGGCATAATCGCGTTCGTGTGATGTCGCCCATGCGTTGGGAGGGTGATAGGGTTCGGCGGGGGACGATGTAATGCGCTTGAAAAAGAAATAGCCAAAGACAACATACAGTCTGGCTGACAGACTGACAGTTGCGATACCTGATGGTGGAGTCAGGTGGCTCAGCAGGTTAAGGGTTAAGGTTGCGAGTTCGATTCCCAGCTGTGGCTACGTGACGTTGCGTCCTTGGGCAAGGCACTTCACCCTACTTGCCTCACGGGGGAATGTCCATCTACTTGCTGTTAGTCGCTTTGGATAAGAGCGTCTGCTAAATGATCAAATGTAAGGTCATGTAATGCATGGTACAGGCTGCCGTCTAAGAGATCCAAAATAGCTCTCTGTGGTGACACAGACAGAACTAGAGGAATAGAATAACTCCATCCTAGCTGCAAGTCCAGACATGCCTTGCCCTGTCATTAAGCGCCGTGTACGGCGATACTCAGTATCGTCTCACCGGCGACCTGTTTGGGGAGTGCGCGCGTGCCTTTGCGTGGGCGAGAGACACACCAAACGTTCGTCGATGCGTAAGAGTCTTCGTCACCCCTCAAGCATTCTCCCTCCGCAACTGCAACAACATTTTCGGTTTCTGCCAACGCCTTGCCCTCTGTTCTGGTCAAGGGAGTTCTGGGAGTTTTAACCGGATGACACGCGCGATGTTGACCTGGGTCGCTTTTCATTGGGCTCAGATAAAACGTCGACCAACTTTGACGACGGATATCGAGATCTCCGTTCGACGTCATGTCTTACCGACAGCGTATCAACGTCTCGTTGTTGTTGGACGTTCTCCAGCAAACATTGATTTATGTGCTTCCAATTCCATCCAATAAGTCAAGATATGGGAGTTATTTTATTCTGACAGGCTGTGATGGTCTGACCTGGGCGCTGCTTCTAAACTGCCGCTTCCTCTAACACACTGTGTTTGTGTAGCTTGCGTGGTGATTAAAACTGATCCTGATTCTGCTTCTGACAGCGCTTCTCCGAAGGCTACGTTCTAAAGCTCGGGCGAAATTCCGGTCGTTTCCGTAGCTCACGCTGTGAATCCGTGGCGGGCGACATCGTAACGACGGCCACCGTGAACGAAACCGAATCCTTTGTTGCTCTGTAACGCTTCTCCCCGCAAATCGGTCTCTCGACGTAGCGCTGTGAATCACAGGACGTTGAGTCACCACAGAGGAAAACAGCATTTCCCCGATAATGCGGCCGCACCTCGCGCGAACGGGTGGATGTAGGATGTTTCGCAGTGCAGAACGGTTTAAAGGAAAAGGTAACCCAACTCCCGCCTGCCAACTCCAACTATTTGGGCCCCAAACGCAGAATATGCGAGGCATGCAAAGCATGAATGTCAGGCTAGCAAAGAAACACAACACCTGCTCCTCTCTCACATACACAGAGCCGCTTGTCTTCACCCGTGACACTGAGGGAACCGATTTGCAGACAAAAGAAAGTCCCTTAGATGAGTGTCTTAGTCTATTGTGGTGAAAAGGTGACAGGTACGTTGAACAGGTTGGATGATATTGCTCCGGGACCAAGAGGATAGGATAGACAAAGGATCGTTTCCTGTCACTTCGGCGTCAGGCTCTGGCTTGTATTCTTTTTTTCTCCTCGAAAATCTATTTGTGTTTTCCCAATTTCAGAAGGCTTGTGCGCCGATAAACTCACTTTGTCGTGTTTCCTCGGTGGGCACTGTCCTGCCAAAGAGTTTCCCCAAGGGGATTAATAAAGTATTCTGAGGGGGGGGGGGGACGTTTAGACTTTGATCGTCGAGAGCCGAGATTTTAGTAGGAAACTCGGCGCCGGAGCTTTATTTGAATACGTGTTGAACGTACATAAAGGACTACGGAGAGAGAGAAGGGCCACAAAGCACAAAGCAGATTAAGAGCAGGAAGAGAGGTTTGACGGGTAAATAAGGCGGCGCAATAGGGTGAACTATGGTACGGATCACCGAACGGAGGCAGAAGCCACCTGGAAAGGTTTCCTCCCATTCAGAGAGACACAGCTGTACCCTCCCGATCCACCGCAATCACCCCCAGACTGCTGCAGACAGAGACAGCTGCCGTCTCACCGCGCTGGAGAGCTCTCAGAGATGTCCCGCTATTACATTTTCATTCACTCATTCATCAGACGCTTTTATCCAAAAAGCAACTTACAGCAAGTACAGGGACATTCCCCCCCCCCGAGGCAAGTAGGGTGAAGCGCCTTGCCCAAGGACACCAACGTCACACAGCCGCAACCGGGAATCGAACTCGCAACCTTCGGATCGCGAGCCTTACGTCTTAACCCGTTGAGCCACCCGATTCCCCGCCTACGCAGGTACTGCTACGCTGCTATACCCAGGCGCACGCCAAACAGACTGTAACACACTCACACACGCGCGCGCAAGCAAACACGCGCGGTCCGTCTGTTATCCAAGAAGTATCTATCTAACGTCTTTCGTTGGCAGGAGGTGAGGGGGTGTCGCCCAGAGGTCTCGTGAAGATGAACCACAATCAACGCGAGCGGAGGCCCCCCCCCCCCCAATGTCATAATTAGTGTAAACGACTTCAAGTGCAAATTGCCATGCGGAGAGCCAACAAGCCTGGCCAGGCAGAGCCGAGGCGCAGCTTCCTGTAGTTCTGGCTGCAGTACACAGACACCCTAGAAGGATATTCTCTCTGAGCATGCGATTCTGTTTGTGTCCGATACAAGATAGACATAACCAAGTGACACATTCCACACGGATTGATAGGACGGTGTTGAACTCCTCAGCTTCATGATGATAGACTTGGAGAATGATGCCATTGTTCTAAGGAAATATAATAAAGAAATATTCGTTTAGCAGATGCTTTTATCCAGAGCAAGCAGGGTGAAGTGCCTTGCCCAAGGCCACAACGTCACATAGCCACAGCCGGGAATCGAACTCACAACCATCCGATCGCGATGGTTCAACCTAGTCTGGAGGAGGAGAGAGGAGCTCGAAGGAGAGTCGATCGCTCGTAGCCGCTCCGGTTTGAAGCTAGAACCCAAGGGACCCGGTCTATATTTAGCTCAAGGGGGGGAAGCAAAATGGGCGCTATGCAGGATTTTTTTTACCGAAACGTCTGCGTTCGGCGCGCGCGTAATCACGAGAACCACTGCGAGGTAGGGGGAACAGGCTAAGAGGATCAGCTTCGGCAAATAAAGGCCGATTCCCTCCGGAGCGCCGGCGGAGGTACAGGCAGCGCCGCAGACGCACGGCAGCACCCAGGACTGGAGCCGCTCCGCTGGGCCCGCCTTGGTCGGCGGGGCAGCCAACATAAGGTCCCTGGGTGAACGTCTAGCAGCGCTAAGCCGCAGTCTGGTTCGCGGTGACACGGGAAACAATAAGAATCCTTGGGGGGGGGGGGGGGGGGGTGAGGAGGGGCAGGTTTGTGTGTGTGTGGGGGGGGGGGGGGGTGTTACAGATTCTGGTTTGCAGTGGCACGGAACAATACGAATCCCTAAAGGACCCCAAGCTATGAGGGGGGGGGGGGGGGGGGATAGTGTGAGGAGGGGAAGGTGTGTGTTTGTGTGTGTGTGGGTGGGGGGGGGTGGGGGGGCGGGGGAGAGTTACAGGTTCTGGTTTGCAGTCACACGGAACAATACGAATCCTTAAAGGACCCCAAGCTAAGGCGGGGGGGGGGGGGGGGAGGGGCAGGTGTGCGTGTGGGGGGGAGGCAGGGGGGGGGGGGGTGGGGTGGGTTACCGTTTTAATGTTGTCCCTCCGGCAAGATGAGCTCATACCCCCCCACTGGAGTCAGAAGATCCCCCAGCAACGGCCATCCGCCGTGCAAAGCTACAGGCTGGGAGAGAATGCTGGGGCCCGGCGGCGTGGGATAGGATATCCTGAGAGCCGAATCGCTCATCCTGATAGCTCAGCTCTGTCTGAGAGGAGCCTGCCTTTTGTTTACGAACTGCGCTGTACTCTCGGTCGCCGCCGATTACGGGGGAGGAGGGGGGGAGGGGGGTGTGCTTCCGAGCGGTTGTGAGTCGACGGGGGTTGTCGTGTTTCGCGTCTGAACCGCCCTGCGGAGGGTGCGCGGCCGAAGCCGACGCCGTCTCCGCCGGGTCGACGTCGTACCTGAACGAACTGCCTTCTCGCAGCGCTCTCTTCCCTTCCCACGATCCCCCCCCTGGCAAAGCCTCTCTGAGGCCGCGGAACTCGCTCGTGGGTGGAACTCTAAAACATCCCTGCATTCCTCCAGTTAAACGGCGAAGGCCTTCCGCGGAAACCAGCGACTTAAGCTTCGGTAGCGCGTTTAAGCGCCAAGCCCCAGTCTGCCGATTGATGGATGCGTCTCGCGGCCTGGGAGTTGCTTCTGGGATAGGCCGTGCTTAGGTGGGGAAGGAATGCAGCGGTTAACGTCTAACGGCGAAGCAGCGAGGAGGGTTGCCAAGTTTGTGGTCGAAACCCTCCTCGCGTTTCAGCGAGCCCATCCGGAGATGAGCGGAGGTCGTTAGCCTCCTCTCGTCGACAGGGCACGCTAGCACGTTAGCCTTTGGCTTTCGTCGATGGCCTTTTTCAAACAGGCTGCGGTTCCGGAAAGACCTCGGGATGGTACGGCGCGTTGAAAGCGGAGAGGTCGGGGAGGGGAAACTCAGCTGGGGAACGTTAGCGGCGGCGATGGAGAGCGGAGAGGAAGCCATCAGCGCGCGCGGCAACTGTTCGCACTTTCCGAGCTGGCTCAGGCACAGACGGAGCTTTTCACGGCCAGTTGAGGGTTCGGCCCGTATTCGCTTACACGCGGAGAAAAGGCGAGCCCTCGCACATAAACTATCCTGTCTTTCTTTTTTTTGGGGGGGGGTTCTCGGTCTGGGAACGCTTTCCCCCCCAGCGCCGTGGCTCGTGTGTCGCTGGAAGTGGGATCTCTGGAGGAAGGCGGGTTTTTTTTTTTTTACGCGGGGCGAGGAGATTTTCTTTCCAGCTAGGTTGCGGTCGTAACTACAGGAGCTGCTGACTTAATGACAGGCCCGGTGTTGAAATGACGGAGGGACGGCGAGGAGAGCGTGCGGGCGAGTTTCTGCTTCCGACGCCGTCGCGACCGACGGGTCTCCGAAAAAACAAGGCTCGGTACGCACGCGCGCACCCGCCCACACGCGCTTGCCCCACGCATTCCCTTTTCCACCGTAAAGAGAAAAATCACTCTTATCTTCAACCTTGAGAGGGGGGGGGGAACATGTAATTGCATATTTGACTAGTGGGCTGGGGGGGTGTGTGTGTGTGTTCCTTATTGATCTGTTGATATCAGTCAAAGGAGACGGAATCGTAGCGTCTCTCCTGTGTATAGACAGGGGCCCGGGGCGGGGGTGGAGGGGGGGGGGGGGGGGGCTATCGATCCTAACTCGAGCTCAGAAGGTCCAAAGGGCCACGCCGCAGCCTAGGGGGGGGGGGGGGTTAGCGGGGGCAGGTACTCTGCAGCAGGTCTGTCGAAGGTCCTGGGTGGGGGGCCGGGGTGGGGGGGACCCTCCGCCGGGGCAGAGGCGAAAGGATTGAACCGCTTCCACGGCCTCACGTCGACGGCACCGCCCTGTTTTTAATTGGCTCCGATCTCCGGATCGGACAGGCAGCCAGAGAGGAAGACGTTTGGCTCGGGGACAGGAAGTGAGGCGGGGGGGGGGGGGGGGGGATCGCAGTGTGGCAGCTGCCCTCCTCTGAGACATGGCCTGTAACCCAAAAAAACTGCCAGGGAAAGCCAGCCCAGGGGGCTAGGACTAGGTCAATGATGACCCCCCCCCCCCCCCACCCCCAGACACACGCATGCACACGGACACACACAGTCATCCGGGTGACCGCAAGTGTCTCTCGACCGCTGAGAGACCCAAAAGGGAACTGATCCTCGCAGACTCGGTGCAGAAGCGCCCCTTTCGACGGCGACCATGTCTGATTTCGGAGGAGACGAGCCCGCTGGTATCGCCGCTGAACGTCCCTGTACTCGCTGCGAGCCGCTCCGGGTAAAAGCGTCTGACGAATGACCGAACGCGAAACGCCTCCCTCCCTCCCTCCCTCTCTCCGCCGCCGCCGTTCCTGCGAGGCACCCGGCGACAGCCGAGCGGCCGCAGCTGCCGAGCAGAGAGCCGTGACGGAGAGGAAGCGTCCCGTCCCGTCGCTGCCTGATCGCCGACGGACGGCGACGGGGAGAGGGGGGGGGGGGGGGAGGGGGAGCGAGGGGCGCGGGGGGGGGGGGGGGGGTGGGGTCAGACGGACAGCGGCGAAGGACGGAGCAGCTGCGAGAGGGGCCGGCACAGCTGATCAAACACTGGTAGCTTTTTACTCCGCAACCCGGGAGAGGCGACCAGAGGATTCGCCTCTACGTTACAGAGTAACCGGAGACCGCAGCCAACACTCTTCATGAAAAAAAAAAAAACAACCCCAAAGAAATTGATGAAGTTGGGGCACGCATAAAGGTCACGCCCAGCTGCTAAGGGCTTTTTTCCGATTGGTCGAAAACCACGTGGATCGTTGTAAACCTTGGAAGCGTAGCGAGCAAATCTCACGGTCCCAGCGTCAGGAGAGCGACTTGGGCGAGCGCGGTGCGGCGGAGGCCCGCGTCTCAGTCAGCACCTGTGGCCCCATTCCACAGTCTGGGGGGGGGGGGGGGGGGGGCTGACTGACACCCTGGTAAGTCTGGCGGTGTGTGGACGTGTGTGTGAGGTTGGTGTTTTGAGGCCGGGCAGGCGGCCCCAGACATAGGCTTCTGAGGCTGTCTGCAAGCCTGGCAGTGATGAATGGAGGACAGCCACGAGAGAACGGGGGGGGGGGGGGGGGGGGTTGGGGGGGCTCCTTCCGCAGACACCCTCCCCCACCCCACTCTCCACCCTAACCTAATAAAAGCTCGCCCCCGCCCCCCCCCCCCTGCAGGAACGGAGCATTATGAACGGATCGTTGCGCCGCTAACGGATAGCGTTTAGCGAGAGCGCAGGCCCCCCCCCGACCGCCCCTCGTTCTCGCCTTCTCACGCTCCTCTCTCTCCGGAGGCCCGGAAGACGCCCGTCGACCTGCGCCAGGTGAAACATCATCCAGGTGAAACCCCCCCCCCGGCTCCTTCCCCCTCCCTGACCCCTGCCCCTCCCCGCCCCCCCCCCCCTCCACCCCTTGGGGGATCCCCACCCCCGTCGCTCATCACCCATCACCCAACCCTTCCGTCTCCCAGCCCCCCCCCCCACCCCCCCCTAAGGCCAGGTAACACACCTGTCCCCTTCCCCCGGACGCAGCGGTCGGACGGGTCCGTACAGGGGGCCGGCTCGCGCAGGAACAACCAGGGGCCTTTTTACCTGCGCCTGGGAACATTCCGCTGTGTTGACGGACAGGCTTCGGGACTGGGGGGGGGGGGGGGGGACCAGCACGTCACCTATCACCTGAGTGAAGGGCCCTCAGGTCATGAGCCTCTCTTCACACACTTACGCAAGTATGTCCTAGCCTTTGCGCACGCACTTACACAAACACTGTACGATGCAGCGCGCGCCTCGCTTGCAGTTGTGTTTTTGTTGCGTTTCACCGATGTTCGGTATGTTTGGTATGAAGGCCAAAAAGCAGAAAGGCTGAGTTTAAACGCTCGCTAATACTTCACTCGTCGCTTTTATTTAAAGCGACTTACATTTAAGTACAGGGACATTCCCCCCTGAGGCAAGTAGGGTGAAGTGCCTTGCTCAAGGACACAACATCACATAGCCACAGCCGGGGTTCGAACTCACAACCTTCCTTTCATGAGGCCAACGCCTTAACCTGCAGAGCCGTCTGACTCCACTGATATCAGTCAGATGCTACCACAAGCGCTGCTGAGGATCCAGAGTGCTCCTCTAGTGGCCAGTAAGGTGATTTAACTTCCAGTATCCACATTAGGACAACCGTTACATCCACAGATCCCATATTTCTTTTTGGAGGCTCCGTGCCATCTTTACCCCCGCAAGCAGAGCCAAGCTCAATAAGCCGGAAACCACAGAGGAAGACCAACATCCAGAATTCCCCTGACCAGAATTCGACCAGTGCTTGTAAAAAAAATACAAAATACAAAAATAGCCCTACTGGTCATATTGGTGTTGAGAGCTGGACGTTGCAGCTTGTTTTAAGGTGACCGGGCAGCGCGCAGGATCCTGGCGATCAGCAGATCGCGGGTCCCGGGCGGGAGGAAGTGAGGAGGAAGCCAAGGAGATGGAGGGGGAGGCGGGGGGAGGGGGGGGGAGACAGAGGGCAGGGCTGGCGTGCAGGTGTTCGCAGAGGGACAGTTTGTTCTCCCTTACGAACGAGGGGGGGGGGGGGGGGGGGGGGACAAACACACACACAGACACGCACAGACGACACACACAGACGCGCACGGACGCACGCACAAATAGGTGGACGCACACAAGCACACGTTCTAGAGTGTTCCTCTCCACCCCCAGCCTCTCTGAGCTCATGCCAGCCCCAGAAACGTCCTTTCACACCTAGGCTCCCGGGCCGCTCGCCCCGCCCTGGCCTCGCATTCCTCAGGACAGCGCCAGACAGGGCAGGGGGAGGACAGGAGGGAGACAGGGGAGGACAGGGGAGGACAGGAGGGGGACAGGGGAGGACAGGAGGGAGACAGGGGAGGACAGGGGAGGACAGGAGGGAGACAGGGGAGGACAGGAGGGAGACAGGGGAGGACAGGGGAGGACAGGAGGGGGACAGGGGAGGACAGGGGAGGGCAGGGGAGGACAGGGGAGGACAGGGAAGGAGAGAGGAGGAGAGAGAAGGACAGGAGGGGGTGGACAGGGGAGGAAAGAGGAGGACAGGGGAGGAGAGGGGAGGACAGGAGGGGGACAGGGGGAGGACAGGGGAGGAAAGAGGAGGACAGGGGAGGAGAGGGGAGGACAGGAGGGGGACAGGTGAGGACAGAGGAGGACATGGAAGGGCAGGGGAGGGCAGGGGAGGGCAGGGGAGGACAGGAGGAGGACAGGGGAGGAAAGAGGAGGACAGGGGAGAGGCAGGGGAGGACAGGGGAGGACAGGGGAGAGACAGGGGAGGACAGGGGAGAGGCAGGGGAGGACAGGAGGGGGACAGGGGAGAGACAGGGGAGGACAGGAGGGGGACAGGGGAGAGACAGGGGAGGACAGGGGAGAGACAGGGGAGGACAGGAGGGGGACAGGGGAGAGACAGGGGAGGACAGGGCTGCCTCAGACAGGGGGGAGGGCGGGGGGGGGGGGGAGGGAGCCTGGAACAGCACAGGTCACGGTGGGGCATGATGGGACATGGTCTGTGTGCCTCCGACTGACAGAGCTGAACTGCTGTTTCTCACAAGGTCTGCATCAGCAGACAGGGTCAAAGGGCCAGAGCAGCTGTACCTGCCACTCCCCCAACTGTGTGTGTGTGTGTGTGTGTTGGAGGGGGGGTGGGGGATGCACAAAGGTTTTTTGTGCGCCTGACTCAACACCCCAGAAGAACAAACACGGCCCACCGAGCTGGGGATGCTGTGGCCAGGAGAGGGAGGGGGGGCCTGGGGGTGGATGGGTGGGGGGGGGGGGGGGGTGGGGGTGGTGGAGGGGGCTACAGGCTGTCAGGAGAAACCCATGCATTACCCTGAACAGCACCCAGCACCACCCCTCCCGATCGACTCCTAGCGCAGATGTGCTGAACAGACTCATTATGCAGGCACCAGTGTCCGTCAGATACCTCTCTCTATACTCTCTATACAGTAGGAGAGAGGAGATGGGAGAGGAGGAGAGCCCCCCCCCCCCCCCTTCCGACAGAGGGTCCTGCGCACATGCTGAACATGCATAAAACATCAGCCGCCCCGGCAGTCAAGTGCAGTGGAGGGTCCCCCTACGCCGCCCCCTCCCACCCCACACCCCCACCCCATTAGGATTAGCCAACGCTACTGCAATCCCCCCCCCACCCCACAACAGCCCCGTCTTTCCTCCCCCTCCCTGCCTGCCTCCCTCCTTCCCTCTTCTCCTGTCACAGCAGCATAAGTGCTCCCCTGTCAGTGCCCAACCGGTGCAGGATCCGCAGAGCTGATTGACTGGTTTGATACGCGTAATCCCCCTTTAACGGCACTGCCTACTAGAACCATATTACCGGAGAGGGGATGCTTGAAAACCACAGCGGAGGGGAGGTTTTTTTTTCTAGTCCGTTACAGAAGTAACCGTCAGGATTAAGTGGTGTCGCTGTGCGGTTGATTTCAGGCTGATTTCTTAAGAGACAATGAGGAGGATGAGGGCTTTGTGAACTGCTTGTATTGTGACTGAGTGCTTCTCTAGGATGTTTAGATTAGATTAGATATCTAGATTAGATATGATAACGGCGGGATCAGGGCATGCTCGGCAGGCACGCTCGCTCCTAATCTGGAGTTGGGCTGTTCGCTTCCTCCGGTTCATCTGTCAAATGCAGCGACTGTGGAAGAGAAACTTGGCCATCTAGGCTACTAACTGACATGGTGTAACTATACACTGTTCGGTCCGATCTGTGGTTAACAATCGTACTCGGTGCATTTTACACAATCTGAATGATCACCTGTTTCTGATTGTAATCCGTTGCAAATCTACTGGTGTTTATCATCATTTGCAACAGAATCACTGTAGTCAGCAGTGCTGGGTATTGTTGGATTTGAATATGGTGAGACTTGTTAACACAGCAGAGATCTTGATCGGTCACATTAATACATGATGAAGGACAGATGCTCTATGTTACAACAATGCAACACCTACAGTAGCCAGCCTCTGCGCCATGTGCTGGGGGCTTCCCAAGATGCTCTATGCGGCTGTATTAACCCTTTAACGCCACAATACAATCCACTTGGCAACATTGGCCCCTATCAGTACTATACAATATTGATTCGCGATGTTTGCGCAATTCATACACTATTTTTTCCCGGAGTTACTACGACCATTTCCACGGGAAAGATCAGTCATTTCAAGTGAACATGTTGCATAGATTATTATTGTATTTATTTGTTTATTGATAAATGACTGCATTGCGCTACATATCATCTAACTGTGATATAGTACAGGACGAATTCCAGCCTATAATACTCAGTATCGCCCAAACAAGATGGAGATATAGCTGAAACGCACCGTTCTGCATGTTCTGCTCTATGATTCATCAAGTATTCTCTGACATTTTTGCGAGGTTGAAAAATAGATCTCCAGATGTCAAGAAAAATCCCGTGATCCAGCACCAAGCTTCCAGTATTCACTTCAGTATTATGCGGCTTTACATACAAATGTCTGATAAATATATTTTTGTATTACCCAAACCAACATCTGCCTCTCTGGTCAATTAAAATCTTATAATTATTCATGAAATAATATTTCACGCCTATTAGGCAGCGCATATTTTGGAATCGTGAGCTATTTTGCGATAATAAACTTGATCAAACGGAGCATGTAAGAGATAAGAGATACCAACAGGGGATAACAATGTTGACTCCAAAACTCATTGAACAAATGCAGTCTGGATTCCATGATGGTCGGATTTAAGGAATAGGGCGATATACGAGGGTTATTCAATAAATAAGGTGATTTTTTTCTGTATAAGGACTTCTAATACAAATAGAAGCTACATCCATGTGAAAAAGAAGTCAACCCCCCCCCCCCCCCCAAAAAAAAATGTTAAATATAAGTAAGCTATCTTCTATCTGTAGTAGAAGTCCTTATACCGAAAAATTCACCTTATTTATTGAATGACTCTCGTAGGTATCTCCAGGGTCAGAGATAGAGTCAATTGCCTATACTTGCACAGTTGTTGCACGAAAACGTCCAATGTACACACTACACAATACACACTGGGACATATATAGGAAAACTTTCATGAAACTTAGAGATCACAACCTTAATTCATTCCCAAAGTTGTCTGACCCCTTACGAAACAGTCATGTTTTTCATTTTTTAATTCGTGTGACTGACGATGTGCAGTACAGGTCCGTGGAGTGAGACCCTGGGTTCAATTGATCTGTGATAATCTATCCTGCGGATGATCAATAGTCTTATTGTCCCATAGCTTCCGAATTGATGTCATTGTGTCGAGAGTCGTGAACCAATAAATCATCTCATCTCAAAATTCATCTCAGACGATGAATACATTTTGGTTTGGTCTGTCAACAATGACGTCTGGCAATAGTCATATAGTATATTAGTATAGTATAGTATATTAGTATAGTATATAGTGTAGTCTAGTATAGTATAGTATATATACTCACGGCTCACTATAAATGTTCTGTCATTGTGGCTCTGGCTTGTAAAAGCCTATATTAGTATTAGTGACACAAATCACCAGACGTGTTTGAACGGGTTGGCTGTTTGGAATCACGTTGACAAACTTCATACCCAACTGTGATCTAACTGATCACACAACTACACACAAAAAAACCTAACAAAGTAGAACCTTACCTGCTACTGTATATCTGTCCATGTAATTGAGCACATTCCCAAAGCTGAGGATCCCAGCAGCTGCTGTGGGAGTCCGGCACCGGAGCAAGGCTGCTCGGAATGTCTGCCCGGGCTTGCAAGGATGGAGGTCCGGGTTGGATTTCAGTCCGGGACTCATGCTGCCGGACAGGGTGTGCACCTCATCGGAACTGCTGCAACCTTCGATCTCGCATCCATCGCTCTCCACGCACATCTTCTGACACGACAGATCCAGCGCAAAGGAGAAATGTGCCAAACAGGGTTAAGGTAAGACTACTGGCCCCCAAAATTCCCAACGATTGGTCTTGGTAATAAAAGATCAATCGAGTTGAAGATGTTGCCGAGGATCGTTGAGAGGGAACGGCTCGATCTGGTTCATATTTAAACAGCACTGACGGGCTTTTTGCGCTCCTTGAGGTTGGATTGCAGAGGGGGGCGTGGTCGAGATGCAGAGGGGGCTGGAAAGACTCCGCCTCTTCCAACCTCCTAGGATGGACCTGGGCTGCCTGGCACCTGACGTGCGGTGGGGAATGCGAGGAAACTCTCTCAAGCTGGGGGGTGCAATCGGTGCAATTTCACACACACACACACAAAAATGTTTGGTCGGCTTTGTCTCTTGGCTGTTCACAGAGACGCACAATAGCGCCAGACGCACAATAGCGGAGAATGATCGGGAATGCACGGCAACATGTATTCACCTGGGGGACAAGTAAGTCGAGCATGTGCGGTTTGGCCATTTGACCGTCGAATAAACTAGTGAAGTCAACACGGGGTTCATTCTGCGATCTGGTACCTTTTTATCTTTGTGTGTGCGCATGTGCGCGTGTGTGTGCGTGTGGGCGCACGTGCGCGCGTGGGTCTGTGTGCATGTGCATGTGTGTGTGCGTCCGTGCATGTGTGCGTGCGTGCGTGTGTGTGTGTGTTACGCTTTTGCCACCTCCGCTGATGTAGTTATCCAATCTATACCATCAACTGATTGGATCGACCATGCGTTGCATTGTCGATGCACCCTCCGACCTAAATCTCAAATGGTTTCGAGAGACATTGTATAAATGTATAGTTTAACCTAATGAGTTTCGAGGGGGGCAATCTCATTTTACGCTGCTCGTTCGGTTTTAAGGTTTGGGGTTTTATGGAACATGAGAAATCCTGATGAAGAACAATTGGTCATAGCACGCTGGCCTGTGCAGTCCACGAATCTGATTAAAATCCATAGATTTCTATGTGGGATTGAAATCTCACAGTGCGATATGGGTGAGGATATTAGAGATAATTGTGTTGAAAAGTGATCAAATCGTGGTCTCTTCCCAACCACGACCAGATCACAGGAATGCCGTCGTCAGGTCGATGATGTTATCGGTTGAATGTTTGACATGATCACATTAGGAATAACGTTTCTCAAGCTTTGGTGTGGGAGTCATTCATGGAATCATTTCAATTTAAAAGGAGCTTCCAATCAGACTATCACTTTGTCTTGTGACACAAAATACTGCCAGTCTGACTAATTTACATCTTTGATGTGTTAGTCAGTGAGAATCCACATTTTCAGTGTTAATCAGTGTTAATCAGACTACCTGTTGTAAAACCTGCAGTCATTTTACATTATATTTTATTTGTAATCCTGTTTTATTATTATGTCACATATATGTTCTATGTTTGGCTCCTTTCTGCCAAAGTGAATTCTATGTTTGTAATAGCGATTAAAAAATATTCTGATTCATTTCTGCCCGCACAATCATTTATAAATGTCCCACTCACAATCACCTTGTTAATATTCTTACTATGGGTGTAACATATATCGCGTATTGATTTAGTTGGCTTCTTGTGGCCTGACTTAACAGCTATCTGGCTCATTTTGTTGTTGTGCTGCATCGCAGATAAGACTGGGTAGGATCCTGGCCCTCGGCTAGTCAGGGCCAATGAGCCTTCTCAAAGGTTACAGTCCAGCATCTGCTGTTATCATGGAGGAAATCCTTTTTTTCCATTCGCTTTGGAGAACGTTTGCGATAAGGCCAAGGAGCTATCTGACAGGCATTATCAGGGAAGTGAGACCAACAGTAGGCGGACATTATTTTCGTGCCTTTCCCAGAGAGAAATGTTTCTTAAGACCTCACCAGCACAGGGATACACAGGTTATACACACAGGTTATTTAATGAACCGTTCTTTTGTGTATTGTTATGACGTCATCGCGTAGTGCGATAAGGAATGTCTGGAAGTGACATCTGCATCTTGGTGGCTTGTCTTATAAAACGCAAATGAGTGTCCTTGAGAGGAAATCAATACGGTGACATATGAGCGAGAGAAAAAATGAATACCAACACCAATTCACATAGTGGGGATTATTTTTTTTTTTACGTGGTTGCCTTGGAGACTGTTCTGTTTTCGCAAGGGCATCTTGGACATCTCTGACATGGTGATTCTGAAAATCGCACATGCCCGTACGTGAAGCCTGTTTCAAACACAGCGCAGCGCTCCTAGCCAAGAAGGCTAGTGCAGCTCGATCAAAGACAGAGACAAAGAGAGAGCCACAGCTCCTCTATCAAAGAACAAGAGAAACCGAGAAAGACCCCGAGAGAGGGAGGGAGGAAGGGAGGGGAGAGGGGGGCAGGAAGGGAGGGGGGGGGGGGCCACAGTCGAAGCTGTGTTTTTCTCCGGCAGCCTTTAGCGTGCCGTAGCCCATGCTGTTGGGAGAGAGAGAGGGCCCTTTAAAACAACAGCCCCCATTGATGGCAGCCTCGGTCGGGGCTGGAGCACACTGGTTCGTCTAACACAGGCCTGGACACAGGAGCAGACCACAGCTGTATGCTTACACAGGGAGGAACCGGGTGGGAGAGCTGTGCCGAGACTGGACGTCAGTGTTCCTCTACGCCAGACTGACCTTGCGTAGCAACGCTCGCGCGATGTTAGACGAGTCACGTGACGTCACGGTCAGAAGCGAGCCAGTGATAAATGGTTAAGGCGCAGGCCCTCATCAATCAAAGAGCGTGCGCCGGTGGCGAATTCGGCGGTTGAATTTTCGAACAAAGCGTATTTTCACACGAACAAGAGACGCAGCGCTGCTTTGGATGTTCGGGGGTGATGTCATCCGTGTCCACGGTGACCGCCATATGAAAGATCAGGGGGCGTGCAGAGGGGGGCGTTGCCAACAAGCGCGGTACAAATGTAGCTGGATCGCAGAAGAGCCAAAAGAGACTTAGAGCCAACAGGCTTTGTTCGACCGAGGAGCTGCGTTTTTAGCGAAAGAACCATCCGGAAATGGAACGAACGTGAAAAAGAAGATCGCTTGGGAATATCCTATAGGTGTTTTTCATTTAAAACATGTAAATGAAGTCTGTGAGGAGGATAGTGCTGGAGGTTGATGAGGAGAGCCCTGGCATCGGTGTGGGACGTGCCAGGGAGCCTTTCTGGCTCCGATCGCAGGTCGTTGGCGGCAGGACTGAGGAGGTCAGAGGGCTGAGGCTGAATGGGCTGTGACTCAGCTGAACGGCCCCATGCAGATGAGAGGGGATGGAGAGGGGCAGAGCAACGGAGCTGAATCAACCTGTGGGCCACATTTGGAAGGCTCAGGGGTCCCCTGGAGCAAGTTAGGGGGTTTGCCACACTGTCAGTGGTGTTCCCTTCTCTCTTTATTCTCCTCAGATAAACGATGTCTCTCTCTCTCTCTGTCACTATCTGTCTCTCTCTCTGTATCTCTCTCTCTGTCTTTCTCTGTCTCTCTCTCTCTGTGTCTCTCTGTCTCTCTCTATCTGTCACTATGTCTCTCTCTCTGTCTCTCTGTCTCTGTCTCTATCTCTCTTTATCTCTCTCTGTCTCTGTCTCTGTCTCTGTCTCTCTCTCTCTCTCTCTCTCTCTCTCTCTCTCTCTCTCTCTCTCTCTCTCTCTCTCTCTCTCTCTCTCTCTCTCTATGTCTCGTGTTTAACATGCTGGTCATGTCTCTGGGTCCCTGCGTGTTTTTCCATGGTGCAGGGCCTCTCTCTCTCTCTCCTCTCTCCCCGAGGCAGGTCTGTGCTCTGGGGCTTGGAGCCACGGAGCCACTGCTTCAGCCTTTCCTTCCTGTCCCCTTCCACGGCCAAGCCCCGGGGCCCCCTGTGCAGGATGGCAGATAAAGCCCTAATCGCAAGGGCCCAGTGTCTGCCGCTCGATAAGAGAGCCTCCCTTTAACAACACAAGTTTAAATCCCCCTAAACACGTGCGTCCATGTTCTCAGCTGTGAAGGGTGACTCACTGTACTCTGTCACTCTATATGTTGCGGACAAACGCCACATTCTCCAACACGCATTTGTTGAGGAACCAACGCTACCTGGTTCAACACGTCAGCATCTAGCATTCCGTGAAGATTAATAAGAACAGCGGAGACTTTGTTTTTCAACCGTTGCTGTTTTCCTCAACATATTTCCTCAATGTGTTTTGGCGAAACGTTCTAAGGTGCAGGAACTCGGAAAGAGCTTTGCCATCCCCAGCTGGTCCGGGCTGTCTCTCTACAGTACAGCTCCTGTCTGGGAGAGAATAGACGGACTTACTCACACTTCCTGCGCTGCAGTGTGACCAATCAGCAGGACGCCTGGCCCTGCGCATTGTTCTCAGCGGAACAGAAGCCATATGGACTTCTAAGACTGCTCACTTCCACAGTCCAGAACATTCCAGCTTCGGGGTCACACTTAACTGGTCCCTGTTCCACAAACACAGGGCTCCTCTTTCCCCCCCCCCCCCCCCCCCCCCCGGAGTTCCTGTTTGAAAACGAACGCAGCTCAATCTCGGGGGTCGATTGTTTTCACGGGTTCGTTTTCGACGGAGATGACCGGTCAAGCTGTCGAGTTGAGCGCGTTTGATTGCTGCGTTCCGGGAAGGTTATCCTTTTCTGTCAGTCTTGCCAAGGTCTTGCGGGGGGGGCCTGGTCGTGTTTACAGCTCGGAGCTTTCTTCTTCGCTCCTAGTGTGAACCCCCCCCCCCCCACCTCCCATAAAGTCTCAATGAAGCCAAGTCACGTGTTACATTATATCATATCTCACATTCAAGCCTCTGCCCCCAATTCCCCACCACCGAGTGGACGTTAAACAATCTTCACTGGGCTATTTACAGCAGAGGAGAGTACAGCGTTCGTTCTATTTCCTTCCTGGTCTGCATCTTCCATTCATGTTAATGGCGGTGCTGACGCAATAGGCAGCCAGTGATGCGACTAACTGGACCGATTTCTCACAGCCCAGCGAGTAGTAGTGATGGTAGAAGATCTCCCTCCGTAGTCTGCAGGTCAAACCGCTCGACCTTTGCCTGGCTGGATGTCTCATTGGAGCCCTGTTCCAACAGCCTGACTGTATACCGTCACACCTTGAGGACGATGAGGAGTAGTAAACACAGGGAGGGGAGGGGGGGGGGGGACTAGATCGTTGGTTCCCAACCCTGGTCCTCGAGAGCCACAGTCCTGAATGTTTTAGATGTTTCCCTGCTCCAGCACACCCGATTCTAATTATGAGGCTTCCGCCGAGCTCGATAACGACCCGGTCGTTTGAATAAGGTGTGCTGGAGCATGGAAACATCTAGAACAGGGGTCTCCAATCTTGGTCGTCGAGGGCCGCTCTCCTGAAGGTTTTAGATGTTTCCCTGCTCCGGCACACCTGATTCTAATGAAGGGTTGTCATCAAGCTCTGTGGAGGTGTGCTGGAGCAGGGAAACATCTAAAACCTTCAAGACAGAGGACCAGGATTGGAGACCCCTGATCTAGAACATTCAGGACTGTGGCTCTCGAGGACCAGGGTTGGGGACCTTGTACGTTATACGTTCCGAGTAGCTGTTGACTATCAGCCGAGGAGGAAACCCACCTTGTCGAGCGACATGGTTTTATCTGTTACCCACAGCACACGTCTGAAACGGTGCGGCTCAGCCTTCAGAACACGGCCCCCCCTCCGGGGCCCCCTCGGGGGCATCTGCGTCCTCCTTGACATGTGCAGCCGGAGCCGGGGGACGTCTGGGGCTGCAGGCCAACTGGAGGGTGGGATCTACCACCGCTGACCTCTGCTGACCCCTGTGACCCGCTGACCTCTCCTGCTGTATTCAGGGGGTGTGCCCAGTTAACCTCCTTATACTTTACCATGCTTACTGATAGCGGCCCCTTCACACAGTAGTCTGAATGGTGTGGTTACAGCCGATTGTAAAACAAAAATATGTTCTCCTGTTTAGTCTGGTAAAATTTTTAAATGGGTGAGCAATCTCTTACTAATTAAAATTGTCTGTAAATAAAAAAGTATTTTCTGTAGCCTTTCACCCTCTTAAGAAAGAGACTAACACACAAACACACAGACTAAACACACACAGACTAACACACACATAGCTCAGCGACAACTAAACTCCCGCCAGACATACTTTGCCAGGAGTGTGTAGCCTGCAGAGAACAGCTGAGAGTTTGGGTGGATCTGAGCTGACCGTCTCCCTTCCTCCAGTCCCATCTGGAGGCCTGCTCAGCTCGGCCACAAGGGGCGCTGGAGAGACCGCCCCGCTAAATATAGCCCTCCTCTTTTATCTCCCTGTTTAATTATTTATCCGACAGCTCTATCAGAGTTGGACTCACGGTCCCGGGTCATCGGTCTCCGATAGTCTGTCTGGCTGCTACCCTGATGTCTCGATTAGGCTCTGCCTCCTTCACCTTGTCGCAGACAGGGGGCGCAGTACCGCTGTCAGAGGGGGCAGGAGGCTTCCGTGGAGCCGGTGGATCAGAAGGGTCTGTTTCACCACCGGGTGGAAGCGATATGGGGAAGTGAGTCAGGGAGTCAGGTGGCTGAGCGGTTAAGGCGTCGGGCTCGTGATCGGAAGGTTGTGAGTTTGAACCTCGGCTGTGGCTACGTGACGTTGTGTCTTTGGGCAGGGCACTTCACCCTACTTGCCTCAGGGAGAACGTCCCTTTACTTACTTTGGATGAAAAGCGTCTGATAAATGTAAGTAGGTTGTCTTACCCCTCTTTTTTAAGAGTACTCAGTGCAGGGCTGAGCTCTGGGTAAATGCATTTGGGTTGAGATGGACCTGAGTTTCAGTACCATAGATACCAGATTGCTGTTTGTGGCATGGCAGTCTTTATATAAGACATAATTACCTTGCTGTCTATGGGAACTCACCAGTCCCTGTCACTTTCATTCACAGGCTGCCGGAACAGGAATGCTAAATACATACGAGCGCAAAGCACACATATCATTATACGAATAAAAACCCTCGTCCTTGGATACTTTCCTCGCTGCTACATTTACTCTTCTTAAACCCGGGGAGATTTCTGTGGGAGAATGTTGTCTCGATCTGCATGGCACAGTCTTGTATCAATGTAGCCAACAAAAGCTTGCGCCCTCCTTCAAAATCTGTGAATTTGTTATTTTTTTTCTGTCAGGAATTGCCCTTCTACCGACATCGCAACACTTCTGCTTTCATTCCCTTCCACGCTGAGACAGAAAGACGTCCGGTCTTATTTGGACTTCCTGTCACGTTATTCGAGCATCGTCAGCATGTCGGCGCTCAAACAAAAACAGAGGAATGCGTGGAGCCAAACCGTGTTCGCGCAAACCATCTTCATTCCTCATTCATGAACCGACCGTGAATTCATGAATCCATGAATTCAACCAGCCGCGAATTCAACCGTCTTTCATCCTTCATTCGTTCAGGTTTTTCCGTTTGAACTCTTTCATTTGACTTCCTTTTTCCTTGAACGAAAACAACTTTTTTTTCTCCTGAATATTGCCAACGAAAAGGCCGAAACTCTCAAAAGGCCATCGTGATTTTGGGAACGACCAGGCATGATGCAACTGTGCGAAGGAGGAGGGCTGCGGTGGGTGGGCCAGGATCAATACATGATATACTCAACCTGGTGGGTGGATCCTTATGATGTTGCTTCATGGAGAGCAGCTGGAGATAAGGAGATAAGCAGGGGAGTGTGACCTTACATCCCCAACAGCACCAAACATGGCCTTATCATAGGACACCTTTCCAACGAGTCATGGCTGGTTAAGACGGCTGAAACGTTGGTCACATGTCAGTACAACTAACGCAAATAACTGACTGAACTAGCGTGTTAACGGCTGTATGCGTATGTGTGCATGTGCGTTTGTACGCGCTCTGTCCAACGTCCGTGTGGACATATTTCAGTGACCAACAGGCTGTTTTGTATGGTCGACGCATCGCTGTGGAATGTGCCCCGCTCCTGAGTAAACATGGACCATATCCCCCCCCCCCCCCCGCCCCGACTTCTGGAGCTTTCCATTGATCGCCCCTGCAAATTTATTAGCCATTGTGACAGCTTCCTGTACAGGCAGGGCCAGCAGAGGAAACCCACGAGTATGGAGATAAAGTTTGAAGAAATAGGGTACACAATGCCTATTGTGTTTTAATTGCAGAGTCGAGACGATACCTCTGGAATGTTTTCCACATAGCTCCTGTGTGTGTGTGTTTGTGTGTGTGCGTGTGTGTGGTGGGGGGGGGCTTACTATTGCACGGACATACCTACATATGCTAAACTACCCTGGAAACCGCATGACGTCCGGAGAAGGACATGCATTGTTAACTTGGACCTTGAACCTGTATTTACGCCAAGCAACATTGCCGAAGAACAGTTGGGAAAAGGATGAGGACATCGACAACAGGCTTGTGCAGTCAGAAGCAGTTTCAGACCTCCTAAAGCAAAATATTTCCCCTCATCAGTCAAGACATGACTGCGCACTCCAACGTTGTTGCTCTGGAAACATTCCCCCATCGCTCTTTCTCTTTAGCGTCCCTTTACGATGCGTATACAATGACTGCTACTGTAGCCCGGGCGGCCTTGCATTCGAGACTACCTCCTGCCAGGAAGATGACCTTCGACCTTGCCCCCCCCTGCACGATGAGGACACGCGATGACATGCCAAAGCGCGTCCAGGCGGGCCTGGCGACATCAGACATCTCCACAGCAGCTGCCCGGGACCAGCTCGGTTCGTTGATTGACAGGTCCCTGTCACTTCATAGCGTGCGAACCTGAATCGTGGGATGGCCCGTCCCCCCCCCCGTCCCCCCCCCCGTCCCCCCCCCCCCCCCCAAGGTGAGGAATGTTGGAGCTCACGTACATGTCCTCTGAACCCATCAGAGGGCAACCACCCTCAAGGCCTGATGGCTGAACTTGGGGTGGGGTTGGGGGGGGGGGGGGGCTTTTCCAAATAAACCCTCGTGGAACTGGGTGCACGATGGCGGTGAAGTGGTAAGTCACCCTGTCAACTGGAAGGCGATCGTGTGTGCGGCCTGTCGCTTCTACCGGCATAACGCAAGTGGATGTGTGACAAGCGTGAGGGAGAGCAGACAACTGCACCCCCCCCCCCCCCCCCCCCCGTCCCTACCTCGATACGGCGCTTGTCACGGACGCGCCCCCCAGTTGCCGCTTCCGTCCACGGCTGTCAGCGGAGATCGGAGCTGAGCCGGGGGGGGGGGGGGGGGCTGGGATCCGACGTGATGTCGTGGAAGAACAAGCTGCAGTCGAATCTGTTAGTAGATTTTCTAATTACCTCTTATCAGGTATGCTTATTAGGCACATTATAAAAGGCCATCCAATTTATTACTGGCACTGCCCAAGACACAGACGCACATTAAAAGCCCATTAGGTTTGCATGCGGCCAGCATATTGTCATGACGGATGATGAATAGGCTTCATATCCAGTCAAAATCTGGGAGCTTCGCTAATGGTCGTCTATCTGGACTGCGTCGCGACATCCCAGCCTGGCAATAGTGGGTGAATGATGAGACAGCGACATCTAGAGGCGTGTTTGTGAATTGCTACGTTTTTAACGTGTGCTCACGGTCGTACGAAACGAACCCACCAACGCACATGTGCTATTGCATATTGACATCATAATCATACTGATCACACTTCATATTACAAAAATAATCCTTACAAACGCGCATTTCATAAACAATAGCAATAACTGAGCTGCAAATCCCTGTAACTCTGGTGGGCTCGCAGCTCGCGGGGGTGGGTGGAGGTGGGGGGGGGGGTGGGGGGTGGGGGGGGTTGAAGCCTCTGTCTCAGGTACCAGTGCGTGTGTTCCAGCCCCCAGGCCTGGTCCTCATTAGCAGGCGGCAGCTGCTGCCCCAGCCCGCGGAGGGAGGCTGAGGTCAGGCTGCCGAGGCACGTCTGCCCCTGTGACGTTGGAGGTCGGACGGGATAAAGGGTGTGTTTTTAAGACGGGTTGGTTGTTGGCTGGGATGTTTCTGTGGAGGGCAGGGTTCAGATTAGCCAAGCGGGAAAACACCAGCGGACCCTCCCCCACCCCAAATGGCACCTCCCAAACGTAATACAAAAGTTACAAAAATCATATCCCGTTTAGAGTTCAGATAGCTTACAATGTACATTATCGGGTTTGGGACTGTAATCTGCGATATTTTGTCAGGGTGTAAGAGTGTGATCTTTGGGCACGCAATGTTATCTGCAGACCTCAAACTGACCTTCTAACTCTAGGCCTGAGGAGATCCTGACGTTGGAGATGTCGGGGAGAGGCTGTCCTGAGACACACACAGGAAGAGGATTTTCAGGACAGACATAAATAAATAAAATTCAAAGTGACTTACAGTCAGTACAGGGACATTCTCCTTGAATAAAGTAGAGTGAAGTGCCTTGCCCGAGGACACAACATCACACAGTCACAGCCGGGATTTGAACTCGCAGTCTGCCGCTCATGAGACCGATGCCTTAACTCGCTGAACCACCCGACTCCCTACCCCAGACACACGTGTTGCAGGATCAAAGAGCTGATGTTGGACCTCATCACCGGAGAGGAGCCTGCTCTGATCAGCCTAAGGAGCTGGGTTTTCCCAGACTGCTCCACAGACTCGCTGACTGGAGAGGATGTGCCCGCCTCAGATTTTTTTGCGGGATTCTTGCTAACCCGCTTAAGTATGTGTTATTGGGAACATGACATCTATAGCGGTGGTCCCCAACCCTGGTCCTCAGGACCCACTGTCCTGCATGTTTTAGATCAGTGGTCCCCAACCCTGGTCCTCAGGACCCACTGTCCTGCATGTTTTAGATCAGTGGTCCCCCAACCCTGGTCCTCAGGACCCACTGTCCTGCATGTTTTAGATCAGTGGTCCCCAACCCTGGTCCTCAGGACCCACTGTCCTGCATGTTTTAGATCAGTGGTCCCCAACCCTGGTCCTCAGGACCCACTGTCCTGCATGTTTTAGATCAGTGGTCCCAACCCTGGTCCTCAGGACCCACTGTCCTGCATGTTTTAGATCAGTGGTCCCCCAACCCTGGTCCTCAGGGACCCACTGTCCTGCATGTTTTAGATCAGTGGTCCCCAACCCTGGTCCTCAGGACCCACTGTCCTGCATGTTTTAGATCAGTGGTCCCCAACCCTGGTCCTCAGGACCCACTGTCCTGCATGTTTTAGATCAGTGGTCCCCAACCCTGGTCCTCAGGACCCACTGTCCTGCATGTTTTAGATCAGTGGTCCCCAACCCTGGTCCTCAGGGCCCACTGTCCTGCATGTTTTAGATCAGTGGTCCCCAACCCTGGTCCTCAGGACCCACTGTCCTGCATGTTTTAGATCAGTGGTCCCAACCCTGGTCCTCAGGGCCCACTGTCCTGCATGTTTTAGATCAGTGGTCCCCAACCCTGGTCCTCAGGGCCCACTGTCCTGCATGTTTTAGATCAGTGGTCCCCAACCCTGGTCCTCAGGACCCACTGTCCTGCATGTTTTAGATCAGTGGTCCCCAACCCTGGTCCTCAGGACCCACTGTCCTGCATGTTTTAGATCAGTGGTCCCCCAACCCTGAGGACCACTGATCTAAAACATAAAACATGCAGGACAGTGGGCCCTGAGGACCCGGGGGGGGGGGGGGAGAGGGACATAAAAAGGCCATTGTCCGGGTGACGGGCCTCGAGCGAGCGTCACAATGCGGCCAGCGTGGCGTGACTCCCCCCCGCCCCCCCCCCCCGGCGCTCGCGGCAGCACACACTGAGGCCGTTTCAGCGGCCGCGTCCCGGTCCCGCGGGCGGCGCCATGCACGCGCTCCGTAAACACGCGTCAACAATGTGACATTTGCCGCATTCCTCCTTGTTGCCTCAGACTCCCACAAGCCCTAAAAGCATGGCTGCCAGAACCAGCCTTGTCATCGTTTGAGCTTCCTTCCCCACCCACCCACCCACCCACCCACCCACGGCGACGGTTCGCTCAGATGGCTCAACGAGTTAAGGCGTTGGGTCTTATAATCGAAAGGTTGTGAGTTCGAACCCCGGCTGTGGCTACGTGACGTTGTGTCCTTGGGCAAGGCGCTTCACCCTACTTGCCTCAAGGGGAAATGTCCCTGTACTTACTGTAAGTCGCTTTGGATAAAAGCGTCTGCTAAATGAAGCATTATTATCATTATTACCTGCAGACAGTAGCTGGGCGGACTTCCGGTCCTGTGTGATGTAGAGGGCCGTCATGAGGAAGAACAGCCCCCCCAGGACCCCCGTGAAGGGGCAGAGCAGCAAGCTGTACTCCAGACTCCTGTAGCTCCACGCATCAGAGGCAGGGTCCAAAGAACTCAGGGCATCTGAGATCTAACGGGACGATAGGCGTTTGTAGTCAGGGACTTATATATACTTATATATATATATATTATATAATACAAGAAAATAGACACCAATCAGGTGTGGCTTTACGCCTGCGAGCCTTACCACGCCGATGAGGTACGGGCTCCCCGCGTCCCCCAGAAGGTGAAGCACCACGATCTGAAGCGCTTCGGCGGTGGCCCTTTTGGTCGGCACGACGACGTACTGACAAAAACGACAGCGTCAGAGAAGGCCGCGCCGGCGAAAACACGGTGCCCAGCTGGAGGAGAACCGTACTCACCAACAAGATGTCAGCCAGGATGGGCCAGTTCAGAGATATCAGAGTCTCCCCAAGGCCGATGAACACCTGAAAGTGACAATCGATTTACCGGCTTTCCTCTGCCTTCCCTGAATTCTGCATCTAGACGCAACGAAATTGGTTGATGAGCTGTGATTGGTGGATATTAGCGAGGGCAGTAGCTGGGATCTTACGTAAGTGGCCGGAATGCTTGTGGACGCTAGTATGATGGCTGTGAAGAGACAGGGGGCGGAGCAAAGCATGCCCACTCCACAGATGATTGGGTCGATGCTGGGCACTTTGTCCCTCAGCTTCCTGGAGAGGGCGGAGCCCAGGGTCACCCCGAGAATCCCTGTCACCACCGTCACGGCACCAAAGATGTAACTGCACACGATTCAAACTCAGTTTGCTGACGACACGCAATCCACCTGAACCTTGACCTCGCTATTTTGCCGCTCTTTCTATCTGCACTGAAAAAATACACTTGGTACTTAGAACTTAGCAATGGCACTTCAGCTTAGAAACTCTAGTTTTGTTGTTGTTGTTGCTTTGTTGTTCGCTTCCTACAAGAAGACTATCACCCGTCGGAGGTGCCTGCCTTAAATTTGTTAACTGTTCGGCTAAAAGCTCTTATAGCTCTTCACTTGGCACATTGGTTTCTCACGATGCATGTTTCATAATCTACAAGCCTGCTATGTTTGGGGTCTATCATGTTGCTATGCTCAGTGACCGACGCTCTTTTGCAAAGCTCTCTCTTGTAAGTCGCTTTGGATAAAGGCATCTGCTAAATGAATAAATTAAAAATGTCATTTGAAAAGGGGGAGGTGGGGGGGGGGGGGGACATGGTTGTACCTGTCAGAAGTGTCGCAGGGTTCCTCGGTGCAGGGGGGCCGGATCCCTTGAGACACCTGAGCTCTGGAGAGGAAGGTGGGGGTCCAGAAGGCCAGGGCCCCCGTCAGAAAGGCCATGGCTGTCACTCCCAGAGAGGACCACACGTAGCTCTTACTGCAAACACACAGGACAATGTGCATCTGTGTACAAACCTGTGACATCCTCATTGATCGCCATGCAAGATACACAAACACGGAATTTACCGTTTGTGTATCTCATTTTCATTTTTTTTCTTCATTTATTTATTTCATTCATAGCAAAAAAAATAAAATAAACAGAACGAATACATCTTAGATACAAATAAGGAACGGCAATTAAAGACGAATTCTGATTCGGAATCTGATGTCTGAAAAGGCGCTGCAGGGTGTTTTAGCAAATGACATCCTACATTATTTTCATTGACCTTTGCATGTCTTTTTCAGCGTGTAAGGTTATGGAACAAAACACGCACGATCCTGCCAAAACGACAGATGTCACATGTTCATGCTCAGTTTTCGATCACGTGCTTTCTGCTCGAGTTAGCACATGTCAACAGATGGCGTCACGTGACTTCGCGTGACGAAATCGCCGGTTCTCGCTTACTTTTTCAGGAGGTACTTGATATCCTCCATGTAGGGGCTGCGGGCTTCCATGCTCTCCCCGGGAGCGTCTGCCCCCCCTCTGGGGGGGTTGGGGCACAGGAACACCAGCAGCAGCAGCCCCACGGAGCCCAGGATGGGAACCAGCTGAGCACAAGCGAACCGGAGTCAACACAAGTTCCAGACAGCAAATTTTGGGCCAACAACATCACCAGTCAGCCTTAAGGGAATTAGACAACCCCTCCAAACTGTACATAACACATTTGGAGTTTTAATGTAGTTATGACCAGGACAGCCAGAGCACCTAGATCAGGGGTCTCAAACTCATGCCATTAGTAACCCGTTAGTGAAATCAGCTGGTGTAGTTGCTCGGTTGACACGAAAACCTGCACCCTCTCGGCCCTCGACGGCACGAGTTTGAGACCACCGACCTGAGATAAACAGGAAGTAGCTCGCTGGTTTTAGAGGGGTTTTATGAGGGGCGTGTGTGGAGAATAAGGGTATGAAAACTGGAAGATTTAAAATTATTCCATGTGTGGGACATTTACATTTTACATTGAGCAGATGCTCTTACCCAGAGCGACTTACAACAAGTAAAAGGACGTTCCCCCCTGAGGCAAGTAGGGTTAAGTGTCTTGCCCAAGGACACAACGTCATGTTGCCACACCCAGGAATCAAACTCGCAACCTTCCGATCACTAGCCCAACACCTTAACCGCTGAGCCACGTGATTCCCCACAAAACTCTTACCCGTAGTGCCCATCGCCAATCCCCCGTAGCCCCGGTAACCGAGGATCCTATTATGTATCCAAGACCACTGAAACACATGACATCAACAGAATTAAAGTCACATTTCATTAACCCCAACCTTATCTTAAAACCACGGCGGCCTTGCAGTTTCCCAAGGACAGAAGTATTTTAGGATACATTGTTTTTAGGGTACATTGAAACAACTAGAGAGAGGCGACAAGATTCAGCCTTGACGAAAGTACAAGAAACGGCTGGATGCAGGACGAACAAAAAGATCCAATGTTGAGTCGAGGTAGACGGGAATCTAACCTTCCGACAGGAATGAAAATGTAGAAGGCCGAGATCATCAAGGTCCTCTGGGTGCCGGAGAAGAGGTCCCCGATAATGGTGGGGGCGATGGTGGAGTAACCTGCCTCTCCGGTGCCAACTAGTGCTCTCAAAAACACCAACAACCAGAAGTGCTGGAAGGATCCAGCAACACAGGTTAATGGAGGTCTAGGATGTTGGTGTAATGCAGGGGTGGCCAACCCTTGGTCCTCGAGAGCCACAGTCCTGAAGGTTTTAGATGTTTCCCTGCTCCAACACACCTGATTCTAATGAGGCTTCCACAGAGCTTGATGATGACCCAGTCATTAGAATCAGGTGTGCTGGAGCAGGGAAACATCTAGAACCATCAGGACTGTGGCTCTCGAGGACCAAGGTTGGCCACCCCTGGTGTAATGGGCTACACCATGTGTTGTTTAGTTATTCCAACATTTCATTTACCGACTCGGAAACGAAAGAGCTGCCCAGAGCGGTCACAAGCCACACAGCCAGCGCACCAATCATGATGAACTTCCTGTTGTATCGGTCTCCAAGGTAGCCAAAGATAGGAGCCAAGAATATGAAGCTGAAAATGAAAACTGTAAAAAATAAAAAACGCAAATGTAATGTCAATTTTGCTTCCTCTCTACAGCAGATTGTGATTCTCCGTAATGGTGAAAAATTAATACAGCACATAATTTCCTCACAAAGCTATTTAGTGCCGATTTGTGGATTTATTGAATATAATTATTTTAAAGTATTGCCACAGGAACAAGAAACGATTGCCTTGTTGTTTGCAGGCCCTGGCTTCCTTGAGCACTGTGCCTGAACTCCATTATGACTCAGGAACGATGAGTGTGAGAGATGATCTGTCACAGATGGTCATTAAGATTCATTTGGAGCATCGGGGTGTCATGCACTCTACAGAACCTGTCGTCCAATCTATCATGTGAAAATGTCATCAGCAGAATCTCATGTTAAACACATAGACAAAGTCTATGGGATACGCTGCTCTCTCTCAACTGAGGTAAGGGGCTTTGGTTTTGTGTTCTATGAAGGGTCCGTCAGGTAAAGATCTCCACTTCGGCTTTGAGGGAGGTTGTGTGTTCACTGCATGTACAGCTTCCAATACCTGTCTGTAACAGTCCAGATGTACTGTCATTGATGTCAAAGAACTTTTGGATGTTCAGAAGGACCCCTTTGAGGAAAACAAAGGAAGAGTCGGTCAAGAAATCCAACAGCAGCATTGAAGAGTGTCGAATGGTTGGCTCTGAAGTCTCACCTGCGATTGTGTATCGATCGATGTAGTTGATTAAGTTCACGTAGCAGAGAACAGCCACTGCGATGTAGGAGCGCTTGGGTGAAATCCCCCTGCTCTCCACTGGGGGTGCCTTAGGTGGTGGGGGTTCAGAAATGGAGCCATAGCGAGAACCAGAGGTGGATCTCACACTCAGACAAGTTGTCTTCCCCTCCTGGCGAGACATTACTGGTCCTGTTGTCTCCGTTGAAATCATGCCTTCCTTCGCAAGCCTAAAACAGGAAGTATTGGTGTGTGTGGTCATAGTCTTTCAGAGTTACCGAGAAGTACTCACCGTGTGCGTGAGTCCCCCTACCCCAGGGGTCTCCAATTCTGGTCCTCGAGGGCCGCTGTCCTGATGGTTTTAGATGTTTCCCTGCTCCAGCACACCTCCACAGAGCTTGATAACGTCCCTTCATTAGAATCAGGTGTGCCGGAGCAGGGAAACATCTAAAACCTTCAGGACAGCGGCCCTCGAGGACCAGAATTGGACACCCCTGCCCTACCCAGAGATAACGCAGTCGGTAAGTTAAGGGTCCGATGCTATGTCCATGAACAAGCAACTTTCAATGGAAGTAAACAATGAGGATGTAAACAAATCTAACCAATCAGGTGTCCTGGTTTCTTCTTCCACTGACTAAGATGATGCTGTGCACTTTCCTGATCCGATTGTTCCAGCTCTGGTTGTAAACAAGCCAAGTGTACCGTTCAAGGTCCAAAACTAAACCCAAATCACTTAAGAGGACTTCACATCCTTTACCTAGCCATGTTTTCACAAATAAGTTTATCGTCATGCACAATCATTTCATTGTTCATTTCAAATCACTTTTTGGGAAATCCTCTTCTGACACAGGGTCAGCGGTCACTCTTTCTTTCCATCTCTATTTCTCTGCTAGATAGTTGACATCCTATTACCAATATATGTCTTCTGCAATCCTTTTGCAATCTTCCAGGTTTCAACACGAAACGTTTTTTTTTCATCGTGGAAACATTTCAGTAACAGGCCCAACCCCACAGAATTTATTTGCAACAGTATATAAGTGTTCCGAATCTGAATAACTGATTTCAGTGAACAACTGGACCAGTTAAAATAGGTTGAGCCATTGTGTCAAGAGGTCACAGTTGTTTATGGCTAACGTGGTTGTTTTAGTCTGATGGTCACTTCTCGGAATGATCGAATCCAAAGTAGTAACAATGGGGATATGATTAACCTACACACAGGGACTGTCATAAACCTACTTAACCTACCTAAATCTTCTGAGCTGAATGACAGTTGATTGAATGTCAATGTAAATGTTTTGGCTGCGTCCTGCTTACTTTCCTAATAGGTAGAAGCGCACACATACATCTATTAGCAATATTTTCATCA
Source organism: Neosalanx taihuensis (assembly GCA_030340665.1). NCBI lineage: Eukaryota > Metazoa > Chordata > Actinopteri > Osmeriformes > Salangidae > Neosalanx > Neosalanx taihuensis. The sequence continues at coordinate 5,483,460 of CM059310.1, forward strand.
ATAGTGAATATCACCACAAATAGCTGTAAACATTATTATAATGATTTAATCAACTTCAACCTTAAATGTATTTTGTATACAGCCCCAAAGAATATGATGAACTCAGAAATAGACACCTTACAAACCCTGCAATGAATACAAATGCTGGGAGTTTTGTTTGTCACACAAAGCATTGGTCATGGTGAACTATTGTCATAAGTCTGCAAAGTAATTGGAGAGTACATACGGGTTCCTGAGGTCTTGATTTCGAGATCAGCTTATTCCATATTTGTGGGTTTTGAGCTGGTGACTTCCAGTTTGTCTGTGAGACTTTGCTGAGAGGAAGCAGAGATCTTCCTTATACGCTGCCAGGTTATTAAGTTAGCCAACTGTCCAGCCCTTTCTGAGTTGGTCATATGGTTTTACACAGATGCTCACTGTGATGCAATGTTGAAAACAAGCCAATCCTCATTCTGAAACTGTCATGGCTATCTTCCTGGTCACAGTGTCCACACCAATGTTTCAACCACAATGTACAGACCTAGTGGTCTCAAACACATTGTTACCATGAGCCAAATGAACGTTAATCTTGAAGTACAAGCAGTAACTAATCAGCTGCAAAAGAACATCTAGAATGTTTGTTGAATTGTTTAGAATGGATGCATCATGGGATTTTTTTCTGCTCCCTTATCAGTTTTTTTCCTCCCCATTTGCTCTTCACTTCATAGTAAACCGAACAAGAAAACAGCAGAACTGAGTAGTATAAAAAGATAGGTTCACTTGATTATGTTGTGGGTAGAAAGAAATCGCTATGTTCTTGCAACTATATCTACTGACCAATTGAAAACTGCAAGCAGTAATATAACTTCCACTAATGAATCATCTCGTTATGGTTATGCCCTTTTTCTATTCACTTCGTGGTTTAGCCTATAAGAAATGAAACAGGGAAGTATTTCTTATTGTAAGAGTGTGACAAACTGTTCCAACAATTGCATTTGATACCTACAAGATAAGTCTTTCTAACCAGGCCCGGTTCTCGAGATAATGTATCCATGGATCCACAGACAGGCATTTCATTTCATTCTCTCTTTCCAAACGTTTTTTGTGTGTGTTTTAATAATTATTTTTCATTGTGTTTTTTTTTTTTACAACAACAATCGTACACTAGGGGGTGCTTGCTGTGAATGAAAGAAAAACATTGAAAAGTTGACAGGTCCTCTAGGTTTTCATTGTTTTTTGCTTCATTGAGAATCTTATTGAAACAAAAATAACGTTGAATGGCTTTTGTGTGTGCGCGTGCATGGAACTGTGTCGGTGGTGTTGACCTCGCGCGGCTTTCCTCCGCTTGCAGTGCGCAGGCGCCATCCGAATCAGAACGAGAATGTCGAGCCAAACGAACTAGAAGGGGAGCGCGCAGGTTGACGTTATTTATTTGAACAAACGGTCGAAATATCGAAACATTAACGGACGTCGCGAAAGGACCGAATTAGTTCAGCCATGACGGAGCCGCAGTCCGCCTTGTTACTCAGAAGACAGCTAGCAGGTAACGTGTCACCGGTGGTGGCTAACGTGCGCTAACTAGTTAGCTTGCTAGCTCGAATGACTGGCCGACAGGCCGAAAGTGGACGCCAACTAGCCTAGCCAAGCTAGCTAACTTTAGCCTAGCTGCTAGAGCGAAGGTTCAGCCGAAGCTACAAAGCCAACGTGGATCCATCTGGTCACTGGATTGAAAGTCGGAAACAACGGTCAACACACTTTATTGACAGACACGTGTTAAAGTTTGTCAATATTGTCTCTTAAACCGTGTGCGTTTAATTCCGAGCAATGTTGAAATAATGGCTTTAATGCGACTTGGAACACATGGACCGTCCTGTGGATGTCGTTGCCAGCTTGATAACAATAAAGCCTAGTTAGCTACGCCAGTGCTTGGCAAATACGCGTTCCACATTGGGAGACCTGGCTCTTCTTACTACATTGATGGCTACTGAGAAACCTATTCACGGTGGATATTGGCTGTTTAGCCATCTAGCTTTAGTGTCAGTCGAGAATTTGGCCGTTTCATTTATGCGAATCGCTTTGAAACTGGCCACAGCCACATGTGGTATTTGTTGTGAATGGACCAACGATGAAGTTGTTATTAACACGAATGTCGACTAGTTAATCAGGCACACATTAACTAATGTCATTTAGCTAGATGGCTAGCTAAAATGGTGGCGTACCAAATAGGTTAAATAAATTTTTTGGTTACCTTCCCCCATTTGTTTTGTCCCCCAAAAAATACGGCTACAAATATTTAACTTGCTGGTAAAGGGTAGGCTTTCTAGCTCTAATTTAGTCAAGCCCCACTAGCTGACTTGATTTATCAGCTGGTCTGCAGTGCATATTGGTCAACAAATGCAATGCCAGACCAGTTATCCTCGATTTTACTTGATACCATTGCTTTATTTGTTCAAAGGGCAGAAGACAATATACACTTTCAATTCATAGCTTGTCTCTCAATGGGCCATTGCTAGGTACTGATCAATATCTTCCTAATCTACCCATCTTAAAATGGTTCATCAGCCTTTATTGTAGGCATACACTTCTGACAAATGACCAAGCTCGTCTCCTGCAGTGTCATGTAGAAATGATGCCCAAGGTCTGTTGGAGAAAACGTGACAACCCATGTGGTGGTAGCAGCTGTTCACCGTAGTCACTGCAGGACTTGAGGGTTGTGCAATGTAATGCGATGAGGTCTTTACACTTACAACTTCGGAGACCTCTTACTTGCTGACCTGCCGGGCATAGTGACCCCCCAGGCACAGTAAGAGTGGCTCAGTCGTAAAGAAATCCAATCACAGTCAACTTGGCTGATTTAGCCAGATCAAGTTAGTTACCAGAATTACCAGGCCATCAATCAGTCAGTGCACTTTGCTTTCACCTGTAATCTGTGATTTAGTCTTCTGATATCCTAGACTAAATTGTCAGTGCCCTATTAATACAAGGCTACTAATTTTTGGTATTGGCTATAGTGCATAAGCACACAGTTCTCATTTTTTCCACTGGTGTTTTAGTTGATTACATAGGAACTCCTTATGTGCTAGTTTTAAATTGTCCCAGTGACCTGGAGAATTCCACAAAACAGTACATTGTCTCCATTAGGATTAAATCAAGGATCAATAGATTTATAGGTCAATACCTTAAGAAGTGAACATGCCAACACTAATGTAATAGCAATCAAGTCATGACAGTTAGGCAAGATTAGCATTGAGATGAGAAACACAGCATGTCGTTTTGAAGTAAATATGTAAGACCCATATTTTGTCCTGTTTCCAGAGCTGAATAAAAACCCAGTGGAGGGATTCTCAGCAGGCCTGATAGACGACAATGACCTCTACAGATGGGAAGTCTTAATCATCGGCCCCCCAGATACATTATAGTAAGTGTCACAGTTTGATTCCTGTTGGAATGTTCTGCGAGTTTGGGAACTATCTCATTTTTATGCTTAGTGACCGATGCTCTTTTGTAAAGCTCTCTCTTGGAAGTCGCTTTGGATTAAAGCGTCTGCTAAATGAATAAATGTAAATGTTGGAGAGCATGGATATGACATTGCTTATTTGGCTATCACGGTTCACACAACTACTGATGTTTTTTTTAATGAACTTTTTGTATGTTTACAGCGAAGGTGGTGTGTTTAAAGCCCATCTTACATTTCCCAAAGATTACCCCCTCAGGCCACCTAAAATGAAATTCATCACCGATATATGGCACCCAAACGGTGAGTGAAAGTATAGTGCAGGGGTGTCCAATCCCAGGGCCCTCGAGGGCCCACTGTCCTGACAGTTTTAAACGTTTCCCAGCTCCAGCACACCTCCACAGAGCTTGATAACGACCCTTCATTAGAATCAGGTGTGCTGGAGCAGGGAAACATCTAAAACCTTCAGGACAGCGGCCCTCGAGGACCAGGATTGGAGACCCCTGGTGCAGTGCCATAAATGCCGCGTTTCTCTTCTATGTGTTATTGAAAAACACATGACGGCATCACATTTTTTATTAGTATGCCACATACAGTTGTGGTCAAAAGTTTACATACACTAGTGAAGATCATGTATGCCATGGCAATATAGGGTTTTCAATAAACTCTACAACTCTTATTTTTCTGTGATGGAATGATAAGGAGCACATATTTCTTTGTCACAAAAAAACATTCATGAAAATTTTTTCTTTTATGAATTTATTATGGGTCTTTTGAAAATGTGACAAAATCTGCTGGGTCAAAAATATACATACAGCAATGTTAATATTTGGTTAAATGTCCCTTGGCCATTTTCACCTCAATTAGGCGCTTTCGGTAGACATCCACAAGCTTCTGGCAAGCTTCTGGTTGAATCTTTGACCACTCCTCCTGACAGAATCGGTGCAGTTCAACTAAATTTGTTGGTTTTCTGAGTCGGACTTGTCTCTTCAGCACAGTCCACATATTCTCTATGGGGTTTAAGTCAGGACTTTGGGAAGGCCACTCTAAGACCTTAATTCTAGCTTGATTTAGCCATTCCTTCACCACTTTTGATGTATGTTTGGGGTCATTGTCCTGTTGGAACACCCAACTACGTCCAAGACCCAACTTTCTGGCTGATGATTTTAGGTTTTCCTGCAGAATTTGGAGGTAGTCTTCCTTCTTCATTATTCCATTTACTTTCTGTAAAGCACCAGTTCCACTGCCAGCAAAACAGGCCCACAGCATAATACTACCACCACCATGTTTGACGGTAGGTATGGTGTTCTTGGGGTGAAAGGCCTCACCTTTTCTCCTCCAAACATATTTCTGGTCATTGTGGCCAAAAAGCTCAATTTTAGTTTCGTCTGACCACAGAACTTTCCTCCAGAAGGCCTTGTCTTTGTCCATGTGATCAGCAGCAAACTTCAGTCGAGCCGTAAGGTGCCGCTTCTGGAGTAATGGCTTCCTTCTTGCACGGCAGCCTCTCAGCCCATGGCGATGTAGAACACGCTTGACTGTGGACACTGACACATGTGTTCCAGCAGCCTCCAACTCATTGCAGACTTGCTTTTTGGTGGTTCTTGGTTGACTCTTGACCAACCTGACCAATTTTCTCTCAGCAGCAAGTGATAGCTTGCGTTTTCTTCCTGATCGTGGCAATGATACAACTGTGCCATGCACTTTATACTTACAAACAATTGTTTGCACAGTTGATCTTGGGACCTGCAACTGCTTTGAAATGGCTCCAAGGGACTTTCCTGACTTGTTCAAGTCAATGATGCGCTTTTTCAGATCCGTGCTGAGCTCCTTAGACTTTCCCATTGTAGTATTTCTGGCTGAGTCTAGTGAATGTGTCAAACAAGCCCTATTTACATGGACTGAAAGAAGTCACCAGCTGGAGTCAATCATCATCACTCGTAAGAAGTTAGGAGGCCATGCCAAAAAGCAAATTGGATTGAAACAACTTTTTCTACATCACCAAATTGGTAATTCAAGGTGCTGTATGTATATTTTTGACCCAGAAGATTTTGACACATTTTCAAAAGACCCATAATAAATTCGTAAAAGGACCATTTTTCATGAATGTTTTCTGTGACAAAGAAATATGTGCTCCTTATCATTCCATCACAGAAAAATAAGAGTTGTAGAGTTTATTGAAAACCCTATATTGCCATGGCATACATGATCTTCACTAGTGTATGTAAACTTTTGACCACAACTGTACATGTTCTATGTTTGCTCATTTCTGCCACAGTGAATTCTATGTTTGTTAATCTTGCATAGCGAATAAACCCCATTCTGATTCTGATTTTTCTTTCCGCCCTTGTTTCTAGTGGACAAGAACGGTGACGTATGTATTTCTATCTTGCACGAGCCTGGGGAGGATAAGTATGGCTACGAGAAGCCAGAGGAGCGCTGGCTGCCCATCCACACGGTGGAGACCATCATGATCAGCGTCATCTCCATGCTGGCAGACCCCAACGGAGACTCGCCCGCCAACGTGGACGCTGCGGTTAGATTCCCGTCACCCGATCCATCACATTTACATTCAGTCATTTAGCAGACGCTCTTATCCAGAGCGACTCACAGCCAGTACAGGGACATTATTCCCCCCTGAGGCAAGTAGGGTGAAGTGCCTTGCCCAAGGACGCAACGTCATGTAGCCACAGCCAGGAATCTAACTCACAACCTTTCAGATCGCTAGTCCAATGCCTTAACTGCTGAGCTACGACTCTGAGTCTGTCTCTCTCCCTCGGTCTCTCTTTCTCTCTTTCTCTCTTTCTCTCTCTCTCTCTCTCTCTCTCTCTCTCTCTCTCTCTCTCTCTCTCTCTCTCTCTCCCTCAGTCACTCTCCCTCTCTCTCTCTTACTGTCTCTCCCTCTCTCTCTCTCTCCCTTTGTCTCTCTCCCTCCCTTTGTCTCTCTCCCTCTTCTCTCTAATCTTCAGATCACTAGCCCAACACCTTAACCGCTGAGCCACATGATCCATCACATGTATCCCCTGATGCTCATGTCCTGAAACTGGATCTAGACATGGTGGACTGAGAATCCCTCTCTTGTATCCCTGTACAGAAAGAGTGGAGGGAAGATCGACATGGAGAATTCAAAAGGAAAGTTGCCCGATGCGTAAGAAAAAGCCAAGAGACTGCCTTCGAGTGACATCATCAAGCGACACACAGTTTCTTGTTTTTCAGGGTGAGTGCACTGGACTTTAGTACTTCTCTTTTACAAGACCTGGGTCTTGTGATTGGTCTTTTTAGTGGTCTTGAGTTTGTCCTGTTGTTTTTATGATCCAGTGGAAAGGTTTTGCCACAACCGTACCTGATATTGATTTGACTGCTGAAGGTTCTTCATACGTTCTTCCCGTCTTCTGCAGGTCTCCGATTGGAAAAGCAACGTGGCACTGTTCCCTGCACTCTACCACCCTATTGCCAGGCTCGTCATCATCGACTTTGTCGCAAATAGGCCGGCTACAATAGGCCGCAATAGAACATAACTGCTATTACAAAAGCTGACAAGACAACCTCCAAGCAAGTGCCAACTGGGGAAAAAACAACAAAAGATGACAAAGCATTTTTTTTCTCTCAAAGTCTATGAACTGCTACAACCTTCAGGAAGATATTGTAAAGACCTGTATATAGCACAGACGAAACCTGATAATATATAAACTGTTCAACCTATCCATCCAGCAAGTCACTTAGTACCAAATAAATAGCGCTTGTGTAGTTAGAATTTGAATCCTGTAAATTCTTGAAGTCTTAGTCCACTTTCCCTTGAGCGTCCTCCTAGTGTGCATTGGTTATGTTACAGGTTATGGCAGGAGGCTGAACAGTGGTGATGTTACATGAGATTGCACTGTTGGAAAGATGCATCAATTGAAAAAATGAACAGCGTCACATGTTTCTGGTGGTTTGTTGGGGGGGGTGGGGGGCCTTTGAGCTGGATCATAATACACATAGCATGCTTGGGTTCGATCTCACTCTCAGCACTGCAGGTTAAGTCACCGTTGAACATGGAAATAGGATGCGTGTATGTTTTTGATTTAGGTTTGCAACAGGCTATATAGCCTTTGAAAAAGGGACATACCCATTACTAGTCATGCATGAACTGTTTTTAATTTGTATTTTTTCAAAAGTGCCTCTCCTATTAAATTGCTTGGTAATTGCACCCTACGTTGAAGAGTTAGTGTCAGAGCAGTTGTAGAACAAAACATGCACTTGTGTGAAGTCTTTTTTTCCAAACCTTTTCACAAGGATGATGTTTGATTTGAACTATGGTAACAATTTGGTGTTATTTGCAATAACTCCCCAGATTGTGAACTGTCTTATTCTTTTGAGTTTGGGTTGAATTGGGGTATTTTTTCCAATATACACCTTGTGGAAGATTCTTTTATCTGGTCTTAGTTTTCTTTTTGTGTTATCCTAAATAGGAATGCATGCTTTAATGCTCAACGTTTGGTGAAGTATGTTTCAAGTTTTTGGTTGAAGTACGAGTGTGTGCGTGCAAGTGTGTTTGTGTGTGCACCCTGTCCCCCCCTCACCCACTCCCTTATCAACTCTGCTTTATTTTATTCTGGCGCACTGATGGTGTACTGCAGTTTACTTGCCTAATGTACAAAGACAAAATACTGATGTATATTTTTCATGTTATAAAATTGTCACCTGTAGTGAGTTCTTCTAAAATATGATTTTCTTTTTTCAATATTTGTGGGGTTTTCATTCATATATTTACGTTAAGCAAACATTCCATGAGAATCAAATCCTTAACATTCAACATACTATCAGGTAAGCATAGAACTGCAAAATAGTCCAAGTACTTGTTCTCTAGTTAATTTACTTGACAAGTGTGGATGATCTTCAAAGGTGGGAAACTAATCTAATGAGGAAAGTCAGTGTTATGTCATCGTTCATCTCCCATACACATGGGAAACACAGGACAGAGGAATGGGCTTCCAGAATGTACTGCCTAGAGCCAACTCCATCTACCTTAGAAAAGAACCACATCAAATCCTCCCAGTTAACTTCAGAATGTATGTCTGTAGCAGGCCAACATTTTAGATAAAATGACCTCGTTTGAACTTGATCCAACAATGAGAGTGAAACAGTCCACTTAAATTTAAAACAAATATTCTATAAAAAAAGTCCTATAGATGATGTTTTACTCCCCCAGTGAGATTTCTTTGAGCTCATTAAATTATTCTACAAAGCATGAATCAGAAAATAAGGATGTCAGAAATGTTTAACGTCCAGTGACAGCGCCCACCCACCGTGATCTTAACATCTCGCGAGAGAAAAGTATTAAGCCACGGAACCAACATGGCGGAAGGTAGGAGACAGATTCCTCGTCTATTTACACGCCCTTTCTTTATTTGACGCCTTGCTTAATCCCCTTCAAAAGTCTCAAAACGCATAATTAGATGACATTTTGTATGAATGCAAAAATTCACGAAAGCTCGTTTGTCGTCGAGTCACCTTTTTACTGCAAATGCTCGTGTGAAGCCAGTAGTTAGCAAGGTTTGCTTGCAGCTAGTCTATATTGTGGGTTTCAGAAGCAGCACCGTTGTTCGGATGTTAAGTTGGGTTTCGCAGGGTTAAAACCCCCGATTTGAGTTAATAAATCAGCTTGGATCTTCCCGAGTTGGTCGAGCCCGCTGTCAGTGTGTGTAGTAATGCTGGTTAACGCCAGCCTGTTGGGTGGGACTCTAACATGGGAGCAGTGTTGGAACCTGCAGCCTGTTCTAGAGCAGTGGTTCTTAACCAGGGTTTGATCGACCCCCAGGGGTTCGGTAAGTCAGTCTCAAAGGTTCAGCGGAGGTCAAGACACACATCCGACTAATGATTCGTAATGACACGACCGATTAAGAAGGGTTCGGTGAATGGGCACATGACACTGGTGGAGTTCAGTGCCTCCAACAAGGTTAAGAACCACTGGCCTTGATCCAACTGCTGCTGCCAGATAAAATAGAATAATAATATAGAGAGAATCTAGAATAACTGTTGTAGAATGTCAGTTGTAGTCATTTATTTATTTCCACACCGGCGTTTATCCAGCAATGCACCTTTTGGAAAGGTATTGCGCAACATCAGACTGGTACTTTCTCGTGCAAAGTTTTAAGACCGGTCCGTGGCAAGTTATGACCAGCTGACGTGTTTATGAGAATATAATGATATTAACATCAAGGATCGAGTGTGAATAGTAGTGGCTCGTTGGAATGAATGCAGCGGGGCGTGATCGTAGTAACCGCGATGTGCTGACGCTGGCCTGGATGTTCCCTGGGCAGCAGTGTGCCCTTCCTGTGTTGCTGTTAGTCAGGTGACGGTGGAGGCCGCCCTCTCCCCCCCCTCTCTCCCCCATGACTTGGCCAGCCATGGTTTAACTCACTAAAGTTAGGGAGGGGGAAAAGCAATATGCCTTCTCAGCAGTCTTTCCTTGGCTGAAACTTGGGGCAGGAAAGGGAAGGAAACGAAATGTGCCTTAGAAAAAACATAACACCCCCCCCCCCCCCCCCCCCCATTCAGGAAGCCGCTTCAACGTCTTTGACCAAACGGTGTTAAGTTATTTCACTGCCCTGCTGTGTCGGTGTGGGCCAGACCTCCCACAATAGAATGTCTAAAATGCATCCAGATAGCTCTCTCAACTCGCTTCATGACCTCCTTCCCCCCTACCTGTCCCCTGGCCGGCCCGGCAGAGGAGGTGGCCAAGCTGCAGAAGCACCTGGCCCTGCTCAGGCAGGAGTACGTTAAGATGCAGCAGAAGCTGGCGGACACGGAGAGGCGCTGCGCCGTGCTGGCGGCCCAGGCGTCCGGCCAGGGCTCCTCCGGCTCGGCAGGCGGGGACACCTTCATCAGCCGCCTGCTCGGCATCGTGGCTGAGCTGTACCAGCAGGAGCAGTACAGGTGAGGGGGTGCGGGGGGGAGAGGAGGGGTGGGAACAGGTGCTGGCATGGGGAAGCAGCAGTTGGGGGGGGGGGGGGGGGGGGATATGGGCAATGCTGTTGCCATGGTTACGGCTGGCAGAAGACCTGCGGGTTTCTGCCGCGGTAATGCGTACACGCCTGTTGGCCTACCCCAGTGGTTCTTAATTCCGGGCCTCAGGGCCCACAGTCCTACATATTTTTGAAGTTTCCCCCGTTCCAACACACCTGATTCAAATAAATTGTCATTGTCAGGCTTCTGCTGAGCTTCAAAGGGACCTATTCATTTGAATCAGGTGTGTGAGAGCAGGGAAACATTTAAAACATGCAGGACAGTGGGCCCTGAGGACCAGGGTTGGGGACCACTGATCTAAAACATGCAGGACAGTGGGCCCTGAGGACCAGGGTTGGGGACCACTGATCTAAAACATGCAGGACAGTGGGTCCTGAGGACCAGGGTTGGGGGACCACTGATCTAAAACATGCAGGACAGTGGGCCCTGAGGACCAGGGTTGGGGACCACTGATCTAAAACATGCAGGACAGTGGGTCCTGAGGACCAGGGTTGGGGACCACTGATCAAAAACATGCAGGACAGTGGGTCCTGAGGACCAGGGTTGGGGACCACTGATCAAAAACATGCAGGACAGTGGGTCCTGAGGACCAGGGTTGGGGACCACTGATCTAAAACATGCAGGACAGTGGGTCCTGAGGACCAGGGTTGGGGACCACTGATCTAAAACATTCAGGACAGCGGGTCCAGAGGACCGGAATTGAGAACCACCGTCCTAACCCAACTGTGCTGCTTGCTGTCGTGTTTTTCCAGCGATCTGAAGATCCGCGTTGGGGAGATGAGCCTCACTGCTCATAAGTTTGTGCTGGCTGCTCGCAGCGATGCCTGGAGCCTGGCCAACATGGCTGCCACCTCCGAGCTGGATCTGTCCGGTACGAAACCCTGCACTCTCTCCGTACCTAGTAGGGATCGGACAGTTGGGGAACACAAACTACTTCTCTCCTGGAAGTCTTGTATTGTTGCAGTTTGTGCATCATGACTCCATATCTTGCACTGCAAATGTGCTTGAGATATTAACACTCTTGTGTGTGTGTGTGTGTGTGTGTGGGATTGTGTGCGTGTGGTGCCTTCAGACGCCAAGCCGGAGGTGGCGTTGGCGATGTTGCGCTGGGCGTACACCGACGAGCTGGAGCTCAGCGAGGACGACGCCTTCCTGATCGACCTGATGAAACTGTCCAACCGCTTCCAGCTGCAGATGCTCCGAGAGAGGTGGGGGCCTCCCTGACGCCATGTCCGTCTGTCTCTGCTGACCCCCAGGGCACACCTGGCTCCATAGTTCCATGACCACCCCCCCACCCCCCTTCGACTGACCGGTATTGACCCAGACTCGCGCATCCGGTTGGGGATAATCGCCGGCTTGGGTTTGTCTCCCGCAGGTGCGAGAAAGGGGTGATGTCGTCGGTGAACGTGAGGAACTGCATCCGCTTCTACCAGACCGCCGAGGAGCTCAACGCCGCCACCCTGATGAACTACTGCGGCGAGATCATCGCCAGCCAATGGGTGAGTCTCCCTCGGCACCTTCTGGACGGACGGGGACCGTCCCCGGCGAAACGATTGGCTGTTGGTTCTGTGCTTGGTTCTCATCTCCGGGTCCCATCTTAAGCTCGTTGCTTAATGTTTCAAGCATATCAGCAGTTCGATCTCAATACCTGACTATGAACACTCATTTTAATGCCGTCGTCTGCTGTATCAGTGGTTTTGTACAGGTCGCCTCTCTCTCTGTGACGAGGAGCTAGTCGCTTTACGATGTCATAAATCTGCCCCTAGCCAGAACCCAATCATTCTCAAGGCTAAGCTCGTATCAGGCTGGAGGAAATGTCTTTTCGCCTGCGACCTGCCTGTTTGTTAGTGCTAGCTATGGCTGCAGCCCTCTTTGCCTTCCTTAATCTTGTATTATTTCCCCCTTTTTATTAAGTTCACCTGAGCTCTTAAGTGGTTTCAAGGTCCAATTAAAACCTGGATGGAACTGAGCGTTTTTTTTCCCACACGTCAGAATCTATCGATAAAGGATCAGAATGATGAATGGTTGCAGAGTCGTTAGATAATAATACCTCATTTAGCAGATGCTTTTATCTAAATCGACTTACATTAAGAACAGGGACATTCTCCCTGAGGCAAGTAGGGTGAAGCGCCTTGCCCAAGGACGCAACGTCACGTAGCCACAGCCGGGGTTCGAACTCACAACCTTCCGATCACGAGGCCCACGCCTTAACCCGCTGAGCCGCCTGACTCCGCTGATGGTTGATGGCTGGGATGTTGATCCCTCTCGGCAGGATGATCTGAGGAAGGAGGACTTCAGCACCATGAGCGCTCAGCTGCTCTACAAGATGATCAAATCCAAAACGGAGTTCCCTCTTCACAAAGCCATTAAAGTGGAGCGAGAAGACGTGGTCTTTCTCTACCTCATTGAGATGGACTCCGAGGTGAGATCCACACGCTTGACAGAATTCACATCTTCACTAGCCTGCGATGGGGGAGGGCGGGGTGTGTATTATATAAAACAGGGGTGGGCAATCCAGGTCCTTTTGAGGGCCGCTGTCCTGGAGGATTTAGATGTTTTCCGTGCTCTAGCACACCTGATTCAAATGAACAGGTTGTTATCAAGCTCTGCGGAAGCCTTATAATGACCTTTCATCAGAATGAGGTGTGCTGGAGCAGGGAAACATCTGGAAACAGCGGCCCTCGAGGACCAGGATTCCCCACCCCCTTGGTCTAAATTAACGGATCGAATTGAATTCTCCACACCCACAGCTGCCCGGAAAGATGAATGAATTGGACAACAATGGAGATCTGGCTTTGGATCTGGCTCTGTCTCGGAAACTTGAGAGCATAGCCACCACGCTGGTCAACAACAAGGCAGATGTGGACATGGTGGACCAGAGTGGCTGGAGCCTGCTGCACAAAGCCATCCAAAGAGGTACGGGGCGCTGGGAACGTTCCGGAACACTTTCTGTGCGAGTTACCTTCCCTCTCGGTGGAAACACGAAGCATTCGGTAGCCCTAACAAGAACTTCCCTTCTTCTCTTCTCTCTAAATATGTCAGAATTAGCCACAAGGCTATTTTTCATCTGTAGACCACTGGACAGATGTTAAAATGTCACCCATCTTTCCCTCCGACTTCCTCCAGGCGACGAGTTTGCCTCCACCTTCCTGATCCGCCACTCTGCCCAGGTGAACGCCGCCACGGTGGGGGCGGTGGAGACGCCCCTGCACCTGGTCTGCTCCTTCAGCCCCAAGAAGCACTCCGGGGAGGTCATGAGCGGCATGGCCCGCATCGCAGAGGCCCTGTTGAAGACGGGAGCCAACCCCAACATGCAGAACAGCAAGGGCAGGTGGGTGGTGCCCCCCACCTGGGCCCCGGGCACCCTTGGGTCCACAGTCCCAGCTTAAACCACGTCTTATTCGGAAGAGAACCCTAACGTCTGTCGTCTTTTGATCGCGCAGAACTCCCTTGCACGAAGCGGTGGTGTCGGGCAACGAGCACGTCTTCAACCAGCTCCTCCAATGCAAGCAGTGAGTCTTACAACCCCCACCCACCCACCTCCGGCTCCAGATTTCACCTGAAAACCGAGCCGATCCTCCCTCCCCCCCCCCCCCCCCCCCCCCTCCCCCAGGCTGGACCTGGAGCTGAAGGACCACGAGGGCAGCACGGCCCTGTGGCTGGCCCTGCAGTACATCACCGTGGCCTCTGACCCGTCCGTCAACCCCTTCGAGGAGGAGCGCGCCCCCGTGGAGAACGGCACGTCGTTCGACGAGAACAGCTTCGCCTCGCGGCTCATCCAGCGGGGCAGCGACCCGGACGCGCCGGACACCGCCGCAGGTGACCCGCGGGACTCCGCAGAGGACGCAAAACAAACCGTTTGTTTTTAATGTTACTCTGCTTCTAACCCCGTCTCCCCTTCCCCCCTCCCCCAGGGAACTGTCTCCTCCAGAGGGCGGCTGGAGCGGGCAGCGAGGCCGCCGCTCTCTTCCTGGCGACCCACGGGGCGAAGGTCAACCACGCCAACAAATGGGTGCGTTTTTTTTCGCAAACGGGGACATTTCACAGGCGCCACACACATTCAATGCGATGTGCCGGGATTCGAACCCCCACCACCGGGAATGAAAACCCGGCCTTCTGCACATGGTAGGCAAGAATCCTACCGCTGAACTGCCGGTGCTAGCCGTGCCACTACACTCTGCTGGATTGCAGTCAGACTGCAAGTCATTGCGGATTCCTCCCCCCCCCTCTCTCCTCCGCAGAGCCCCTCTCTCCATCACAGGCTGGGCTGCAGTGCGCGCTGTTCTGCCCCCCTGCTAAGCTTCAATATAAATAATGCATCGTAATAGCTGCTATTCGGTCTGCTGACTTGATCTGTTGCTATTCGGTCTGCTGACTTGATCTGTTGTTGCCATCTCTCCTTTCCCCTTTCTCTCCGTCTGTGCTTGCAGGGGGAGACTCCCCTCCACACAGCCTGTCGCTGTGGGCTGGCGGGCCTGACGGCGGAGCTGCTCCAGCAGGGGGCCAACCCCAACCTGCAGACCCAGAAACCCCTCCCCGAGGACGAGCTTCAGGGCCGGGCCCAGGGCCTGTCCCTGCAGAGCCCCCTCCACATGGCCATCGCCCACAACCACGCGGACGTGGTGTCGGTCATCCTGGAGCAGAAAGGTGGGGGCCTCCTTCCCAGGCACGACCCTCGGATTACGCTCTAGGATTCAGGCGCATCGGTGTCCAACCCTGGTCCTCCAGAGCCACAGTTCTGAAGGTTCTAGATGTTTCCCTGCTCCAGCACACCTGATTCTAATGACGAGGCTTCCACAGGGCTTGTGAACAACCCAGTCATTAGAATCAGGTGTGCTGGAGAAGGGAAACATCTAGAACATTCAGGACAGGGGCTCTCGAGGACCAGGGTTGGCCACCCCTGCATTAAGGGGGTGGGGAAGGTTCGCGCCAAACTGATCGTGCCGTTTGCGGTTGTGTTGCAGCCAACGCTCTTCACGCCTCCAACAACCTCCAGATCATCCCCGACTTCAGCCTTAAAGACTCCCTGGACCAGACCGTGCTGGGCCTGGCCCTCTGGACCGGTAGGCTGAGGACATCTCCGCACCCCCTCTCATCCACGAGGAGCCCCAAACCTGTCGAGATCTCACCCGTGTTGCGTGTGTGTTATCAGGGATGCACACCATCGCAGCCCAGCTGCTCGGCTCCGGAGCCTCCATCAACGACACCATGTCCTCCGGAGAGACCCTGCTGCACATGGCCATCCAGAGGCAGGACAGCAGGAGCGCGCTCTTCCTCCTGGAGCACCAGGCCGACATCAACGTCAGGTAGGCCCGCCGCGACGCGCCAGAGCTGGGGGTCGGGTAAGACCGCGGGACTCCCCCTGGAGGATGGAGGTGTCCTGACGCGTGCGTCTCTCTCCTCCAGGACCCAGGAGGGCCAGACGGCGCTGCAGCTGGCCATCAGCAGCCAGCTCCCCCTGGTGGTGGACGCCATATGCACTCGGGGGGCAGACATGTCGGTGGTGGACGAGAAGGGGAACCCCCCTCTCTGGCTGGCTCTGGAGAAGGGCCTGGAGGACATCGCCTCCACGCTGGTGAGACACGTACACACACACACAGACCTACATTTCCATTTATTCATTTAGCAGACGCTTTTATCCAAAGCGACTTACAAGAGAGAGCTTTACAAAAGAGCATCGTTCACTGAGATAGCACCATGATAGACCCCAAACATAGCAGGTTTATAGATTATGAAACATACATTGTGAGAACCAATAAGTGCCAAGGGAAGAGCTATAAGAGCTTTTAGCCGAACAAATTACAAGTTTAAGGTGAGTCTCAGACGGACAGTAGTCTACCCTAACGGACGTGAACGATAAAGCAACAGCACTAGCTAGTTTCCGCACAGGGATTAACGAGTCATTCTGAACAGACTTCAGTAAAGGGTGCACATAGTGCTGGGTGTGTTTGACGCGTCTCTCTGGGCGCGCCCGGCAGGTGCGGCACGGCTGCGACGCCACCTGCTGGAGCTCGGGGCCGTCGGGCTGCAAGCAGACCCTCCTGCACAGGGCCGTGGACGAGAACAACGAGGTCACGGCGTGCTTCCTCATCCGCAGGTGCACCCACACCCCAACAACCGAGCCACACCTTCATGTTGCTCATCAACTATACTCTACATTTACATTTATTCATTTACAATCAGAATCTATTTTATTCGCTGTGCAGGATATACAAACACATATATATATTTTGTTTTTGTTTTTGTTATAGAGGGACAGTGTACATTAATTAATATTTTACAGATACAATTTAAATGCACCTCATTATAGGCTAGTTTCCATTGGTAGTCCCCCTGCCAGGAGAATGGCAAAGTTACCTATCAATTAAAAGAATAAAAAAATGAGACAATTACTATATATATATATATTTACTTTATATATATTGTAATTGACTAATTTACTTAAACGCTTTTATCCAAAGCGACCTACCTTTGCTAACATACTTGATTAGTGAATGATCGTCATGTGACTGTGTGTGTTGTATGGGAAGGTTAGAGCACAGGTGTCAGACTCCAGTCCTCGAGGACCCGCTGTCCTGACGGTTTTAGATGTTTCCCTGCTCCAGCACACCTCCACAGAGCTTGATAACGAGCCTTCGTTAGAATCAGGTGTGCCGGAGCAGGGAAACATCTAAAACCTTCAGGACAGCGGCCCTCGAGGACTGGAGTCTGACACCTCCTGGGTTGGAGGGGGGGTTTTCCGAGGCTGTGGATTTGCCTCCCAGATCCAGCCAGTCATTTCATGCTCAATCACGGTGATCCTTGTCTGACTGTAAGCTGTTAAAGCCTTCAGATTACCTCCGATCTTAGACGTGGAGACTAACAACCCTCGAACTGGAGCAGGGACAACCAGCTGGTCGCTTGTGTCTCTACGTCCATATTCTAGCTCACCTGCAGTATTCTTGAAGGGTTCAAACCAGTACAGTTGAACATTGTCAAACATTACATTGAGTCGTTTAGCAGACGCTCTTATCCAAAGCGACTTACAGCAAATACAGGGACATTCCCCTCTGAGGCAAGTAGGGTGAAGTGCCTTGCCCAAGGACACAACGTCACGTAGCCACAGCCGGGAATCGAACTCGCAACCTTCCGATCACGAGCCCAACGCCTTAACCCGCAGAGCCAGCTGACTCCCTCACATTAGCACTAGCCACACTAGCCTGTCCCTCTGTTGTGAGCTCAGGTTGTTGTCTCACCCTCTCTGCTGTCCCCTGGCCCTCTGCAGCGGCTGTGACGTGAACAGCCCCCGGCAGCCTGGTCCTAACGGGGAGGGGGACGAGGAGGCCAGGGACGGCCAGAGCCCCCTCCACCTGGCGGCCAGCTGGGGCCTGGAGGACGTGGTGCAGTGCCTTTTGGAGTTCGGGGCCAACGTCAACGCACAGGTGCGGCATGCTCTAAACCAGTGGTCCCCAACCCTGGTCCTCAGGACCCACTGTCCTGCATGTTTTAGATCAGTGGTCTCCAACCCTGGTCCTCAGGACCCACTGTCCTGCATGTTTTAGATCAGTGGTCTCCAACCCTGGTCCTCAGGACCCACTGTCCTGCATGTTTTAGATCAGTGGTCCCCAACCCTGGTCCTCAGGACCCACTGTCCTGCATGTTTTAGATCAGTGGTCTCCAACCCTGGTCCTCAGGGCCCACTGTCCTGCATGTTTTAGATGTTTCCCTGCTCCAACACACCTGATTCAAATGAATGAGTCATTATGAAGCTCAGCAGAAGCCTGATAATGACAATTCCTTTGAATCAGGTGTGTTGGAAGGGGGAAACATCTCAAACATGCAGGACAGTGGGCCCTGAGGACCAGGGTTGAGAACCACTGCTCTAAACCTCGGTTAATCCACCATCCATGACAATATGGGTTCCCATTTCCATTTATTCATTCAGCAGACGCTTTTTTCCAAAGCGACTTACAAGAGACAGCTTTACAAAAGAGCATCGGTCACTGAGCATAGCAACATGATAGACCCCAAAACATAGCAGGCTTATAGATAAATAAACATACATGATGAGAACCAATAAGTGCTGAGTGAAGAGCTATAAGAGCTTTTAGATGAACAGGTTACAAATTTAAGGTGAGTCTCAGACGGACAGTAGTGTACCTGTGGGACGCCAACAATAAAGCAACATGGGTTACGGTAGTTACAGGAGAGGGTGCAGTCCAATCGCTGATCTCACCTGTCTGACTCCTCCTCCCCCCCCGCCCCCCCCCCCCCACCCCAGGATGCGGAGGGCCGGGCCCCTATCCACGTTGCCATTAGCAACCAGCACAGCGTCATCATCCAGCTGCTGATCTCTCACCCGGACATCCGTCTGAACGTGCGGGACCGCCTGGGCATGACCCCCTTCGCCTGCGCCATGACGCACAAGAACAACAAGGCTGCTGAGGCCATCCTGAAGAGGGAGCCGGGCGCTGCCGAACAGGTACACACACACACACAGTCACAGTCACACACACACTCCCATTCTCGCACACACACTCACATTCTCGCACGCGCACTCACATTCTCGCACCACATTCTCATTCACACACTCGCATTCACACACGCACATTCTCACACACATACACTCGCACGCACGCACACACACACACACTCACACACACACTCAGTCACACACGCACATTCTCACACACACACACACACACACACACACACACTCACATTCTCACACACATACACTCGCACACACACTCACACACGCGCACACACTCACAGTCACACACGCACGCGCACACACACACGCACGCTCTCACATACATTCACTCACACACACACACATGCACACGCACACGCACACACACTCACACACATACACGCACACACACTCACAGTCACACACGCACACTCTCACATACACTCTCACACACACATACACACACACACAGACAGACATTCACACACACACTCACAGTCACACACAGTCACAGTCACACACACACACAGTCACAGTCACACACACACTCACATTGAAGCTTACCTCCGAGCCGATATCCTGTAAAGATGTTCCCGCGATTGTCTTCTCAGGGCGATAATAAAGGGCGGAACTTCCTCCACGTGGCGGTCCAGAACTCAGACATCGAGAGCGTCCTGTTCCTGATCAGCGTCCAGGCCAACGTCAACTCCAGGGTCCAGGACGCGGCCAAGCTCACCCCCCTCCACCTGGCCGTCCAGGCCGGCTCCGAGATCATCGTCCGCAACCTGGTGAACAAATCAAATCAACAGTTATTTGTGTAGCCCTTTTTACAAGCAATGTCACAGAGGGCTTCACATATTACATTACATTTACATTTATTCATTTAGCAGACGCATTTATCCAAAGCGACTTATAGTAAGTACAGGGACATTCTCCCTGAGGCAAGTAGGGTGAAGTACCTTGCCCAAGGACACAAAGTCATATAGCCACAGCGGGGGATCGATCTCACAACCTTCCGATCATGAGGCCAACGCCTTAACCGTTGAACCATCTGACTTCCCGCAGTTCTATGCCCATAGAACTGCCCCTCAACCAACCTAAACCCTCAAGGAAGACGAGGAAAAACTCCCAGAAAAAAACTCGCTAGGGAGAGAAAATGGAAGAAACTTTGGAAGGAGCAATTCAGTGAGGGATCCCCTCCTCCAGGGACGGTTGGGGAAAGTGAGGAGCAGAACGCAGACTAAAACAGTCATATCTCCAGAGAGAGTTAATAAGTTGTGTTGAACACAGCCCAGCTCCTCTTCTCCTGACACACTCCTGGTTCACTATCTGCAGGTGTGCTTATGCAAACTCTGTCTGACGGTGTGTGTGTGTGTGTCCACCTAGTTGCTGGCCGGGGCCAAAGTGAACGAGCTGACCAAACACCGGCAGACGGCCCTGCACCTGGCCGCCCAGCAGGACCTGGCCACCATCTGCTCCGTGCTGCTGGAGAACAGCGTGGACTTCGCCGCTCTGGATGAGAACGGCAACAACGGTAGGAAACCCCCCTCTGACCCCCCCCCCCCACGAGGGGCCGTGAGATGAGCTGCCTACCCTCCATCTCTTGTCAGGGTCCTCCTCTCATTGCCCGAAATATAATGTGCACAATGTATTTGTAATGGGTGTGGAGGCATGTCTATATGTTGTTTTATTCACATTTTAGCATATTTAGTATTCATTGTGTGTTTTAGTGCATGTTTAATTTTATTTATTTTAGTACTCTTTTAATGTCTCAGGTATATTTATTCTAGTTATTTTAACACTTATTAGTTATTTCAGCACTCGGTTTCTACTTTTTGCACTGACTAGAGGCACTTTCAATTTCGTTGTACCTTGTGACAATGACAAATGAAGATCTATCTGTCATTGGCTTGTTGCTGCTTCTTCTTCCCCCTCAGCCCTGCACCTGGCTGTGATGCAGTGTCGCCTTAATAACGTCCGGGCTCTCCTCACGGAGTCCAACATCGACGCCGAGGCCTTCAATCTCAGGTGGGTTTCCTCTGCCGCAACCCCGTCTGTCAGGTGGTTTCGGAGGGGGGGGGGGGGGGAAGAGTTACCGAAGTGATCCGCTGAACGTTCCTCTCTCAGGGGACAGTCACCGATGCACGTCCTGGGGCATTACGGGAAAGAAAACGCGGCCGCCATCTTTGAGCTGTTCCTGGAGTGCATGCCGGAGTACCCTCTGGACAAACCGGACAACGAAGGAAACACGGGTAGGAGGAGCGTCGCGTTAGCACAGCGGTCGGCGACCCCTGGTCCTAGGGAGCCGCCGTCCTGAAGGTTTGAGCTGTTTCCCCGCTCCAGCACACCTGATTCTAATGAAGGGGTCGTTATCAAGCTCTGTGGAAGCCTCATAATGACCCTCCATTAGAATCAGGTGTGTTGGAGCAGGGGAAACATCTAAAATCCTCAGGACAGCGGCTCCCTAGGACCAGGATCGCCGACCCCTGCATTAGCAGGAACGCCGACTTGGGCGGAAGCCTTTGACTTTCAGCGTGTCCGTTTGAAATGCGCGCACACTCGAATGCGTACGGCCGACAACCAAAAAGTCTGTTCTCCCTCAGTTCTTCTGCTGGCCTACATGAAAGGGAACGCTAACCTCTGCCGTGCCATCGTGAGGTCCGGGGCTCGTCTGGGCGTCACCAACAACCAAGGCGTCAACATCTTCAACTACCAAGTGGCCACCAAGCAGCTGCTCTTCCGCCTTCTAGGTGAGGCTCATCGTCCAGGGTGGACGTCCGTCAGGGGCCGTCCTGGGGCGCAGGTGTCGTACTCCAGTCCTCGAGGGCCAGTTTTAGATGTTTGGGGCGGGTGTGTGGTGTTGGGTGGGGTGGGGGGGGGCTCAGCGGGGTTAAGGCTCATGATCGGAAGGTTGAGTTCGATTCCCGGCTGTGGCTACATGGCGTCCTTAGGCAAGGCGCTTCACCCTACTTGCCTCAGGGGGAATTGTCCCTGTACTTGCTGTAAGTCGCTTTGGATAAAAGCCTCTGCTATTTGCTAAACGAAAATGAATGAATGTTTCCCTGCTCCAGCACACCTCCACAGAGCTCGATAATGAGCCTTCGTTAGAATCAGGGTGTGCCGGAGCAGGGAAACATCTAAAACCTTCAGCGGCCCTCGAGGACTGGAGTTGGACACCCCTGTCCAAGGGGATTCCGGTGTGTTCTTTAAGAGCAGGGCTCCTGTGCTGACTGTGTTTGTTCTGTGTGTTCCAGATATGTTATCCAAAGAACCTCCGTGGTGCGATGGGTCTAACTGTTATGAATGTGTTGCCAAGTTTGGAGTCACCACCAGGAAACATCACTGGTAAGTAACGCGTGGCTCAGCCGGTTAAGGCGTTGGGCTAGTAATCGGAAGGTTGCGAGTTCGATTCCCGGCTGTGGCTACGTGAGGTTGTGTCCTTGGGCAAGGCACTTCACCCTACTTGCCTCAGGGGAGAATGTCCCTGTACTTACTGTAAGTCGCTTTGGATAAAAGCAAATCACGAGGACTGTGTCCTACCTGTACCTTTCGTTGTTCTTCTCGACTAATCACAAGACATCTCGTTTCACTCTTTCTCCTTCTCTCTCTCCCCTTCTCTCTCTCTCCTCTTTCTCTCTCCTCTCTCTCTCTCCCCACTTCTGTTTCTCTCTCCTCTCTCTCTCTCCCCTTCTCTGTCTCTCTCTCCCCCCCCCCTCTCTCTTTCTCTCTCTCTCTCTCTCTCCCCTTCTCTGTCTCTCTCTCTCCCCCCCTCTTTCTCTCTCTCCTCTCTCTCTCTCTCCCCTTCTCTATGTCTCTCTCTCCCCCCCTCTCTCTTTCTCTCTCTCTCTCCTCTTTCTCTCTCTCTCTCTCCCCCTCTCTGTCTCTCTCTCTCTCCCCCTCTGCAGCCGCCACTGTGGCCGCTTGCTGTGTCACAAGTGCTCTATAAAGGAGATTCCCATCATCAAGTTTGACCTGAACAAGCCTGTGAGGGTCTGTGACATCTGCTTTGACGTGTTGACTTTGGGCGGGGTGTCCTAACCAGCCTCCCCCCCTCCCCCCCCTCCCCCGTCTCCCTGGACAGGGGGGGGGAGGGTAGCGGCCGGACAAACACACAGGAAAACAGGCCCCTGGACAAAAGTTACTGACCACAACTTCTGTGCTAATTCCAGTTTATCAAAAAAAAATGTCAATGTTCTAGCAGGACTTTTAAAAGTAGATTTGAAGCATTTATACGTGTCTTTGATCAAAGTAATCATGTTGTTGTTGGTAATGAAGGATGTGTTTGACCGTCCGGTCTGGGTTTAGAGGAGGGGGGATGGGATTAGTTCCCCCCTGTCGTAATTTGATGGGCATCCTCTGGGAATTGGCTGATGAACACGTCATGATTTCATGTGGTAGGGGAGGCAGGCCTTGGTTAGAACAAATATGATTTCTCCATTAGAAACTCACTGTCTTTTTGTCCTTTTCCCCCTCAAATGAACCCTTTACTAGACAGTCCGGATGAAACGCAGAGAGGGACAGAAGCTCCAAGTGTAGGGTTGCTTCTGTCCTGGCTGGTTTGTTGACTGTCATATCTACATTACCTCCGAATCTGGGTGCGTTGGGTCTGAAAGATGATTTTAAGGAACAGGTTGAGTTTCAAAGGGTTCTTTTCATGCTACAGATGATCGAATTCCAGTTGATTGTGCGACTCTGAATTCCACGAAAACACACGAAATGAAATGCCACGTATATTCACTCTGTGACAAGGAAGTGAGATTGCTGCACTTAACGAATCTTACTCCTGCTAAAAACGTCATTCAGCGATATGTACCCGATTGAACAAGAGCAAAGCTGAGATATAGCATCCACAAGCTTTTGCCCCGTGATCGAAGTCTGATAACTGTGTTATTGTCCTAGTCTGGATGGGAGAACATGTTTAATCAAAGTACTTTTCTATTAGATAACGGGAGGCATTTAAACGTAAAGCAGAAACGTGATCTTTGTTTACCGACAAACAAACGATTTAATTTTGTTATGAAGTGATACCTATACTGAATTATCTTGGCATATGCATGTGTAAGGTAATACGTAGTCGATACATTTCATAATTATATCCATGAATTATATATATATAAACCCCTGATCAGTCACCAAAGTATACATTCCATGTTGGCCTGTTGTGAGGGTCTGTGGTGGGGGTGGGGGTGGGTGGGTTCATGGAAAGTGGTTCCAAACGGTGTTGCCTCGAGTCGAGCCTCGACCGATCGCGTTCGAGTGTGTCTTGATTTCAAAGCCTAAACAGCTGCACTTTATCAAGATGACGTTTTTCTGATCATTGGGAGAATGCAGTGCGGGCGTGGCCGCTCGGCGGGGGCCGCTCCAGGTGTTGTTAAATTGTACAGATAAATGTATGATATTTTTGACCACTACAATTGTTTTGTACTTAATGCAGTTTGTGCTTCTTTTTTTTTGTCATGTGACAAACCTAAATCTTGCCTCTGTTAATCTTTTACGCACATTGTTTAATCTTTTATGCACATTGTCTTGTATCGATGCTCAGATATCTAGATCTGTCTCTTCCTTGCGTATCCTTTTAGAGAAAGGGAGGACGACTTTACATAAAGGTCATCATAAAAAAAGATTGTTTTTATTTTGATTTAGACAATACATTGTATTGTATTTGGTTGGTATAAAAACGGACCCTGACATTCTAGCAGGTATTAGCGCATACAACAAGTGCAGTTGATTTTCAAGTATTTCTTACAGTGGCTGACTACATCATGACGTGGGAGATAGATCAGGAAGGAAGTCTGATCATTTAGAAGAATTTCACCTGACATCAAGTTCAATCATATGTACAGTGAGGTCCCAGTGTGTAGGACCAGGCCAGTGTCCAGGACCAGCCCAGTGTGTAGGACCAGGCTAGGCCACACTAGCCTCCAGCTGGACATGACTCGGCTTCAGGAGGGCAGTCCTGGTACTCCTGGAGGTTGGGGTTTCCTGCTGCAGAGGGCTTTTCCACGCACACGCAGCGAGAGCGGCTGGAGCCTGGAGAGAACAGCAGCCTTGGAACTCCCACCCAGTCTCTGTTAACTCCACCACTAGAAACAAAACAAGTCAAAAGAAAGTTTAATCAAAATGGATAAAACTATTTATTAAACACATTAATTGTACTGAGACAAGCAGAATCATGACAGTAGCCCCCCCCCCCCCCCCTATAGTACAAGCTTCAGTAATGAGGGAGGATATTAATCAGTGGTGAATAGGTCATAACTTTAAACCACCACATACTGTACATAGCTTTGGATAAAACCGTACGCTATGAACACATGAATGAAAACCTGCACGTCACAACCAGGTCCAGGATCGCTCATCCAGCATATCTTTCCAGTCCCACAACAACAATGATTATCCCACCAATAGTAGTGTAATAGAGTTTCTGAACAACAACAGCAACAACAAATGATATAATCTTTCTAATATTTCTAAGTGCCATTAAATTCTCTGAATAAGTGGGTTTTGAGCCTTTTCTTGAAAGTGAGTCTGGGTTTCTGATGGAGGTGGGGAGTTGATTCCACCGCTGGGGAGCCAGACGGGGGAAGAGTTTGATACACGTACCTCTTCCTGGAGCACCAGACCCGTCCTTTACTCGAAGTGCTCCACTCTGAATTGCAAGCTGGGAAGAGTTCGTTCTCAGCCAGGGCCTGGGCCTTGAGTCTCTGCCCCTCTGCCAGGGATGCCTCCACCACCTTTAAGGCCTCTGTGGGCTGCCCGCTCTCAGTGTAGAACCGGCCAACAAGCCTGCCTGAAGATAAGATAATAAATTCCATTATTAGTCCCTCCGGGGGGGGGGAAATTGCAGTCCACAACAGCAGCAGAGTACAGTAACAGCACATGGGGGGGTAAAATATACAATAAGAGATACAGTAAGATAAACTTTAATAAAAAGTCAAGTACAAGGTTAAGTGAGGTGGTTTCTGTCTCAAATGAGAAGTGAGAGACATATTACATTAAATTTACATTTAAATCATTTAGCAGACGCTCTTATCCAGAGCGACTTACAGTAAGTACAGGGACTTGCCCAAGGACACGTCACGTAGCCTAAAGCCAGGAATCGAACTCACAACCTTCTGATCATGAGCCCAACGCCTTAACCACTGAGCCACCTGACTCCCCAATACAGACACATATAGACAAGTTATTGCATGTAAAGAATATTTGAGTGAGGAAGGAGGGAAGGAATGAAACACAAGCCACAAGGTTTGGACTGGACACAGCTAGTTATGTATTCATTCAGACATATAGTTAGTCCATCCATGGTCAGAGCTTGAGACGACACCACTCACCTACTGGCTCGTAGTCCTTCTGATAGAAAGCCAGCCAGTCGTACAATGCCACGACCTGGGCGGGGGTCAGGCTGGAGAGGTCATCTGTCAGCCCGATCTCTGTGAAATCCCCGGTGACAAAGGCCAGAGATCCATCTCTGCCTGGGAGAGAGTGGACAGTGTGCCTGTAAGGTCACCATGCAAATCAAACGGCGATGATCATGACGGGGTTTCAATCAAATGTCAAATGAAATCTCACCAGCAAAGCAATGGTAGCCTCCACCGGGTCCGTAATGCTGCCGCCCCCTGCCCACATCAAACACCTGCCCCAATATGGCCAGGTAAAGCCCCTCGCTGCCCTCCTCTCCATCATACAACGATAACTCCTGTTTGTCTATGAGCCGCAGAGGTGGATCAGGCATCTCTTTGCGATCTCCTGCGGTCCAATTCCACGGTTCCAGAAATATTGCCAAGATCACGGATAAAAATACCAAAAGAAACATTTCATTGGAAGTCAATTACGATTCAGTCCGGTGAATGTTTCATCGCAGGTGACATTATAACTCTATGAATGAAACGTGATATGCCCGCCCTCGGTTTGTGTTTTTCCGGGTAAGTGCGACGTTTGCGCACGCCTGAAATGGCGCAGATTTCCAAATCATCTGTGCAAAAGAAGAGCGCAGAGACGGACGCCCGCATTTGCAGGTTTCGCAGCGGCTGCAATGAGCCAGCAAAGCGAATCTTCGTTCAGTTTTTTTGTAAAAAAAAAAAAATCATCTTTATTAACACAAAATGTTTTACAAACCTTTGAATATACAAAATACAAAAATATAACAACATTCTCTCCTGTTCGTTCAGTTGATAAATCAGGGATCTGCCCGTGACGTCACGTACGTAACCAACTCGTTTTTAATAGCGGAGAGAGAATAATGCAAAATAAACGCTCAAATATAAGAAAAAAAGAATGGAAAACAAAATAGTTAAAACAAAAAAATATGTGTGATTTAAAATAAGTAAGGCCTCGTGCCGTTTACGTTTGGCGGGCGCGTTCTGTTCGGAACTTTCTGACAGCGTGACGTCGCGAGATCGTCCTTTTACCGCACGCGCGGTCGTACGTGGATTGCGGTAGCAAACGTGAAGCGAACCAGAGGCGTCTGGTTGGGAAGGACCGTGGACCGTGTCCAGCCCCCCGTTAACGAAACGGACTCCGATCGAGTCCGGCAGCGAATCGTAGGAAAGCCCCGAGGCCGTTGCACGCTATGGGAAACGCTGAGAGCGGCTGCGGAGTCGGCAGCGGCGACGAGGAAGATGTCGAAACGGAAAGCCCCGGCTTTGCGGAAGGCAGTCCGGCCTCTGCGGCCACGGGCGTCGGCGTGGGAAACGGCGGAGGCTCCGGTTCGGGACGAAGTGGAAGAGGATCGAATAACCCCCCGGTGCCGGGCTGTGGACCACCCACCCCCGGAGTTCTCTTAGAGCAAGTCAAACTGAGAGAGGCTGCGGCCCGCATCAGCGATTCGGGGGTCGCCATTCCTGAGTCGGTGCTCTCCGGGAATGAGGGCGTCCTGGTGCGGTGGCTGGAGGACCGGCTGAGCCGGGGAGAGGAGTCGGTTAATGTGGAACAATTCTGCGAAATGCTGGAGAGCAGAGACGCCCCGAGAGATGAATGCGAAGAGGTACAGCAATCACTGTGACCGCAGGACAACTCAGACCAACACTATTAGACCAACACAACACAACTATTAGACCAACAACACAATCAGACCAACACTATTAGACCAACACAACACTGTAAGACCAACACAACACACTGTTACTAGACCAACACAACACAACTATTAGACCAACACAACACACTATTAAACCAACAACATAATCAGACCAACATCTTTAGACCAACACAACACACTACTATTAGACAAACACAACACAACTATTAGACCATCACAACACATTATTATTAGACCAACACAACCCACTGTTAGACCAACAACACAATCAGACCAACACTATTAGACCAACAACACACTATTAGACAAACACAACACAACACAGCTGTTAGACCAACACAACACACTATTAGACCAACAACACAGTCAGACCAACACTATTGACCAACACAACACACTATTATTAGACAAACGCAACACAACACAGCTGTTAGACTAACACAACACACTATTAGACA
Source organism: Neosalanx taihuensis (assembly GCA_030340665.1). NCBI lineage: Eukaryota > Metazoa > Chordata > Actinopteri > Osmeriformes > Salangidae > Neosalanx > Neosalanx taihuensis. The sequence continues at coordinate 5,511,845 of CM059310.1, forward strand.
AACAACACAATCAGACCAACACTATTGACCAACACAACTATTAGACCAACACAACACACTATTAGACCAACAACACACTCAGACCAACACAAAACACAACACACTATTATTAGACCAACACAACACAACTATTAGACCAACACAACTATTAGACCAACACAACACCCTATATCAGACCAACAACACAAACAGACCTGTACTATTGTGCTGAGGAGGGGACTGGAATGTCAACCGATGGCTTATTATGTAATCCTCTGGTGTTTATCTCAGGGGTTAGAATAGCCATTGGGCCTCCATTTAGGTTTAAGTGTACAGGCTAACATATGCCGATGGGTTTTAACGTTAAAGATGGTGCGGACAGTCAGAACCAACAATGAGCTGTTGATGATGCCAACAGAAAACAAACATCCACACCCACCGACATTTGTTGCGGGGTTATTCAGGTGTCAAAATGTGGGTCCTCTCCGCCTTTTCTGCGCATGTGCGCCACGCGTGTTGTGTTAAGTCATGCGGCAGTCAGTGAATGAGACCTCTTATCATGAATGTTTAACAGCGTGGTCTGCTTAGGTTTGCCAGAATGACACAGCACTGTGAGCACCGCTGAAACCGTTTTGAATCTCATTTCGCCGGCTCCAGTTCTACTTACCGACAAGCAATCTGGCATACGACATCTGTTTGTCGTGAATTCAAAACATGGACTGATTGATAAGAATGCAGCGATTCATCCATCTCGATATGCTTCAGTCGGTTTTCTCCCAGAATCCCACGGCCTGTTGTGTTGTCCCTTATCTTAGATCTCTTAGATGTTTTCCTGCGAGTTAGTTTGTAGTAATAATAATAATAATAATAATAATGCTTCATTTAGCAGACGCTTTTATCCAAAGCGCCTTACAATTTTTAAGTACAGGGACAATCCCCCCCCCCCGAGACAAGTAGGATGAAGCGCCTTGCCCAAGGGCACAACATCACATAGCCACAGCCGGGGTTCGAACTCACAACCTTCCGCTGACAAGGCCAACGCCTTAACCCGCTGAGCCATCTGACTCCCCGTTTAGTTTGAGTTCTTATTTGGTTCTGTGTCCCTGTGCCAGGCCTTTGGCCAGTTCGACGCTGAGGGGGACGGTGTGGTGGATGTGGAGAACATGCTGATGGCTTTAAAGAACTCCAACGGTGCCAATCTACAGGGAGAGCTGAGTCATGTGATCAGACAGCTCCAGGCCTGCTCTCTCACCCCAGGTAGGAACTCGGACCTTGACAGGTTCTATTGCCGATGCTATGAGGGGACAAGGGGACAACATGGGGGAAGACTTATCTTCTGGGATGGTCCTCAGACATCCAGGATGTGCCCTTTTCCAAGGGGGACATCCAGTTCCTGCTTGGTTTGCTGTGCGATCCCTCTAACACAGGGGTGTCCGATCCTGGTCCTCGAGGGCCGCTGTCCTGAAGGTTTTAGATGTATTCCTGCTTCGGCACACCTGATTCTAATGTAGGGTCGTTATCAAGCTCTGTGGAGGTGTGCTGGAGCAGGGAAACATCTAAAACAGTGGTCTTCAACCCTGGTCCTCAGGACCCACTGTCCTGCATGTTTTGGATGTTTCCCCCTTCCCACACACCTGATTCTAATGCATGATCGTTTACCAGGATTCTTCAGAGCTAGATAACGACCCATGCATTAGAATCAGGTGTGTTGGAGCAGGGAAACATCTAAAACATGCAGGACAGTGGGTCCTGAGGACCAGGGTTGAAGACCACTGATCTAAAACCTTCAGGACAGCGGCCCTCGAGGACCAGGATTGGACACCCCTGCTCTAACAGTAACTCTCCTTCGCCTCTCGTTCAGGATTCGTCGACATATTCTCCAAGTCCAAAGATCGGTTGGGGGCGCACGCCTCAAAGATCCTGAAGTTCCTCCACAGGAATCGGATCCCCAGCAGCGCCATCCCCTTCCCTGTTCTGGAGGGCTACAACAGCATCTGCACCATGAGGTCCACCGTGGTCCAGGACTTCCTGGAGTTCCTTCTGCAGAAAGAGAAAGGTGAGGAGATATGAGCCTTGACCTGGGTGAAGGGGGAAAAAAAAAACATAGCAGGCAAATAGTACGGTTGTCTAACTCCTTCAGCTTGTCCCCCCCCCCCCCCCTCCCTCCTGTCAGATTTAGACATCCAGTACAGAGCCGAGCTGAACCGGGATCCGGAGGTGGACAAGGTCAAGGTGGTGACCCAGTGCTACAGCTTCATCGAGGCCTCGTCCAACGCGGCCGACATCCACAAGATGACGAACGGCGAGACGGTGTCGTTCTGGCAGTCGGACGGAAGCGCGCGCTCCCACTGGATACGGTGCGAGAAATCTCTCTCCGTTTCCCCCTTAACTCGGTCCCTGTGTGCTTCGACAGGAATTCCTCCCTCTGCGCCAGTTCCTAGGACGCCCTCCGGGCCTGGTTGTGAGAAGGTAACGTTGTGTTTTGCTTCCCCCCTCCTCCCTTCCCCCCGATCAGGTTGAAGATGAAACCGGACGTGGTGCTGAGGCGCCTGGCCATCTCGGTGGCCTCCAACGACCACAGCTACATGCCCCAGCTGGTGTCTGTGGCCGTGGGGAAGAACCGGCGCACGCTGCAGGAGATCCGGGACGTCCGGATCCCCAGCAACGTGACGGGCTACGTGGCCCTCCTGGAGAACGCCAACATCACGCACCCCTGTGAGTCAGCTTTCCCCCCCCGAGATCTTGGGGTAGGGAACCCTGGTCCTCGACAGCCACAGTCCTGAAGGTTTTAGATGATTCCCTGCTCCTAGCACACTGTGTTTCTAATTATGAGGCTTCCACAGACCTTGATAACGACCCTTCATTAGAATCAGGTGTGCTAGAGTAGGGAAACATCAAAAACCTTCAGGACCATGGCTCTCGAGGCCCAGGGTGCCCAACCCCTGTCTTACCCCTAACCCGAGAGGGGGGGGGGGGGGGGGGGGGGGGGGAGACTTTTTCTGATGAATGGAAATGGACTGTCAGGTCAGCAACAGATCGTTTTTGGCGTGTGCTCTTACCTCCCAGACATCCAGATCAACATCAAGCGTTGCCTGAGCGACGGCTGCGACACGCGCATCCACGGCCTGAAGACTCTGGGCTACCAGATCACCAAGAGCAAGGAGGTGTCCGTGTCGGACGCCTCGGCTATCTGGTACCTGTCCCTCCTCACCTCCCTGGTCACGGCCTCCATGGAGACCAACCCTGTTCTGGCCCAGACCGTCCTCCAGAGCACGCAGTGAGTTCCTTCCTAAGCTCCTGAACCGTTACGACGAGGACTTCCTGCACGCTTTCAAAGAACGTGTGTTCGCAATCGTTGTGTTGTGCTTTCGTAGCTCTTCCCTTTGGCACTTATTGGTTCTCATGATGTATGTTTCACGATCTAAAAGCCCACTGTGTTCGGGGTCTATCGCGTTGCTCAGCGACCGATGCTCTTTGTAAAAGCTCTCTCTTGTAAGTCGCTTTGGATAAAAGCGTCTGCTAACGTGTCGTGGGTTTGTTTTTGTCAGCCATTACAAAAGTCTCGTTTTCTCGTTTCCCGCAGAAAAGCCTTACAGCATATGCCGCCGTTGTCCTTAACGCCGTCTTCCACCGAGTTCCCCAAGTTCTTCTCCATGAACATCCTGGAGGAAGTGGATGGTTTCCTCCTCAGGATAGCAGAGTAAGGCCCGTTCTCCCTGCCTCGCGCCGGAACACCAGCGTCGCGAAGCGGCCGTAACCCATTTTACGACAGGCAGACGTTTGCACTTTGCTCCGGCGCCTTCTTGTCGTGCGCGCTTGTGTAAACCGACACCCTCCCTTTCGATTGGACGTGCGGCGCACCAAAGCTCAATCTGTACTTGGTCTCTTCCCTCCTGGTTCTCTCCCCTTCCCTTAGCTGCTGTGTGACCCCGGATGCTGAGTTGACCCTGCTGGCCTTTGCCCTGGCCAGGGGCAGTGTGGCCAAAGTGCTCCAGTCCCTGTCCGGCATCAGCGAGCACCTGGACGCCGACTACAGAGCCTCGCCCCTCATCTCGTCCATGGCCTCTGTCAGACTGCGCCTGTTCTACCGCAACGGTAACCGCAGCCCCCCCCCGCCCCCCCCTGACTGTTGACCGTGCGGTCATCTTTATTTCACTAGTTATCAATGAAGCTACATCCATTGCTATTTTTATGTCCCGTCTTAAAAACGTACCTTTTTAGTCAACATTTTGGTTTAAAATAACTGTTTTATCATTTTACTGTGGTGTTTTAATATCGTTTTACTGTATGTTATTTTGTTTTGTTTTTTTTGTACCTGATTTTATTGTGAAGTGTATTGAGATCATGTACCATGGTGATTTAGCACTTTGATTGATTGATTGATCTTTCGCCGTGCTTGCGAACGGTTGGCGGCCTGCCGAGATGCGTGACCTCTCTGCTCTCCGTCCTCCTCCTCCAGGGAAAGCCCTCCAGCTGCACCTGCAGGCCTGCGACGTGAAAGGCAAGGAGGAGAAGTCCGGGCCTGAGAACATGCTGACCGAACCCTCCACCGGAGACGGTACGCGGGCGACTCCCCCACCCCACCCCCCTCACCCTGTCTCCTGACAGCAGGCTGTGTGTTCAATAATAATAATAATACCTCATTTAGCAGACGCTCTTATCCAAAGCGATTTACAGTAAGTACAGGGACATTCTCCCTGAGGCAAGTTGGGTGAAGTGCCTTGCCCAAGGACACAACGTCACATAGCCACAGCCGGGGTTCGATCTCACAATCTTCCGATCATGAGGGCAACGCCTTAACCTGCTGAGCCACCTGACTCCCCCACTGACACCTGACTTCAAGGGGCCCGCCTTCGAACCTAGGCCGCTACTGTTGGGTTGCGTTCTTCTCGAAGATCCCCTTTGACGGTAGACGTTCCTTGTTCTCCTCGGCAGGGTTCTTGACGGAGAGCGGCAGGAAGAGAGCCAGCGTGATCCTGTCCACGGAAGACCAGAGCGCCTTCCAGGTCACTCAGATGAAGATCAAAGTGAGTTCGTCTTCGACTCTCGATTCCGCCCCAAAAACGAGAGTTTGAGGGTAACTGGCGCCCCCCTGCGCTTGATCTGTCTCGACAGGTACGAAAGGGAGCCATCGGAGCGAGATGCGGCCTCGTGTTCGCCTACAACGACGGGGACACCTTTGATGCGGAGAAGCACTTCAAACGGTTTAAAAAGTTTGACTCGTGGGACTACAAGGACTATAAGGAATTTGTACAAGACAAGTAAGGACTTTGCCTGCTACGCACGCTTCGTTGTTCAGCTGGCGTGTTTATATTCTGTCCGGAATGTTCTGTTTCCTGTCGAGTGTGTTCGGGGGGGGGGGGGGGGGGGGGGGGGGGGGGGCTGGGGGAGTTAGCAGATGGCCAGCGCTGCCAGTTTCTGCATTTTCGGAGGCGGGGTCTGTATGGGCAGTGAGACATCCAATCCAATCAAATCCAACTTTATTTCTGTTGCATTTTAAAACAACACGGTTGACCAAAGTGCAGTTCGTAGCGATATTAAAAACGCAATAAATAGACATACACTATACACAGTAAAAACAACACAACGATTGGTAAAAACTCCACAAGATGTTCTTGTTGATGACTCGAGACGTGATTGGTTGCCTGGCTCTGAGCTTTGTCATGTGACCCCCCCCCCCCCCCGCAGCATGCGGATCCCAGCGCAGGCAGAGGACGAGCCCATTGGCTGGTTCGAGCTGGAGGAAGACTGGAACGACGCGGAGATCAAACTGCAGCAGTGTCGCGTCGCGAAGGTGCGCCACCGCCGCCGAGTCCCTCTCTCCGGTTTCCCATGAGTCACTCGCGGTTCTCTGCCCCGTCTGTTTCGAATCCAGATTTGCCTGAGTCATCCTCCCACATCCTGTTCGTCTGTGATCCATCAGACTTCGAGTTCACTTGCAAATTAGTAACATCACTGAGTCTGTTGTTAACCAAAGCAAATAAATAATATCATAAATAATAAATAAATACTCATTTAGCAGACGCTATCCAAAGCGACTTATAGCAAGTACAGGTACGTTCTCCCTGAGGCAAGTAGGGTGAAGTACCTTGCCCAAGGACACAACATCACATAGCCACAGCCGGGGTTCGAACTCGCAACCTTCTGCTCATGAGGCCAACGCCTTAACCCGCCTTAACCTGCTTTTGTCTTTACGGATGGTAAAACCGTGACTTAACTTCCTGTCTCTCCCCCCTGTGTAGTTCCTGATGGTGAAGTTCCTGTGCGCCAGGCAGGACTCTGCCGAGCGCTTGGGGGTTCAATCGGTGAGCTTCAGCGGCTACCTGTGCCCGGGGGCGGAGAGGCTGGACGACCTGGACGACCTGAGCCCTCAGGGAGAGGGCAGCGATGGGGACGCGGTCACGGGCCTCACCCTGCTCAAGAAGACCCTGTTCTTCATCCAGCAGCTCACCAGAGACATGGTAAACACCGGACCTTAGTCTCTAACGCAGGGGTGTCCAATCCTGGTCCTCGAGGGCCCGCTGTCCTGACGGTTTTGGATGTTTCCCTGCTCCAGCACACCTCCACAGAGCTCGATGACGACCCTTCCTTAGAATCAGGTGTGCTGGAGCTGGGAAACATCTAAAACCTTCAGGACAGCGGGCCTCGAGGACCGGGATTGAACACCCATGATCTAATGTGTCAATATTCGGCTGATGTGGAGTCATGTAGGGTCGTATGAGGAAGATTCTGGAACAATGATGTCTGTGTGCGACTATAGGATGTGTCCCAGTTCAAGCAGAAGTTTCTCCTGGACTTCAGCGGCCTCAACTTGACCCTTTTCTGGAACTTCTACAGCAAACTCAGGGAGATGTAAGGCTCTGGTTCATCACGACCGTTCCCAAATGAGTCGGACCACCGAGGGTTAGGTGAAAACATCCTAACCCTTCTTGTCTGTCTGTTTGTGTCAGTGAGGGAGAAGAGGTGTTGAAGAGCCGAGTTCTGCTCCTTCAGCTGCTGCAGAACTGTTTCCTGGTTCTGCCCAGCCCTCCCCAGTCCCAGGGCCCCGGTGAGGACCAGGACCCCGAGGTGGGGCCAGCAGGAGCAGCAGCAGCCGGGCCCTCCACCTCCAGCAGCTCCGAGCCAGACTCCTCCAGGGCTGTGTGGGAGCTCTACACTCACCTCTGCAGCAGTAAGCCACTTTATCTGACATCTAGACTCACAGGAACCAACCATTGGAGGTCAGATGGCTCAGCGGGTTAAGGCGTTGGCCTCGTGATCGGAAAGGTTGTGAGATCGAGCCCCGGCTGTGGCTATTTGACGTTGTGTCCTTGGGCAAGGCACTTCACCCTACTTGCCTCAGGGAGAATGTCCCTGTACTTACTGTAAGTCGCTTTGGATAAAAGCGTCTGCTAAATGAATAATTCCGATTGTAAAACAAGAGGCAGGCTCTTCGGTGTTTTCCCCATGTCAGTGTTGTCCCGTTGTTGTCGGGCAGTTGTGGACAGTCCCAAGATGGAGGGCGCCGTGGAGAAGTCTCTGAGGAAGGAGGCAGTGAAGGCTATTCTACACGGGGCGGCCATCTTCTTCCCTGACAAGCACAGCAGGAGGGATAAACTGTTTAACATGATGGTGAGACGGCGATAGAAACTAGATTCGAACGAGCTTTCTGTGGTTTTATTGGTTTTTTAAATGTTATTTAAAACCATTACAGAAAAACATCACCGAGGAAGAACAGCTGGAGTCAGTCAAGCTGACGTTTGAGTCTTTATGTAATTACTTCAGGTAAAACACACAAAGCCTAATTAAACGTAACCGATATCAGTCTAAAGCAGGGCTCACCAATCCTGGTCCTCGAGGGCCGCTGTCCTGATGGTTTTAGATGTTTCCCTGCTCCAGCACACCTCCACAGAGCTTGATAACGACGCTTCATTAGAATCAGGTGTGCCGGAGCAGGGAAACATCTAAAACCTTCAGGACAGCGGCCCTCGAGGACCAGGGTTGGAGACCCCCTGGTCTAAAGTGTCCTTGAGAACGTGTGTGGTTGAGCTGTCGTCCGCTGCCTTGTCCCTGCGCAGCGACCAGGATCCCAGCGGTCTTCTCCTGCTCCCCCCTAAAGGAGCCCCGGCAGACTTCGACATCAGCCCCATCCTGACCGTGATGGAGACCCTGCTCCTGGTGGCCACCCGAGAGGTCAGCCCCCAGCTCCCCCCCCCCCCGATCCCTCCCCCCTCTCTCTCACTCCAGCCTCTCTCTCTCTCATGCTCTGTCACCACACAGCATTAGATTAGATAAACCTTTATTTGTCACCCAGGGTGGTAAATTGCAGTTCACAACAGCAGCAGGGTAAAGTACAGCACACAGAGTTGCAGGATAATATAACAATAATAACAATAGGAGGGTACGATAAAGTACAGTATAAAAAAATTAAAAATAAGTAAGTTAAGTACACATATAGCCATATAGACTGTTATTATTGCACTTGAGGAGAATTACAGATTTACAGTATTGCACATAATAACAATAGGGGGGGCACGATAAAGTCCAGTATAAAAACAGGCGCTCTGAGTTAAGCCTGCTCCTCCTGAACCTCTGTCTCCCCCTCTCTCCCCCTCTCCCCCCCCCAGTGCGAGGTGTTGATGGTGGATGCGAAAGGCGGGGCCAGCCGTACGGTGCTGCTGTCCCTGTTCTGGGCTCTGCAGGGCAGCCTGCTCTCCTGGTGCTTCCTGCAGCTCAAAGCTGGCTCCACCAGCACATCCTCAGACCTGGCCAGGGACATCCTCGTCAAGTGTGAGTCACCACCACCGTTTACATTGAGTCATTCAGCAGACGCTTTTATCCAAAGCGACTTACAGCAACTAAAGGGACGTTCCCCCCCATGAGGCAAGTAGGGTGAAGCGCCTTGCCTAACGACGCAACGTCATGTAGCCACAGCCGGGAATGGAACTCACAACCTTCCGATCGTGAGCCCAACGCTTTAACCGCTGAGCCACCTGACTTCCCTATACCCACACTACACCACCACCACACTCGGCCTTTGTCCTGGGGAGTCAGATGGCTCAGCGGGTTAAGGCGTTGGTATTGTGAGCAGCAGCTTGTGAGTTCGAACCCTGGCTGTGGCTATGTGATGTTATTTTCTTTGGGCAAGGCACTTTACCCTACTTGTCTCAGGGAGAATTTCCCTGTACTTTGGATAAAAGCGTCTGCTAATTGAATAATTCCAATTGTAATTGTAATTCTGGAATCCTCTCCACTGTGAAAACCCTTCAAACCTCAGGGTTTTTGAAGTCATTATTGAGTTACGATAAAATTATTTAACAACCACATTATGACACTAGTCTTAACACCTATCGTAAGCTGCAGCTGAAATATGTCACGAGGGAATCTTGCTTAATGCTAGCCTACATGTTGATGTTGTAAATGTACACGTAAAGAATGCACAAGGCACAAGCGGAAGGGCTCAGTAAATTTACGATCGTTTACATTACATTTACATGTATTCATTTAGCAGACGCTTTTATCCAAAGCGACTTACAGTAAGTACAGGGACATTCCTCCCTGAGGCAAGTAGGGTGAAGTGCCTTGTCCAAGGACACAAAGTCATACAGCCACAGCCGGGGCTCGATCTCACAACCTTCCGATCACGAGGCCAACACCCTTAACCCGCTGATCCATCTGACCCCCAGTCAAGCCTCCTGTCTCCTCTTCCTCCTCTCTAGATGTGAATCAGTTCCTGAGCAGGGCCAAGGCTGTGCTGGGCAGCCTGCTGGACAGGTACAGCGGGGCGGAGATCACGGAGAAGCTGAGCAAATCCATCCTGGCCATCACCACCAGACAGCTGGTAACCTAATCTGCTAGCGCGCTAAAACCGTCACGTCGTTTAGCATGGATGCTAATGCTAACCCTTGCCTGCAGATGATCTTCCTGCTGGAGCTGTGCTCTCTGGACATCCCTCACTCCAGCCTCCTCCAGAGCTTCTCCACCCTGGTGGAGCTGCTCAAAAACCTGTCCAGCGACACCGGAGACGTCTTCTCCAAGGTCGGTCATACAGTCATACATCATATGTCATATAATTCTTGCTTTATTGTTCGCGATCGTTGTGTTGTGCTTTCATAGCTCTTCCCTTTGGCACTTATTGGTTCTCACAATGTATGTTTCACGATCTAAAAGCCCACTGTGTTCGGGGTCTATCACGTTGCTTTGCTCAGTGACCGATGCTCTTTGTAAAAGCTCTCTCTTGTAAGTCGCTTTGGAAAAAAGCGTCTGCTATACAAATAAATACATGTCAATATAACATAAACATTATACATTTAGCAAACAATCTTATCCAGAGGGAAAGGGTGAAATGGGTGAAAGGGTGAAATGCCTTGCCCATGGACACAACCTCATCTTGCCATAGCCGGTAATCGAACCTGCAATCATTCTGATCGCTAGCCTGACGACTTAACCGCTCAGCCACCTGACTCCCCTGTTCTGCAAGTGCATCGTGGGGCTGATCGGTGGTTAGTCCGTATACTGAGCGAGGGTGTAGGTTCGAAGGCGGTTCCTTCCTGTGAGCTGTTCTGGTTCTGCGTTCCCCGGTCAGGTGGACCTGGAGAGCTGCCAGCAGCCTCAGCAGCCGGTGGTCCTCAGAACCTGGAACATGGAGTCCACCCACAACTACGAGAACAGCCGCCACGAGACCACCATCTTCGCCTGCCCCGGGGCCACGTCCTTCGAGGTGGAGTTTGACGAACGCTGCGAGACGGAGAAGAGGTGAGGGGTCCGGCCCGATTTTCCGCTGAAGAACCCGCCGGAAGCTGCGTTTTTGTCGCTGACCCCCTGCTGCTGTTTCTCCCGTAGGTACGACTACCTGGAGTTCACCGACGCCAGGGGAGGGAAGGTCCGCTACGACATGAAGGTCGGGACCGAGAAATGGCCCAAGGTAGGAGACGATGGAGACATCGCAGAAGGGAAATTTCGGTCCAGACGTACCTGGTTTTCCGAACTTTGTATTTTGATATTTTAACCCAGGGGGTCTCCAATCCTGGTCCTCGAGGGCCGCTGTCCTGAAGGTTTTAGATGTCTCCTTGCTCCGGCACACCTGATTTTAACGAAGCGTCGTTATCAAGCTCTGTGGAGGTGTGCTGGAGCAGGGAAACATCTAAAACCGTCAGGACAGCGGCCCTCGAGGACCAGGATTGGAGACCCCTGTAAACCTGTTACTCTGAGTGCTGTGCTGTACCCTGCTTGCTGTTGCAAACTGCAATTTCCCCACCGCGGGTGAAATAAAGGATTTCCTGACGCTTGCTGTGGTGTCGGTTCTGCAGAAGGTGACGTTCGAAGCCGGACCCCAGCTCCAGTTCCTCTTCCACTCCGACAGCAGTAATAACGAGTGGGGCTATAAGTTCACGGTGGTGGCCCACGGCCTGCCTGACATCACCGTGTCCTGGATGTCCGACCTGCAGCTCCTGGTGGCCCGGCTCATGGGAAGGCTTGCCTCCAGGACCATGGCCCTCAAGTCCCCCCACGGTGAGGCCGGACACCCCTTCCACCCAACCAGACGCCCCCCTGATCAACCCGATATTCACCCAGACTTCATGTCTTTCTCAAGTTCTGTTGTGCTCTGAGCTAGAACAGGGGCGGCCAGCCCTGGTCCTCGAGAGCCACAGTCCTGAAGGTTTTAGATGTTTCCCTGCTCCAACACACCCGATTCTAACTATGAGGCTTCCGTAGAGCTTGATATCGACCCAGTCGTTAGAATCAGGTGTGCTGGAGCAGGGAAACATCTAAAACCTTCAGGACAGCGGCCCTCGAGGACCAGTGTTGGCCACCCCTGAGCTAGAAGGTTGTGATGTGCTCTTGTCTTTGCAGAGATCCGCAGTATCAAGGAGCTACCTTCGGGGAAGATGGCCCACGTCCTCTCCTCTCCTCTCTGGAAGCCCGTGTTTAGACATGGACTCAGGGCAGGGACCCCTGCCCACCCCAACACCCAGCCCGACCCGGTGGGAGCGCAGTCAGACACACCGAGCCACCTGTACGCAGGCGCACTCACTCTCCAGCCGACTCTAACGCACGCCCGCTGTCGTCAGCAGAAGTCCTGGCAGGCCGCGGACTTCGCGCGCTTCCTGGAGGACTACGCCCGCTGGAACCCATCCCAGGATGCAACAGACAGCCGCGCGGAGCTGATGAAGTCCATCATGCAGGCGTGCAAGAAACAGCCGGTCAGGAACGAGATAAGCGGGGGATCGAAGGTGGACCAGGCGGTGAACGCTATCTGGGCTGCCATGGTTTACCACACCCCGGCCCTGCACCATGCCTTCAGGACCTACGGTGATTATTATGTGACGGTACCGTATTTTTTGCACTATAGGGCGCACTAGATTATACGGCGCACTGTCAATGAATGGTCTATTTTCGATCTTTTTTCATATGTAAAGCGCGCCGGACTATTAAGGCGCATTAAGCGGGGAAAAAAAACAGTCAGATAAGTCAGTCGATCATTATTAAACGCGTTCACAATCATTCTCAACATTATTCAGACGTTAATGAGCGTATTCACAATAACTACCAACCTTATTCAGTTGTAACACGTAAAATACAACACAATACGCTCACTTTTTCAGTTTATTACTTGTTCACAAATTATGAGTATGTATGTAAAGTATGTATTACTCTGCGACGCTCCTGGCTACGGTAGCCGTAATGCTGCAAGCGGTGCGGCTTTGTAGTTTACCAAAGTCGTACAAAAACATTTTGACTTGGCGCCGTGAGAGGTCAGTAAGCGAAACCAGAATTAATCCATATATACGGCGCTTCGGATTATAAGGCGCACTGTCGTTTTTTGAGAAAATTAAAGGCTTTTAAGTGCGCCCTGTAGTGCAAAACGTACGGTACTCTAAGCTTGGCTCGGTGGTCGAGTTGAATCTGAACTGACATCACTCCTTTTTTCTCCTTGTTCGCGAGTAGTCACCCAGGGCGGGCAGTCCGGTCTCAATGACGAGTTTGTCCAGGTTTACTCGCTGGCTGAAGGCATCAAAACATGGATGGTGAGCGTCGATATGCTTTCTGAGTGACTTTTTTCGGGGGGGGGGGTTCTTGTCACTCTTACTACAAGTTTGTCGCTCCGGCTTCGTGTGGTCTGCAGCTGGAAATGAAACAGAGGTACCTGGTGAGCAAAATGAACGTTTCGGAGGAGAAGAACGATGGCCAGGGGGAGGTGACCATGGACTCTCTGGGTGAGTGCGACCCCCCCGCCGGTGTTAGCGACGCCCGGAACATCGATTCTCAATGTTCAGCTCATCGTTTGTCCTCCATGTTCCTCTCCCTTGTTGCTTTATAGCTGAGGTCTGCATAGAGAAGAGCCTGTTGCTGTTCAGGTTCACCCCCAGCGGGATAGCAGGGCGGGACAGTGACTGGCTCAGGCCTACAGAGGGCAGTGTGGCTCCTCTCCTTCGCTCTGGCTCGGTCTCAGAGGGAGACTTCCAGCCCAGCCCACCTCAGGGACCCCAGGCCCAGGCAGCAGCCTCTGAGGTGGGCAGTGAGCCCCGAGCAGCAGACCAGGCCCAGCCCTCCAGGGTCCAGACCCAGGTCTCCACCGAGAGCCTGTCCTCCCAGCAAGGGGAGCCCGCCTCGCCCTCCACCTTCGCCCGCAGGGTTCCCTTCAGCCGCGGCCGCCTGCGTCTGCTCTCCTTCCGCTCCGTGGAAGAGCCCTGCCCCCCTCCCTCAGTCAGGGAGCGCTTCACCCTCCTCAAACACATCCTCCACTTCATGAAGACCCAGACCCTGACCACCTCCAGGTGTGAAGAGATCCACCCAAACTTCACCTACATAGGCGCCACCTGCCCTAATCCCATTAGTTTGACCATTTATGAGAAGTCTTTGAATGTTTTCAATCAGGGGTGGGCAATCCTGGTCCTCGAGGGCCGCTGTCCTGAAGGTTTTAGATGTTTCCCTGGTCTAGCACACCTGATTGGTCGTTATCAAGCTCTGTGGAAGCCTCACAATGACCATTCATTAGAATCAGGTGTGCTGGAGCAGGGAAACATCTAAAACCTTCAGGACAGCGGCCCTCGAGGACCGGAATTGCCTACCCCTGATTTAAAGTGATACCTACGATGGTATAAAAAAAAATATATATATATATTGTTCTCGGCAGTGTTCTCCAGACGCTGTCTCTCAACAAAGCCCAGGCTCTGAGCGTGTGCAGGGTTCTGGAGACGGTGCAGCAGTGTTTACAGTCCCTGGGGAAACCTCACCTCTTCCAGGCTCCCTGCATTCTGTTCCTCCAGGAGCTGCTAGCCTGTCAGAAGGACTTCACCAGGTAACGTCCCCCCCCCCCCCCCCCCGCAAAAGCCAACGGCGTCGGGCTCGCGATCGGAAGGTTGTGAGTTCGATTCCCGGCTGTGGCAACGTGACGTTGTGTCCTTGGGCAAGGCACTTCACCCTACTTGCCTCAGGGGAGGGGAATGTCCCTGTTCTTACTGTAAGTCGCTTTGGATAAAAGCGTCTGCTAATTGACTAATGGAATGGAACCTTCGTAGTCCCGTGCTCCTGACAGACACTTTCCTTCTCTCCTGTCCAGTTATTTCTCGCAGCTGTCGGGCAGCGGGCAGGAGCTGAGGGAGGAGGTGCGGAGGTCGTACCACCGCCTGGTCCTCATGCTGGTGGAGGCCGTCCAGGGCTTCAGCAGCCTCCACGAAAAGTACGGCCCCCTTCCTCCTTCGTCGCCGCCTCCTCCCGCAGCCGATCGTTATTCGCCGTCCTTGTGAATGCTCGCCGATGTCGCGTCCCTCTTTTAAGCTGCTGTTTCTGTTTTGTCCCGGACCTTCCCTGCGTCTTTCCCCCCCCTCTGTCGTCGTCCCCAGGGTCCTGCTGCCCGCCCTGTCGTGCGTGCAGACGTGCCTGCTGCACCTGCTGGATATGAGCTGGGAGGTGCAGGACCTGGCCCTGTTCCAGCAGATCAAACTGCCCGACCTCCTCCTCAACATGTCCCAGGACAACATCAGCGTGCACGACATCGCCATCAGGTACTGAGCCCCCCTCCCTCCCCCCGGCAGGATAGCACCCCCTAGTGGATGGGAGGAACCTCTCCTTTTTCCTCCTCCCAGCTTTGCTCTCCGATCAAATAGCTCTTCCCTTGGCACTTCTTGGTTTCTCATCATGCGTGTTGCATAATCTATAAGCCTGCTATGTTCGGGGTCTGTCACGTTGCTATGCCCAGTGACCGATGCTCTTTTTGTAAAGCTCTCTCTTGTAAGTCGCTTTGGATAAAAGCGTCTGCTGAATGAATAAGTGCGAATGTAAATCTGATCTGGGACCTGATGCCTTTCAGCCAGTGGACGGAGGAGGACGAGATCTCGGACTACAAGAAGAACAGGGAGTGGATGGACGAGTGCGTGGACGGCATGTTCGAGAAGTGGTACGACAAGATCGACGAGGAGGGCTCCATGGAGGACAGGAGGAAGGTAAGCCTACGTCGGCCGATCGTCCATCCCCCGACCCCGGTCCTCCACGCGGGGAATGACAACCAGGATCTTGTTGATTTGGAAGCAGGGCCCAGAACCTGAATCGCCTTAGCTAGCGACCTTTGACTTGGAGTGACCTTTAACCCCCCCCCCCCCCCCCTCGGTGTCCGCAGATGCACATGTTCATCGCGCGTTACTGCGACCTCCTCAACGTGGTGATTTCCTGCGACGGCTGCGAGAGGATGGCGCCCTGGCACCGCTACCGCTGCCTGCAGTGCATGGATATGGACCTGTGCAAGACCTGCTTCCTCAGTGAGACGACACACACACGCGCGCACACACATTTCCATTACCTTTCCATTTACCCATCTAGCGGACGCTTTCAGATTCATTCGACACGTATCTCATTTAGCAGACGCTTTTATCCAAAAGCGACTTCCAAGAGAGAGCTTTTACAAAAGAGCGTCGGTCGCTGTTCGTAGCACCGAGAGCGAACATTGCGGGTAGTCAGATTAAGATTAGATTAGATAAATCTTTATTTGTCCCCCAGGGGGGGGAAATTGCAGTTCACAACAGCAGCAGGGTAAAGTACAGCACACAGAGTTGCAGGGTAATATAACAATAACAATAGGGGGGCACGATAAAGTACAGTATAAAAAATAAATACAAATAAATAATAAATAAAAAAATAAAAAATCAGCATGCATTGTGGGAAACCAAACAAATGCCAAAGGGAAGAACCGCAAGATTAAATAACATGACCCCCCCCCCCCCCCCACACACACACTTACTTCACGTAACACACACTTGTCCCACCCCTTATTTCGGTGGCTGACCCCTGCTCCCTCCTGTGCCCCCCCCCCCCCCCCCCCCCCCCAGGCGGGGCCAAGCCCGAGGGCCACGAGGACGACCACGAGATGGTGAACATGGAGTACGCGTGCGACCACTGCCAGGGCCTGATCGTGGGCAGCAGGATCAACTGCAACGTCTGCGAGGACTTTGACCTGTGTTTCGGGTGCTACCATGCCAAGAAGTACCCTGACAGGTGACTAAGCTGCTGGAACGTACCGGAAACAAATCTACCCGATTTTTCGGATTATAAATCGTTCCGGATTATAAGTGGCACCAGCCAAAAATGCATAATAAAGAAGGAAAAAACATATATAAATCGCACTGGAGTATAAATCGCATGTTTGTGAAATTATGTAATAATGAAATATGTAATTATATAATAATGTGTTAGTAATTTCATGTTAATTATGTGAAATGATATAATAATGTGTTAATAATTTCACACAAACTGCTCCTGGGTATAAATCACACCCCTGGCCAAACTATGAAAAAAACTGCAATTTATAATCCGAAAAATATGGTAGTGCGCTTGTATAATAAACAACTTAAATGGTAGTGGAGATTTGAGGGATTTGAACCGTTCACCAGACTGACTTGTTTTTCTTCTGTTGTCCAGTCACCTGCCCACCCATCGCATCACCGTCTACCCCATGGTGACCATCCGCATCAGCGACCGCCACCGACTCATTCAGCCCTACATCCACAACTACTCCTGGCTGCTGTTTGCAGCCCTGGCCCTGTACACCTCTGACCTGAGCAGCGAGCCCCAGCACCAGGGGCAGCCTCTAGAGGCCTCCAGCCTGGCCCAGGCCTCCGTCCTGCAGGCACGCTGCTCCCAGCTCATCACGGAGTGCCTGCTCAAGGGACAGACCGGCAAAGGTGGGTGTTTAAAAATCAAACAAATCGAAATCGAATGATTTTTAGATTAGATCTTTATTTGTCATTGTCACAAGGTACAACGAAATTGAAAGTGCTTCTAGTCGGTGCAAAAAGTAGAAACCTAGTGCTAAAATAACTAATAAGTGTTAAAATAACTAGAATAAATATACCTGAGACATTAAAATGTATAAAAATGAATCAAATTAAAGATACACTAAAAACACACAATAAATACTAAAAATGCTAAAAGAAGAATAAAACAACATATAGACATACCTCCACACCCATTACAAATACACCGTGCACATAATTTTTTGGCAGCATTCAAAGTGACTATTGCATTTGGTTAAAAACTGTGTTTGAATCGATTTGAAATTGAATAGCACTTGAATGCCATAAGAATGTCCTGCAAGCGCACCTTGCACCCACTAGAGGGCACCCTAGTATGTGTCAGTCAACCTGTCGTCTCTGTCTGCTCCCAGCCCTGCGGTCCTCTGCCCTGCTGTCCCTGCTCTCCTCCAACGAGTCGGCGTCGGAGAGCGAGCTGTGTCCCGCCTCGCCGGAGTCTTCCCAGGAGCTCAGCACCACCACCGACACTTCCTCTCTGCCCGGGAGCACCGCCGCCATCTGCTCCCCACCGCCCTCTAGGGACAGGGTGAGTCACTGCACCCTAGACAAACGGTAAACACATTTGACATGTATTCATTTAGCAGACGCTTTTATCCAAAGCGACTTACGGCAAGTACAGGAACATTCCCCGTAAGGGTGAAGTGCCTTGCCCAAGGACACAATGTCATGTAGCCACAGCCAGGACTCGAACTCACAACATTTATTCATTTACATTTATTCATTTAGCAGACGCTTTTATCCAAAGCGACTTACAGTACAGGGATATTCTCCCTGAAGCAAGTAGGGTGAAGTGCCTTGCCCAAGGACACAACATCATGTAGCCACAACCGGGATTCAAACTCACAACCTTCCGATCATGAGCCCAACGCCTTAACCGCTGAGCCACCTGACTCCCCAATACAGACACATATAGACAAGTTATTGCATGTAAAGAATATTTGAGGAAGGAAGGAATGAAACACAAGTCACACGGTTTGGACATTCTCAGTAACTGCAGCTTCTGAAACCTTTTGCTTCCTCCCTATCTGTGCGACAGAGTAAAAAGCAAGGGAAGGAGAAAAACGAGAAGGTCGAGTCTCCCCCTGCTGGTGAGGGGGAGGAGGGGCAGAAGAGGCTGGTGACCCAGGACACCCTGGACTCCTCCAGCCTCAGCCAGACCCCGTCCGTGTCCAGCGAAGGAACCCTCTCCCCTGTGGTCAGAGGTGAGGGCCCAGGGGAACCGACCCATCACCCCCCCCCCCCCCCCGGAGCTAACCCATCGTCTCCTTCCCCCCCTCTCAGCTCCAGAGTCCGGCTCCGACACCCCCGCCTCCGAGGGCGTGAAGGAGAAGGATGAGAAGCTGGCCAAGGGGCCCCTCCAGGAGCACGTGTTCGCAGAGTGCTCCAGAGAGAGGATCCTGGGGCTGCTGGCGGCCATGTTGCCCCCCGCCAAGCCGGTACGCCCGTCCACCCGGCGAGAACCTTACCCCCTGATTATGTACACGGGTATTTGTAAAAACGGAGACATTTCCCTTCGTTTGTACCTATCGTTTACACGCAAACGGTGAATTCGCCTCTGAAAACGAATCTTTAAAAAAACTCTCTGGCTAAAGCGGAGATTCTGGAAAACTACGGATTTACGTTTGCGTGTAAACTGAGAAAACCGAGTTTTAGGCAGCTGATGCCCCGAAATGAGGATTCTGATTGGCTTGCAGAGCACCTAGACCAGACCGCCCAGGCTTGGCGCAGTTACGATGACGCTAGATGGCGTATTTATCCGGGTTGATGTTGTAAACGAAAACTTTTGGGAAAACGGAGGGAGGGAAATATCCGTTTCTCAAAATACCCGGCTACGTGTAAACGTAGGCTTAGATCCACGCCAACTCACCAGAGCTTCTTTCGCTGATGCTGTCCCCCTGCCTTCCTTCCTTCCACCCACCCCCCTCCCCCCTCCAGGCTGCCAGCCTGTCCCTGGCCAGCCTGAGCCCCATCCTCCCCCAGCTCTTCAGGGTGGTCATCTCCAACGCCGGCTGCCTCGACGAGACCTACCACCTGACTCTGGGGCTGCTGGGCCAGCTCATGCTGAGGATCCCCCCTGTGGAGGCGGACGCCGCCGTCACCGAGGCCCTGGCCGACAAATACGAGCTGCTGGCCCAGGGAGAGGGAACCGCCGCCGACACGCCCGGCTGGAAGACCACCCAGCTCCTGTTCTGCCTGGGGGCCGTGTGTTTGGACAGGTACTGCCACCGAGCTAGCCTGCTGTGTGCTTCCAATGTACAGGCGCTTTATTGTTGGCGTCCCACAGGTAGACTACTGCCCGTCGGAGAACCAGGATCAGAATGGGGGTTTATTCGCTATGCAAGATTAACAAACATAGAATTCACTGTGGCAGAAATGAGCAAACATAGAACATATATGTGGCATACTAATAAAAAATGTATGCAATGTAAAATACATATGATTCAATTAACAAATAATACAAATGATACAGACTCACCTTAAATTTGTAATTTGTTCGGCTAAAAGCTCTTATAGCTCTTCCCTTGGCACTTATTGGTTCTCACAATGTATGTTTCATAATCTATAAGCCTGCTATGTTTGGGGTCTATCATGTTGCTATGCTCAGTGACCGATGCTCTTTTGTAAAGCTCTCTCTTGTAAGTCGCTTTGCATAAAAGCGTCTGCTAAATGAAAAAATGTAATGTAAATGTCCTTAATGTTATAAAAAGACCCTGATCTCTGGTGTTTCCCCCCCCCCTCCTCTCTCATCTTATCATCTCATCTCATGTAGTCGTATCGGCCTGGACTGGGCATGCTCGGTGGCGGACATCCTGCGCAGTCTGAACGCCTGTCCGGAGTGGAGCGTGGTCATCGCTGCCTTCACGGACCACTGCGTCCAGCAGCTGCCGCACACGCTCAAACGCACCAACCTCTT
The DNA here is from genome assembly GCA_030340665.1 of Neosalanx taihuensis. Taxonomy (NCBI): domain Eukaryota; kingdom Metazoa; phylum Chordata; class Actinopteri; order Osmeriformes; family Salangidae; genus Neosalanx; species Neosalanx taihuensis. The sequence continues at coordinate 5,532,023 of CM059310.1, forward strand.
CACCCTTCTGGTGCTGGTGGGCTTCCCAGAGGTGCGGACCCCACCCCTGCCTGTCTGTCTGTCTGCCTGTCTGACTGTCTGACTACCTGCCTGTCTGTCTGCCTGTCTGTCTGACTGTCTGTATGCCTGTCTGTCTGCCTGTCTGTCTGACTGTATACGTGCCTGTCTGTCTGCCTGTCTGCCTGTCTACTTGCATACCTGTCTGTCTGACTGTATACGTGCCTGTCTGTCTGCCTGTCTGCCTGTCTACTTGCATACCTGCCTGCCTGCCTGTCTGCCTGTCTGTCTGCCTGTCTACCTGTCTGCCTGTCTACCTGTCTGCCTGCCTGTCTACCTGTCTGTCTGCCTGTCTGCCTGTCTACCTGTCTGTCTGCCTGTCTACCTGCCTGCCTGCCTGTCTGTCTACCTGTCTGCCTGTCTACCTGTCTGTCTGCCTGCCTGTCTGCCTTTCTGTCTGTCTGCCTGTCTGTCTGCCTGTCTACCTGCATACCTGTCTGCCTGCCTGCCTGTCTGCCTGTCTACCTGTCTGTCTTCCTCTCTGCCTGTCTACCTGCATACCTGTCTGCCTGCCTGCCTGTCTGCCAGTCTACCTGTCTGTCTTCCTGTCTGTCTGTCCGCCCTGCAGCCCTGACCGTCTCCCCTCCTCCTCTCCTGCCAGGTGCTGTGCATGGGGACCCAGTCTGTGTTCATAGACAACGCTAACGAGCAGCACCACATGATCCTGCTGAAGCACTTCACCGAGAAGAACCACGCCGCCGTGGTGGACGTCAAGACCCGCAAGAGGAAGACAGGTGAGAGGGGGCGCTCGCCACCGGCAACGCCCAAGCCGAAACCTCCCCGTAAAAACAGCACGCAATGGGTTTCTATAGAGCGAGAAGAGTCGCTAATATTAGCTCCGTGCCGTTCTCCCTTCCCCCCCCCCCCGCTCTCCCTACAGTGAAAGACTACCAGCTGATCCAGCCCCAGGACTCCATCACCGCCGCCGTCCCCCCGGAGCAGGGGGAGGCCCCGGGCCCGCCCCCCCAGCAGACCCAGCTCAGGCGCTACCTCGGCAACTTCACCTCCATCATCAGCCACCTGCTCCAGGGCAACCTGGACTTCAACGCCCCGGAGGCTGTGGAGGCCAGCTGGGTCCTCTCCCTGGCCCTCAAGGGCCTCTACAACACTCTCAAGGTCGGCACCTCCCCACCCCCACCCCCCCACGGACACATCCAGGACAAACTTCTCTCAATCCCGCCCAGTTTTGAAGCGTGTATCTCTGTGTGACCACCGTATCGTGCCCCCCCCCCCCTCTTATTGTTATTATTATTATTACCCTGCAACTCTGTGTGCTGTACTTTACCCTGCTGCTATTGTGAACTGCAATTTCCCCCCCCCGGAGGACAAATAAAGGTTTTATCTCTCTCACCCCCCCCCGCCCCCTTCCCTCCTCTCCTGCGCAGAAGCACGGGGTGGAGCAGGCCCAGGAAGCCATCCAGCAGTCCGGTCTGACCCAGCTGCTGGTGCGGAAGTGCAGCAAGGGCACGGGCTTCAGCAAGCTGTGGCTCCTCCGCGACCTGGAGATCCTGTCCATCATGCTCTACTCCTCCAAGAGGGAGATCCACTCCATGGCCCAGGACTCGGAGCGCGAGGAGCGCGAGCCGGACAAGGAGCACGACTCGGACCATTCCAGCTGCTGCACCGAGGACCCCGACCCCAACCGGCCCGACCCTCTGGAGGGGCTGGACGAGGAGACCAAGATCTGCTTCCAGGTCAGGGAAAAGAGGGGGGGGGTCGACGCCGCCCGCCGTCGAGACCTTTCGCTCCCGTGAATCCGGTCCAATCAGGAAGCTAGCTGTGTTTATTAAGTGTTTGTTTGTTTGTTTGTTTGTTTGTTGTTGCAGATTACCCACGATGCTTTAAACGCTCCTTTGCACATCCTGCGAGCCATGTACGAGCTACAGATGAAGAGGACCGACTCGTTCTTCCTGGAGGTGCAGAAGAGGTGAGTCCACCCCCCACCTCCCCACCCCCCACCCCCCCCACAGGGGTGTCAGGGAATCGAGGGCCGGTTTTCGGTCGAGCGAACGCGTTCTCACCCCGCGCTCGGCTCGCGTCTTCGCCCCCCCCCCCCCCCCCCCCTCAGGTTCGACGGAGACGTGATCAAGACGGACGAGACCATCCGGGCCCTGGCCCAGAAGTGGCAGCCCGCCAAGCGGCCGCGCTCGGAGGAGAAGAGCACCAAGGCCGTGGACACGGACATGATCGTGGTGCCCTGTGTGGTGAGCTGGCCCCCTAACTGGAAATAGGAGCAGGTGGGAGTCAGGTGGCTCAGCGGGTTAAGGCGTTGGCCTCGCGATCGGAAGGTTGTGAGTTCGATTCCCGGCTGTGGCTACTTGATTAGATTAAATCTGTATTTGTCATTGTCACAGGTACAACAAAATAGAAAGTGCTTCTAGTCAGCGCAACATAAAAGAAAAACCTAGTGCTAAAATAACTAATAAGTGTTAAAATAACTAGAATAAATATACCTGAGACATTAAGGTCTAAGGTTGTGTCCTTGGGCAAAGGCACTTCACCCTACTTGCCCCAGGGAGAATGTCCCTGTACTTGCTGTAAGTCGCTTTGGATAAAAGCGTCTGCTAAATGAATATTTCAATTCCATTTAAACACACGCTATCGGGGGTAGGGAGTGTTTTAGAGAGATGGCGTGCTTCATTCTGTCGTCTCTCCCCCCAGTCCAAGCCCAGCCACTGTGAGAAGGCCACGGAGGAGACCAACGTGGTGACCCAGAAGCTCATCACCAACTCCGAGAGCGACCTGCAGCTCAGCTACGCCAAGCAGCGGCGCACCAAGAGCTCCGCCCTGCTCCACAAGGAGCTGGACGCCCGCAGCAACCGCTCCGTGCGCCAGTACCTGGTGAAGGTCAACCAGGCCATCGCCACCCTGTACGCCCGCCACGTGCTGGCCTCGCTGCTGGCCGACTGGCCCCGCCGGGCGGCGCTGAGCGAGGAGGCCCTGGAGCTGAGCGGGGCCTCGCACATGGCCTACATCCTGGACATGCTGATGCAGCTGGAGGAGAGGCCGCTCTGGGAGAGGGTGAGGAGGGGCTGGGAGGAGGGGGTGAGTAGGGTGAGGAGGTGCTGGGAGGAGGGGCTGGGAGAGGGGGTGAGGAGGTGCTGGGAGAGGGGGTGAGGAGGGGCTGGGAGGAGGGGCTGGGAGAGGGGGTGAGGAGGGGCTGGGAGAGGGGGTGAGGAGGGGCTGGGAGGAGGGGCTGGGAGAGGGGGTGAGGAGGGGCTGGGAGGAGGGGCTGGGAGAGGGGGTGAGGAGGTGCTGGGAGAGGGGTTGAGGAGGGGCTGGGAGGAGGGGGTGAGGAGGGGCTGGGAGAGGGGTTGAGGAGGGGCTGGGAGGAGGGGGTGAGGAGGGGCTGGGAGAGGGGGTGAGGAGGAGCTGGTAGAGGGTGAGGAGGATTGAGAGAGGGTGAGGAGGGGCTGGGGAGGGGGTGAGCAGGTGCTGGGAGAGGGGTTGAGGAGGGGCTGGGAGAGGGGGTGAGGAGGGGCTGGGAGGTAGTGAGGAGGATTGAGAGAGGGTGGGATGCTGAGAGAGGGCTGGGATGCTGGGCTGTAGAAGCAGGTTGTCTGTCTGTCTGTCTGTCTGGATGTGTGGCTTGCTCCCTGGCTGTGTGTGTTTCCATACGAGCTCAGGCAGTGTGTGTGCGCTGCCCTTCCCAGCCAGCTTGTTAACAGCCTCTGCTTGTCGTCTCCAGATCCTCCAAAAGGTGCTGAAGGGCTGCAGCCAGGGCATGCTGGGAAGCCTGTCCCTGACAGCCTGCCAGTTCATGGAGGAACCAGGCATGGCCGTGCAGGTCCGCGAGTCCAAACACCCCTACGACAACAACACCAACTTCGAGGTGGGTCATCAGGAGGCTCCGGTTGCTCCGAGCGAGGGGTTGTCACACCTCTGCGAGGGTTCGTGACCTTCGCCCCCTCTCTCTACCCCCCCCCCTCTGCAGGATAAGGTCCACATCCCGGGGGCCATCTACCTGTCGGTGAAGTTCGACTCTCGCTGCTACACGGAGGACGGCTGCGACGAGCTGGTCATGGCCAGCAGCGGCGACTTCCTCCAGGACCTCCACAACTTCAGCGGCTCCCCTCACAAGTGGTCCGACTTCGAGATCCCCGGTAAGGGCCGCTACCCTCCCCCGATGAGGGGGTCAAAGAGGGGCGAGGGGCTGGCTCTAGGGCTGCAGCTATCGATTAATCGATTAATCGGATAAGTACTTTATTTTCAAGAAACGGCCAATGAAGCTGTAAACATTACTCAAATCACTTTTGACATTTGGGGAAAGTATTTAACTCTCAGTGTACTATACTGATATGCTTTATTATTTATATTTTTTGTTATATATTATTTGACAACTGGTCGGTGATTGTATTTATTTCAGCACCCCAATTTATGGATGGTTTTTCGGACTATAGGGCGCACTTAAAAGCCTTTATTTATCTCAAAAAACGACACTGCGCCTTATAATCCGAAGCGCCTTATATATGGATTAATTATTTTGTTTACTGACCTCTAAGCGATTTTTGTGTGGTACAAGGCGCTCACGGTGCTAAATCAAAATGTTTTAGTACGACTTTGGTAAACTACAAAGCCGCACCGCTTGCAGCATTTCGGCTACCATAACCAGGAGCGTCGCGGAGTAATACATACTGTGCTTCACCATAATATTATTCGACTGATTTATCTGACTGTTTTATTTCCGCTTAATGCGCCTTATAGTCCGGTGCGCTTTATATATGAAAAAAAGAAAATAGACCATTCATTGAGTGCGCCTTATAATCCAGTGCGCCCTATAGTGCAAAAAATACGGTAATTATTTTAATAATTATTATTTATTAATCGATAGCTGCAGCCTTACCTGGCTCCGTAACCTGGGGTGACGTGGGGTGTGTTTTTTCTCTTCTCCAGGGGACACCCTCCACTACAGATTCATCTCCGACATGAGCAACACCGAGTGGGGATACAAGTTCACCGTGACCGGCGGGCACAGGGGCCGCTTCCAGACAGGTCTGTCTATGAAGACACACGCGCACACACTTCCTGGCAGCGCTGGGAGAGTGTGACTGGTTACCGGGGGGGGGGGGGGGGGGGGGGGGGGGGCACACCTGCCCTTCTGTCACATAAGGTTTGGACATCTCCAACTGGGGGGGGCAGGAGTCTGCTCAGTGAGATGAAAGCGTGACAGCAGGGCAATGGTCCTCAGCTGGCCCTCCTCATTAGGACCACACACACACACATCGCTGCCCAGCTCTGTTCCATTTTGCACATCTGCATATAGTACCGTATATACCTGTACATACCACACTGTAAATACTGTACAAAAAATACTGTTTCTGTATACATCTGTATATTTGTACTTCCAAATCACTTTTAATACCTTGTACAAACTCTGTATATTCCGCTTATGCTGCCTGTTTTGCACTTGTGCTTGGATGC